>VZRW01013966.1:1211776-1297128 GCA_013398125.1 Aegotheles bennettii
GGCACCTCCCGCGGGGCTCTGGGGCGTCTGGGGCGCCGTTGGCCTTCGTGAAAAAAATGTAATTAAAAAAAAAACAAACGCAAAAAACCCCGAACTAAACAATAAGAAACAAAAAAAACCCCCTTACGCCTCAAAAAAAAAAAAACCCAAAACAAAACGAGCCAAACAGAAAAAAAATATTTAAAAAGCTAAAGTAGAAGCCCGGGATGTGACTCCCCCTTGGGCAGAGGTGGCTCCCTGCTGGCAGCCCTTGGAGCTCTTGTTGGGTTTGCTTCCAGCCCGGGGGCTCCGGGCACCCGCAGCCGTGCCCGGGGTCTGTGCCCAGGTGCCCTGCGGGGGGGCTGCTCCTCCTCTTCGGGCAAGCTGGGCTGGCAGAGCGCTGCCTGCCTTTTGTTTTCCCAGCTCAGAGCTCTGCGGAGCAGCAGTGCCGGGGGGAGAGGTGCTTGCTCATGCCCAGGGGCTGGGAAGGGTCTCCACATCCCTCTTGTGCTGAGCACCATCGCCCAGGGTGGATGGGGGGGGGGTTAGGAGGGTGTCCCCTGCCCGCACCCACCAGGGAATCACTTTGTGTGGCTCCTCAGCCCCACGGGCACCCCGAGCCTGTCTGCGGGGGGCGAGGGCAGTGCTGGCCACCAGTGCTTTGCTGCATGGGGCTGGTTGGTGGAGTGGCTGGTGCTGGGGTGCAGGAGAGTTGCCCTGCGATGGGGTTGTCCCCAGTGAGGCAGGGCTGGTCTTGGGGTCAGCTCTCGCTCCAGCTCCAGGGAAAATTGCTTATGGAGAGAGCCCATGGGGCTGTGTGGCCAGAGACCTCCATGTGCTCAGGGCTGGGTTTGCGAGGCTGGAACAGGCAGGACTTGGGGTTGTTTATGATCACCTCTTTCCTTTCAAACTTCTCTGAGCAGACAGCATAACAACTCCTTGCAGGTCTCTGTGAGTGGTTTAGAGCTGCTGCCTCACGTGGTGGGAGAAAGGAGGATGTGTGGTTGCCTGCGTGTGTCTGAGTGGTGGGCGGCCTCATGCCCTACCTGGGGCACACTGGGGCAGCGTGGGGAGCTTGTGCTTGAGCTCGCAGGCAGCACTTTGCGAGCACTTGAGGCTGAGTCCAGGCAGAGCTGGCATTGGATTGGGGCTCTGGGATGAGCTTGCATCCCAGCCCAGAAACACCCGCAACCAGCGCCTGTGGCAGCCAGAGGGTCCAGCCAGGAAGGGGAGCAGCAATGGGAAGCTCTGGAGCAAGTGTCCATCTCTGGTATAGGAGAGAGCTAGCAGGGCTGAGGTGCAGAGGGGGTGAGCTGCAGGGGGGGTGAGGTGCAGAGGTGATGAGCTGCAGGGGTTGGTTTCCGGAGTGAGTGAGGACGGAAACGCACGAGGCAAGCGGGGAGAGCTCGACCTGTGCAGCTGCACCACGGCTCGTGTCTGTGGTTCAGTGCTCTCACCCTGCCTGGTCGCCCACTGAAACTCTCACTCCAGAGCAGGAATAGCAGCCTCATTTTCTGACCTGTGAAAATGGATTTATCCCTGTGTGGGTGTGAAAGGCTTCAAGCCCGGAGCATCTTGCAGGTTCAGGAGGTGCCTGACCCCTCCACTGACAGCTTGTAGGTGGATTTGGTCTGAAGAAGTGCAGTTAAGCATGCTCTGCTATTTCTAGGTCGTGTCTGTTGGCACCCGGATGGAAGTGCAAGCTGAGAAGGAAACGTAACTTGTTGGTAGGTGGACCTGGGCTGGCGGCCAGCCTGAAGCCATAGCCTGGTGCCCAGGGATGTGAGGGACAAGCTCCAGCTTGGGCCTGGCTGTGCCAGCTGGGCACAGATGATTGCAAATACATAATAGAAATGTTCCTTAGTTACAGTCTGGTGCTGCAGGGTCTGTGGCAGTGGCTCTGCGTGCCAGACTGAGCCCTCCAGGGTGCTGGCTGCTCCCCCAGCTTCAGGCCAAGCCATGGCTCTGTTCCCTGGTACCCACACATCCCTGTGGGACCAGCACGGACCTGCTGCATCCAGCACCAGGGGATCCCACAGTGGCTCAGACTGGGCAGCTGAAGAAAGCAGCGGTGCCTGGGCCGTGCTGAGTTTGCATCCAGTCCCTCCCTCCTGACTCCTGTCCCCTTGGAAGGGAAAGCTGTGGCTTTGCCACCTCCTCCGCGTGTTGGCTCTGTTTCCATAGCTTGTGGTCACCAGCTTGGTGTGCGAAGGAGAGGCCCCCGAGGCTGCACATGCTGCAGTCCCACCAGCCAGCTGTAGTTAACCAGGAACTGTAGGTTCACTCTTTGGTTCCAAAACCAGCTCTGTTACACCCTAGAGATGCAATGTTGTAAGATTGCTGCTCCCCAAAATTGAAGGCTTAGTTGGTCTGCACTGCTCCCCTAAAAGCATCTGTGGATGCTGGGAAGAGGTTGTGTTTTCATGCCCTGATGTGCTGCTCTTCGTTGCTGTGAATCTTCTCTCTGTGTTCACATGAACCCATCCAACAAATCTGGAAGCCCGTGGCGTTTCCAGTCTCTGCAGTGTGGAGGGAAGGGGGGTTATACCCACCACAGTGTCCTGGTCTCCTGGGTGCTTGTAGCTCTGCAGAATGGGCTGCAGAATCACCAAAAGGTGGCAAATGCTGGGCACTCCCTGCACCCAAAGGAGGTTTCTTGGATTTACCCAGCAAGTATTTGCATTTTTTCACTGTAAGAGTGGTTGAGTATTGGAATGGGTTGCCCAGGGAGGTGATGGACTCACTGTCCCTGGAGGTGTTCAAGAGGCGTCTGGATGTGGTGCTGGGTGATGTGGGTTAGTGGTGATGTAGGTAGGGGTTGGACTGGATGATCTTGAAGGTCTCTTCCAGCCTCAATGATTCTATGATATGATTTCTCCACTGATTGTGTGTGCACCTGTACAGCGTGTGAATGGTTTGACTCTGATGGTGAGCAGCAGTGCCAGAGGTGCAGCCTCATGGCCTCTCTCCAGTGTCTCCGTGCAGCTGCTGAGCACCAGGTCTATGACCAGCCCTGCTCCAGGATCAGCTCTGCCCTTCTGGATCAGCAGCATCCCACTCCCTGTGAATCATGGCAGTGGAGCATAGAGCTGCTGGATCTAGCCAGGAGCTGGGGTATGGAGACATTCTATGTTCTGCTAGGGTTATTTAACCTTTGTGTGCCTGCAGTGGAAACACCAGCCTCCTACAGATCCCTTTCCCAAATCCTCGATGAGGACTGCCTGCCCCAGGATTCAGGGTTTCGCCTGTGTTTGCATTCCCTGCCTGCAGTCAGCCTGGGTTGGTGCAGCCACGTGGCACCAGTGCAGCATCTCTAAGCCCTTGGTCTGCTGGCAGCCCCTCGCCAGCAGCGTTTGGCAAAGCCCATCCCACGGCTGCCCGGCACAGCATCCAGCTGGCTGGAGGAGAAGGGGCTTCCCGGGGGGCTCCCTGGGGCTCCCCTCCCCGCAGGGTGCCTTTCATCTGCTGCTTCCCAGATGTTGGGTTTGGCTCATGTCTGACGTGCACCAATTACAGCACAACAGCCCGGAGCCTTTGGCAAAACCAACCTTGGAGCAGCTGCCCTGAGTCAGCCTGGTTCCCCAGGCTGGAACCGTGGGTCTGTTCCCACTCATTGCAGCGCTGCCCTCACATTCCCAACACCTCCTGTGTCCACATGTGGGGGGTTTCCCAGGCAGAGGTCTAAATATGGCACAAGCACATGTTACCACGTGCTTCGTGTTCATCCAGGAACAGGCGAGCAGGAGGGAGCTGCAGGCTCTGGGCTCTGCCTCCATCAGCAAAGCGAGCAGCTCGTGTGCTTCCCCAGCCCCCTCACCATGTTCTGGTGGCACTGGTGAAGCCACAGTGTGTGGGGTCTGATCTGCTCTTGCCAGAGACTTGGTGGCACTCAGAAATTTCTGACAGTGTTGGGTTTTTATTAACCCGTCCCTCCTTGCAGTGCTCTGGAAGGGTCAGCTCGGTGATGCTGGCACCCAGAGAGCATGGATCAGACAAGCACAGAGTCTGGCTGCGGTGTGTCCTGGGCAGCCCAGCACCTCTGCTCCAGTTTATTTCTAGGATCTTCCTATTTTAGACTGGTGCCTGCTGGGAGTGCTCCCTGCCACTCAGCACAGTGTCCCCCTTTGCCACAGAGTGGTCCTGTGACACGGCTGCATCCTGGCTCCACTGGCACAAACCCCTCGGAGCCAAGTGGGATGCTGGAGTCCTGGCTAAGGGAAGACCAGCTCAGTGCTGGGAAGTTCAAAAGAGTGAAGGTCTGGGTTGCAGCTTTTCCCTTGGGATTCTACTGGTGCTTCTGGGGCGTTTGTGTCTTTGCACCCCTGCTGTCCTGTGGATGCTCCCAGTTCCATTATATTACTTTTTATTTTATATTTTCCTAAACAAGAGGCAGGTGCTAGAAAAAAATGTCCTTTAAGTCACTTTTACCCTACAAGAGAGCTGAGACAGCGTGGGCTGTGCTGCTTGAGCACCCCCCGGGTGGCAGCGCCTGCGTGCTCTGCGGTGACAAACGGGGACAAACGGTGACAAACCGCTTCCTGTGGCTTTTGTCCTGGGGGCTGGGGCATCCCGAGCCCTCCTCCTCACGCTGAGGGCAGTGTGGCGAGGCAGCACGTAGCATTGCTCCCTGTGCTGGGGACAGGTTTGCCCAGGGAGGGGTCAGCCCCTTCTGCACGCTGCCGGTTGCTTGTTGGCCGTGATGGCCAAGCAGCAGTGAGGGGGTGCTGGAGATGCTCCTGGCCTTTGTCACAAGTGCAGGGTGGCTTTTTGCTCCATTTGTTTAATTTCTGTGTTTCTCTGTGCACGCTGCTGGGCCTGATCTGCACCAGTTTCCCAGTCTCATCCTGTGGGGCCAGTGCCCTTCAGGCTCTCTCCCGTGGGTGCAAGCGGTGCCAGCAGGAGCTGAAAACATTGCACAACCCAGTGCTGCTGCTGGTGGCAGCATATTTTCCACGTCATTTAGTCTTTTTATTTTTTTTAGCGGTATGTAGGGATTTTTTCCACTTTTGGCCTTGCTGTTTTGGGAGGGGGCTAATTCCTGATCTGTGAGACCTCGGGCACTCCGGGCTGGGTGGCTTTGCCTGTATCCTCGTACGCTCAGTGCAGAGCTGGGGAGGGGCATGTTCTGGGTTTGCTTTTTATTATTTCTATATGTTTTTTCTGCTTGGCCAATGTTTGAGCACGTGGGAGCGTGCTGAGCTCGCAGGAAACGAGCGCTTCCGCCTGGCAGAGCCCGGCAGGCTCCGGCTGAGGCTGCTCCTGCCCCTCACCGAGGAGAAGGGGTGATGGAGGAGCCCCTTTGGACCAGCTCTGTTCCTACAGACACATCCCATTGTTCACACACAAATCCTTTTGGAGGGAGAGAAAATCAGGCAGTACCTTATCAAAGGCCAGAAATACCAGTGGAGGAGAGGAGGTGAGCAGAGCTCCATCTTCATAGAACCATAGAACATGCTGAGTTGGAAGGGACCCTCCAGGATCATCAAGTCCAACTCCTGTTCCTGTGCAGGACACCCCAGGTCACACCATGTGCCTGAGAGCGTTGTCCAAACGCTTCTTGAACTCAGTCAGGCTTGGTGCTGGGACCACTGCCCTGGGGAGCCTGTGCCAGTGCTCCATCACCCTCTGGGTCAACTGGGTATTCCTATTGGAAGGAATGAGGATGAGGACCTTATAATGAGTCCTTTGCAAATAATGTTTTTATTAATAATATTTATTATATATTAATTATATAATTATAGATATAATTATTATATAATTAATAATTTTAATAAATAATAACAAATAAGCATTGCAAAAAGCTTAATGAAAATAAAATGCTTGGTTAGGCTGGTGGTTGCAAGGACCTGGGCATCCATCAACAGCAGCCTGAGGCGGGGGGAGGGCTCTCAGAGGGTGTTTTCCTAAAACCGACCTCTCCCTGCCTGAGTTTGAGGGACTTGCTCTGCATGGCTGAGACCTCCAGGAGCTTGAAAGGACTGACCTTGTGCATGCTCTGCCCTCGGGATGTTTGCTAGAGCTGCTGTGGGCGATGTGGAGTAGCTGGGGCAGGGTAGGATTGCATCTCCTGGGAGTTTCTCCAGGGCTGTTGGTCCTTCCCAGAGGCAGACGTTCCTGCCTGATGCCCGGGGGAGTGGGTGGTTCCCCATTTTTGTTAGGAAGGTGTTAAATGAGGCAGTAGGTGCATGTTTGCTTCTCCTGAAGTGCTTTGCTAGCCGGGAGCTGTCTTGCAGGGGAGATGAGCGCTCTGTCTCTTCGGGAAGCCAAAGGGTTTGGGTTCCTCAGTCGGATACTGGCAGAATTAGAGCAGGACTGTGAAAGCCTCGTGGCTGTGTGGGTGTTGTCTGGCATGACCCGTTTTGTGCAGAGCTGTTGGGCTTTGTGGTTTTTGGTTAGAAGTAAGCTAAGGCCAGCAGCCTCTGCGCTGCATCAGCTGGAGCTCAAGGAGGGCACGTGTTGGTAGATGCCAAAGACTTTTCTGTGTCTGCAAAGTCATCCGATTCCCTGAAACGTGGCCACGAGGCACAGTGCTGGAATTACAGTGGTTTGGAGGAGCAAGCAGGCTGTTTAGGTCTGCAAGACTTTAACAGCAGCACCTGGGCACAGGGCTGTGTTATTAAAAGCCTTCATCACTCACTAAATAAGCTCCTGGACCTGTGCTGAGGACTTTCTTGGTGCTGGGTCCTGCTCCGTGGTGGTAGATTGGCTGCTCATGGGACCTGGTGTGCCTGCTGTCCCCATAGCAGCACCTCTTTGCTGTGGCAGGCTTGGTGATGCGGGCAGGTCTCGAGGTGAACCCAGTAAGTTAAGAGGGGAAATCCCAAATTTAATATAATTACAGGTGAAGGAAGATCCTGCATGACTCTACCTCCGTAGTCTCCCAGTGCCCCGAGTCCCTGCTCATGCTGTATTCCTGCCTTGGATGCAACAGGCAGCTCCTTTCATTCCCTGCCAGGAGCAGTGTCCTGGTGTGCTGGGCACTGCTTGCCAGCCCTGACCACCCTCTCTTTGCCTCCGCAGGTCCAGAGGCAGTGCCCAGCCACACGCCCGGCATGGCGGACATCCCGCGGGACGCTGGCCCCAAGCAGGCGGCGCCGACGCGGCCGGAGAAACCGGCTGCTGACTTCGGCTACGTGGGGATAGATGCCATCCTGGAGCAGATGAGAAGGAAAGCCATGAAGCAGGGCTTCGAGTTCAACATCATGGTTGTGGGTGAGTTCTCCCCCAACGTGCTCGGCGAGTTGTTTTGTTCTTCTGCGGTGATGTTGGATGATGTTTGTACTTGAGAGCAGCACTGGGGTCTTTGCCTTAGGAGTCAGCAAACCCCGCTCCAAAGGACTGGATTGGATTTAGCTCTTAAAGCTGGTGATAGGATGTGGCCCATGGTCCCATGCACTCCACATCTTGGGGTGCATTACCCATATGGATCACCTTGAGGGGTGTCAGGAATCACCATTGCCAGCAGCCTGCCATGCCCACTCTCCTGGGTGCCCACACTGGTTTGAGCAGTCAGCATGCTGGTGGTCAAGGGGTTGTGCCACTGCTGGTAGAGCCCTGGTCTTTGCTAGTATTTCCAGCAATTTGGCTAAAATTTGGCTTGTGAGTTGTCTTGTATTTAAGAGATTGTGCTGAGCAGGTCCGACAGCAGAGGCGACCACACTGCATGTACCAGGGAAGAAATGCCACGTGTGATTTACTGGTGGGAATAAAGACCAGCAAGAGGTTTGCATGGCTGAGTCATTCAGCTTGAACAATTTCTGCTACCAGTGGCTCCTTGGGGGATCTGCAGTGTGGCCCAGAGGGGAGTGAGAGTGTCCCAGGGGGTGTCCACATGTAGGGAGGGAGGGCTGGACGGTTGTGTGTCCAAATCCTGCTACCTACAAGCCCCTGTTCATCAGGCTGCAGAATGGATGAGACAAAGAAGCTTGTTGTGTAGGGCTGGAGTGCCCATGGGGTAGGAGCCCTCACAGCCCTGGGGGGCTTCCTGGGGTTATGGGAGGGCCTGATCCAGAGTTTGTTAATTCTGTACAAAATATCAGTGTGCAGTATCTTCCCAGCAAGCTCTGTTGATGCTCTGCCTTTCCCATTTTGGTATTTTCATACCTAAATTGATCTACGGGGATGGCTCCCCAGGCTGGGATATCACTGCAAACCCACTCAGTGCACTACCAATTCTTGCAAGGTTTTTTAACAAACCCAGCTCTTTGCCACCAGCGGAGCAGCACTCCTGGGATGGAGGGGTAGCAGCACTGATCCTAAGAGTCTGCAAGCAAGGTTGCTTGAGCTGAGCCCCCATTTCCCTGCCAGAAGAGGCACTCACCCCCCTGTGAGCAGGCTGTGCCACGGCAGCGCTCTCTGCTTTCTGCTCTGCAGATGTGGAGGGATGTTCAGGAAAGGGCCCAGCTTTGCCTTGGCAGCGCTGTGTGTGGTATGAAAGCCCATGCTTCAGCACGGCTGGAAAACATTGTTCTCCCCTTGGCAGGCTCTGGGCTGGCTGTTTACAGGCTGGGGAATTCGTGGCAGTATAAACAAGCCAAGCTCTGGCCCTCCCAGAAGACACAGGGAGGAGCAGCACCTCATGGGGTGCCCTTCGGGGAGGGGATGCTCTGCTGAGGCTGGGAGGCAGCAGCCAGCCCTTGTCCTGCTGCATTTCTCCAGGGGACAGCCAAGTTCCTAGGGTTTAGTTTAGCTCCTTTATTCCCACCCAGTCAGTGTAAGCTGTGAGTCCTTGCATTGAAACCGTTTCAGCTTTCCTGTTCCACAGATGGGAGGTGTGAGGAGGGAGGTGACTTCTCCTGGGTGGGAATAGAGCATTGTTGCCAGTCAGGGGTCACTGCCTGCATGGTGGCCTTGGGATGGAGCTTTTTGAAAATCCTGTGCTCTGTGTATAAGGGTCCCTGTTCTGTGATTCTGTGATTCTTCAGGACTGCAGGTTGTCACAGCAGCCCTTAAAACAACCCTGGTGGTGTGTGCCTGCCCTTGGGGTTGCTGTGATTTTGGCTGGCTGCAAGGAACCAGCTCTTGCCCTGCTTGCTCCCAGCAAGCTGGATGTTTCAGAGCCAGGGAAGGTGCTCGCTGCTCACAGCATCCTCCTGCCCAGGATGAACTCAAGCTCTGTGAGCTGGGGAGGCTGCAGAGGACCAGCTGCAACTTTAACCTCCCTCTCTCAGATCCGGTGCAGGCTGACTCCATCAGCATCCCCATCCCATGGCCCCTGAAAAAATAGCCCGGAAATGAGTGAGTGCTGACTGTGGCTTATCCTGCTGTTTTTCAGGTCAGAGCGGCTTGGGGAAATCCACATTAATCAACACCCTCTTCAAATCCAAAATCAGCAGGAAATCTGTACAGCCGACTTCTGAAGAGCGGATCCCCAAGACCATTGAAATCAAATCCATCACTCATGGTGAGGCCCTGCAGATCTCACCTGGTGCTTTGGCTTTTGGTCTTGCTCTTTCTTGTGTCTCCAGGGGCTCGTGGAAGTTGTGGACCTCCACTAAACATCCACTCCCTTCTGTTTGAAGGGGCTTTGACCATCCAGAGGTGCTTACAGGGCTGAGAAAATCATGAAGTTTCTCTTTATCCACCAGCATTGACTTAACTGTGATGGAAGGGAACAAGTGAAGTGGCCCTGGCGGGTGATACTTCAGGGCAGATGTGGTTCTGCCTCCTTTTGGAGGGCTGATTTGTGTCTGTTAGTAGCTGTGAAGGTGCGTTTCTCCCCTGGGGGTAGCTCTCCAGCTGATTTTGGGAGGGCAAGTTTGGCCAGAGCACCCACCAATGCTTGCTTCATCACTGGCTTTCTTCTTCATTTCAGAGATTGAAGAGAAGGGCGTTCGCATGAAGCTGACGGTCATCGACACCCCGGGCTTTGGAGACCACATCAACAATGAGAACTGGTGAGCTGGGGGCTGGCACGGAGGGGAGGCAGCTGAGCCCCAGGACATCCTGACCTGGTGCTGGCACCGAGAGCTGTAGCCTGGTCCTGTGCCACCCATGCTCCGCGGGGAGCAGGGGAGAGGGTTGTTGTGGGTGGCAGGGTGGTGCCATGCTCCCCAGGGCTGACCCTGGACCCTGTGAGAGCCCACAAACATCCTGCTGTTCCCAGCATGAGGCAACCTTTGTTTGTGGCTGGGAGCAGCTGTGTGCCGGTCCCTGGACATGGCTCATGTGGCTCTGAAGGCTGAACTCTGCCAGGAGGCCCTGGGACAGTGGTTGGCTGTGCTGGATGGCCCCGCCGGGCTGGGGCAGGGCTGGCCCTGGTGACCCAGGGTGGCAGGTGCCTTCTCACCACGAGCTGGGCTGGGCTTTGTGGGGTTTGATGCTGCTCTTGCTCCTGTGCCAAGACACAGTGCGAGGAGCTGAAGGATGCTCCCAGTCCTGCCCTGCTCAGCAGCCGGGTCCTGGGGGAGAGAAGGGAGGACTTCTTAGTCACTTGCTTGTCTGAATCAGTCAGTAAATCCCCTCCTGCCGTGGTGTGGGGAGTTACCAAGTGGTGAACACACGAGGTTTGTGATTTCTCTGCTGCCCATGGTTGCTGGGTGAATGGGAGCTGTCAGGGACTAAAACAGGAACACCCCTGGCTTGGTGGACTCTGCTTCAGGCAGCCAGCCCCACACAGGTGGGAGGGTCAAGGTGGTCCAAATCGCTCGCACAAATCCATCATCCCGTGTTCCTCTCCCTCTGCAGCTGGCAGCCCATCATGAAGTTCATCAACGACCAGTACGAGAAGTACCTGCAGGAGGAAATCAACATCAACCGGAAGAAGCGGATCCCGGACACGCGGGTGCACTGCTGTATATACTTCATCCCTGCCACCGGCCACTCGTACGTACCATGCTGCCCTTGCTTGGACCCTTGGGGCTTCCCTCTCCTGCGTTTCATCTTGGGCAGCCCAGCTGTCAGGGTCTTCCTCAGGATCCCCCCCTATTTCTTGAGGATGGTGTGAAGCCGTCCTTCCTAAGGCTGTGGCATCTGGAGCTTTCACCGTAACACAGCAGAGCTGCTGCACCCCAGAAAAACGTGGGGTTTCCTCTTCAGAGGGGCCATCAAAGCCTCCCTGAGCTCTGGTGAGCTGCTTGCTTTGCTTTGGTCACCTTGCTTCCTTGACTGAGGATGGATTCCAGTCGTTGAGCTCTCAAGCTGAAAAGAAAGGCTGCCTTTGCAAACAGAACATTCATCTTCTTTGCTGTGCCCCTGCCTTGGTAGGGGGAGAAGCCCATTTTCCTTATGCTGCCAGAGGAATGAACACCCTCACCCTTTAAGGGTATTTTGTAGGTTGTTTAACTAGCCTGCAAGTGGGATGCAGTTTATTCAGTGCAGAGCTCTCCTGGCTCTGGCACTTCTCAAGCAACAGCATCAAAGGCCCAGATCTCACTCTGGTTTTTTTCTGTTTTTTTTCCCTAGGCACACAGCCCATAGTGAAAATCTGGGGTGCTTAAAGAGTCTTGAAAAATGTGACTTAAAGTATCACAACATGAAACGAGACCTAAGTTTCCATTTGATCTGTGTCAACTCCTTCCACTTCTGGCTCTGTCTGTGTAGGGGGTTTTTTTTGGGTCAGCCTTTTCCTCTTCCTCATGTGGGGATTTATTCCAATAGAAAATACTTTGTTTTGCTTCTGTCAGTGGGTAGACCAAAAATGCATCCTTTGCTGGAATAAAATGACTGCATGGGCCAGTTATGCTCTTGTATAACCAGCCATCAACTGGGAGCAGAGGGGCCCAAAAAAAAGTTTATGGTTTAATATGATAAAGCAGAAAAAATCTCAAAGGGAGATGCTGGTTTTTAGGCTCATCTAGCATGTTGGTCCTGCTTATCTCAGCCTCCATCTGCAGCCCCTGCTTGGGCAGGTCAGTGTGTTGCAGCACGAGCTGTGCTCAAGCTTTCTCTCATTCCTTTGGGTGTTTAACCCTTAAAACCACATCCAATGATTTTATTTGCAGATATTTGGCCTGAGCAGAGGTTGCAAATTTTTGGGTGGTGGTGGCTGCCCTCCCCAGGCCACTCCGGTGGTGGCGTGGAGCCCCGTCCCCGTGTCCCCCGCTGGAGCCTCTCCAGCCATGGGCTCTGGTTTCCCTCACCCGCCGGCTAACAGCCATTGCCTGGAAGTTCAGCTGCTTTTTTTCCTTCTCTCCCATGAACATGTGTTTCCAATATCCGAGCGGGCTCAGCGGTTGGAGGTCGTTGTTGCTGATCCCCCTTCCCTGTAGCCTGATAGCCCAGCTGGGGCCGGCGCTCGCTCCCTGGCCGTGGCTCGGGGGGGGCTGTGCTTTCCTGCCCCATCATCAGAGCTGGGCTCTGGCTTGTGTGTCCCCTCCTGCCATGGCATGGAGATTACCTGAGGGATGAGTGAAGGGGGAAAACCCCACTGGGAGGGGGAAGTCAGTGGGAAATTCTGCTTCTCCAAGAGAAGCTTCTCTCTCTTGCAGGCATTGAGCTTCCTTTCTGCCCCCTTATAAAGCCCAAATTATGAGTTACGTCCCCATGGACAGGCTTCTCTCAGTGCTGCCCATGGCCTGTGGACACAAGCGGATGGTGCAGCCACCTCTCCTGCAGGGTGGAGCTGCTGTGGTAGAGATGGTAGCAGAGATTCATGCTTGTTTTGGAGGACAAGGGTTTGACCATATCATGGAGCTATCACACGATGTTGAATTGCAGGTTTGTGCCTCCACTGAGGCAGGTGGTCCATGGTCCCATGTGGAAGGGTATGGGAAGGGCATCAGGGTCCTTGTTTTGGCCTTTCTGGCTTCACCAGGAGGTGAGGGGGAGCACGGCTGGCAAGGGCAGTGGCTGTAGCACTGCAGGGACCTGTGTTAGGGACAGCCACAGCCAGCTGTGGAGGACCCCACCATGCCCATGTAACATCATCCATAAGCTTCCCGTGCTGCTTGCTGTCCCGGGATGCTTGGTGCCATCCATCCTGGGATAGTGATTGCATGGGACTTGTATGGGGAACTCCTGCCCTCACTGTGTGATGCAGCTGAAGCAGCAGTGACTGGTGTCTGTCATTGGGTGAGAGCTTGCTTTTTCCTTAAATGAAAAGAGAAGGAGGAGGAAAAAATCAAAGTTAGCCAAGTGCCCAGCTCCAGAGGCTGGAGGGGAGGGTGGTTCAGCCCTGTTTCATTCTGGGCTGCTCAAGGGTTAATCAGTGGAGAAGTTTCTGCTGCTGTCTCCCTTTGCAGGGATTTGGGAGCAGGCTTTGCAACTCATCTAGTTTGCACACACCCTGTCCTTCTTGTAACACCCCTGGAAAACCATGTTTGCCAAGGCCAAGTAAGGCGCTGGCAGGGGCTTTTGGCTGCAGCTGCACAAGCCCTGCTCTTTGCCACCCAATAAATATCTTCTGACCCCTGTGAGGTGCCTCTCGGCTCTGAAATGGCACTGAAACACCACGCTGGCCTCAGCAGCCCCTTTTCTGCCTGTACTAGAGCTGTTGGCTGACAGGCTGCCACCCACTGCCTCTTTCCCCACTCCCTGCCCCTCTTGGGTGCCCACCGGGTCCCTCGAGCAGGCTGATGGGTCCTGATGACAGGGCTGGGTGGCTGCTGGGTGCTTGCTGGTGTTTGCTTAATGCACAGCTCAAATTCTTGCTGCTAGTTTGATCTGGGGCACAACCAAAAGGAAATAACTTTGCAGCTCGCTGTGAATTTTGATTCCTATAATGGCATTTCAAGAGAACCAGCAGGAATGAGCTTCTGCTTAGATTCTGTCTGTTTATGGTGGCTGTGGGCACTGCAGAAATGTGTGCCCAGCCATGCTAACCTGTGCCCAGCCATGCTAACCTGTGCCCAGCCAAGCTAACCTGTGCCCAGCCATGCTAACCTGTGCCCAGCCACTCTGGTTTCCCCATCCCTGTAGCAAGAGGGGATGGAGAAGCAACCAGCAGTGGTTGGGGTGGGCTGGAGCCTTTCCTACAGCTCCTGCTTCAGCCCACCCACTCCTCTTAGAGCTCCACCACCCCCTCTGAGCAAAGCCCAAAGCACTCCTGTGTCTAGTTGCAAGTTTATAATATCAGGGACTGTTTTGGGAAGGGGAGGAGAACAGATGCTGCTTCTCTCTTTTGTTATCTGCTTGGAGCAGATTGCACACACCCAAAATGCAATGGCACTTTTTTGTGTATTTATATCAAAGGGTTTCACTGCTGAGCCTCACCAGGCACTGGCATCAATGTTTTGTGCAGGTGAACCAAGTTCAGGTACCCAGTGGAGGCCAGCAGTGCTGTGCCTGTGGTTTGTCATGGGATGGCGGTGGTTGAACACCAAAATTGGTCCCTCCAGAAGTCCCTGCTGTCCTGGGCTGTGCCTTGCAGCAGGAGTTTAAGAGGAATTAGGTCTGGGCTTGCTCCCTCATGACCTTGGCTATGTCTGCTTGGGTCTGTGTGGGGCTATTAGTGCAAATCAGGCTCTTTGCACTTGTGATGACCTAAAGATGTTCATTCTTCTTTGTGTCTTCGCATGAATGTGATGTCTGGTGACAGGTCTTGTTCTTAATGAAAGGAATCACCTTCTTTTGAATACTTAAGTTTTTTGGGGCTACCCGGGAGGGATTGGTAGAATATCTAGAAAATTGAAAAAAGCCCTAAAAACAGAGTTTGGTCTTCTGGAGAGTCACACAGAACCACAGAACGTTAGGAGTTGGAAGGGACCTCGAAAGATTATCTAGTCCAACCCCCCTGCCAGAGCAGGACAACCTAGAGTCCCTTGGTTCCCTTCCTGTTCTCCAGGATGGTGCAGGAAGGTGCCTATGGGAGGTGACTTCCATGGACAAGGCACTTGCAGAAGCCCATCAGAGCAGAAAGTCGTGTCAAAAGTGCCTTAGGCTCTGCTGGCTTTGGGTGCAGACCAGTGTGGGACAACACAGTTGTGCCTGCTTGGGTGTTGGTGGACAAGGGCAGGGCTTTGGGCTGGCTCTGGCTCTGCCTCCTGCTCTCAGGCTCACTGTGGGTGTTGGGGAGGGCTCCATAACAGGGCTCTTTTGTGTCAGTTGAGCTGAAACTCGAATGTCTGGATGATTGGGAATTCATCTGCATCGGTTCCATATGCATCCTGGTCTTCACTCCAAAAAAAAAACCTGATGAAAGAGGCAGGAACAGAGTCTCAGTAGGGGAGAGGCTTTCAGAGGGGAAAAATTGTTTGAAAAATAGCAAAGAAAGAAGAGGGGAAAGGAGTCTGCTGGGAAAAGAGCGTAACTACATTACTTCCTTGGAGGTCTGGGAAATACATTATGCAGAGCTCCAAACAATGTTTGCCAGCAGCAAGCCTGCTTAGATGTGTCCATGGGGGTTTCCTTGGGTTTTTTTTCTTTTCTTTTCTTTTTTTTTTTAATACCAAAACTCTTTCTTTCCTGGGGCCCAGGGTGATCTGTGACTCCTGAGTTTGTGTTAGGAACTTGTTTGTCCACAGGCTAATGATGTGCTCAGGGCTATGCATGTCATTAGTGTGCAGGGAGAAGGTCCACATGGCACACAGTCCAGCCCAGTCCCTGAGAGAGGAGTGGCTTTGACCAGGGAAGATCTTGGCTGGGTCACCAGTGCTGGCTCTGCTGGAGCAGCTGGAGCTTCCATTTTCAGATCAGCTGGAGCTAAGCCAGGTCTCTCTGGGGCTGGACATTGCTCCCTTGGCACTGGAACTGGGCAGGGGTGGCCTCATTGGATGGGGACACTAGGGACTGCTGAGGAGCAGGATCTGCCCCTTCCCCTTTGCCCTCATGTGACTCCTGACGGGTTTGCTGTAGCTCTGCTGGATCTGCAGGGGTCTCTGAGCCCTTCATAGAGCCCAAGAAGACCATGATGGTATTTGGGGTGAGCATGTTGGCAGTAGGTGCTTTCTTGGCCCTGTTTTCCCTGAGTGCTCCTCTCTGCTCCATGCTCCCCCACACAGAGTTCCTGCTGGGTGCCTGCTTGCACCTGGGCATTTTAAGTCACTGTTCTATTTATTTTGGTTTCTTCCCTGGGTGCCGTGGGCCTCTGGCTTGTGGCACAGGGCTGGTCTGTCCTCAAGGAGGTCTTGTTCTTGGCCCCAGCCCTGCTGCTTAAGCCTGCAGCTTGTCTGAAAGGTGACTTCCCCTCTCTCTGCCCCAGTTTCACCAAAGATGAGTTGGGTTGTGTCCTGCTGGCACACGCCACCACCAGAGGTCATGGGGCAAGAAGTGTCCCTTTGCTTCTGGGGCTCTGGCATTGACCTTCCTGCCCCTTCCCTGGGTGCTGTCAGTGAGGGCTCATTTCCAACAGGCTCCTTAATGCATGAGCACCCAAAAGGTGTCCCTGTACCTCAGTCTCCACCGGGACCTCTGGTATTCCTTTTTGAGGGCAACATCTTCTCAACTGTCCTGCACGGGCCTGAGTCCCCATCACCACCAGAGCCACCAAGGGGGACCTGCAGCAGGTGGAGATGTGCCAAGGAGGACTTTTCTCTAGCTGGCTTGGGAACCCCCAGCAATAAAAACAGCTTCAGAGAGGAGTGAGGAGTGAGGGAGGGTCATGGCCAAGTGCCTTCATCACCGCCTGCAGCTGGACCAGAGCCCTTGGACACAGACCAACATGGCACCAGAGGTCACATCCATGCTGTCAGCAGGAGCGTTTAGCAGGGAGGGATTTCCCCAGGGACTGATCATCGGGGTTATGCAATTTCTGTAGCTTTCCTCTGCTGAGACTTTCATTGTAGAGATTTTCTGACTTTTTTGCTCTCTGGAACAAGAGTTTCTCTTCTGTGCTCTGTGAACCCCTGGAGAATTAGTGGAGCCTTTTTCAATCCCAACGGGTGGATGGCAGCTGCAATCCGGGCTCGTGCATGGCAGCAGGCTGGTCCTCAGTGCAGGAGGGAGTGTGAGCAGGACCTGTGACCTGTTCCATGTCGTTCCCTGAATGGTGGGTGACAGCTTGGATAGGACTGGAGAAGGTTTCACATTGTGGTCTCTCCCTGGCTTGAGTTGTGCCTTGCCACCATTGCCAGTGCTCCCACCCGGGCTTTGCCAAGGACACGTGTAGCTTTGGGCAAGTTCCCGCAGTCCTCCGTGGCCGAGCATCCGTGCAGAGATAAAAGCCCTCTCCCACTTCATGGAGCTTTGTGAGGGTTCACAGGCAATAGCAGGGTGCTTTGAAAGGGAAACGTTTCAAGTGTTTGCCTGCAAACCACCCCTGAGACAGACCCTACTGTCCTGCTTTTAAGAAAAAGTCTTTATTTTTCCTATCTGAAAGGAAGCGAATCCCCCTCTGTGCCCACCCTTTGAATGTCTCCTCTTTGCTGGGGCATTGCACCAGCCCCCACCTCGCTGTCAGGGCACAAACCCTCTGTTTTGTGTTGTGTTTTTCAGGCTCAGGCCGCTGGACATCGAGTTCATGAAACGCCTGAGCAAAGTGGTCAACATCGTGCCCGTGATTGCCAAAGCCGACACGTTAACGCTGGAGGAGAGGGACTACTTCAAACAAAGGGTAAGAGGCTGGCGGCTCTTCTCCAGGCTCCCATCCCTCATCCCTCATCCCCTCCTGCCCCTTTCCCACTCCCTGGCTCCCCTGCCTTCCCCCGGCAGGGCTGGGAGGGGGCCGGTGCCTGGCCGGGAGCCCAGTGCATTCCTTGGGCTGCAGCTCTGAGCGATCCCACGTGGCCGGAGGAAGGGCCCTCGCTCCAAGCAGTTCCTTGTGTTTCTCTTGGATCTTTTTCAGTGCAGGAGAAGTTTTGAGCTCTAAGTCTTGAGGCTTGTTTCTCCTGCCTCCTTTGTTATTGTTGTTGTTATTTTGAGGCTGGTTTCTGTTATTTTGGGAGACAGACGGTGCTGTGTGTGGAGGCTGGAGAACACATTCTGGGCAGCATCGTGCACTGACACAGGAATCAGGCAAAAAAATGTGTGGGTTTGCTGAGCTCAGCTGGGCAAGATTTCTGGGGGAAGCAAGGTCTGACATATTCCCTTGGTCGGGAGCTGGTGGTGAGGAAGGGCACAGCAAGGCATGGGCTTTCGTCCAGGCGCACATGCCTGGTGCTGCCAAGAGGTGGAGATGCCCTGCCTTGGGGTTCTGTAAGGGGCTGTAGTTGTGTGTGTAGATGATGGATGTGGCTTCAGGCTTGGTGGCCTCAGCATTCCCTGCAGAATTAAGCAAGCCAAGGAGTTTGTTTGTCCATGAGTCTGAATTGTAGGGAAGTGAAGTGAAGGGAAAGGGGATAGGGCCAAAAGGGCAATTTTAGGGGCCACCTCAACTGGTTATGGAGAGGACAGCACGTTAGGCAGATGCCTCCATGCAGAAGAGAATGAGCCACCCCTTCCCACACCAGCGCCTTCCCAGTTCTTGATGAGCAGGATCAGGCACTGAAATATCCAGTCTGGTTTTGGGGGCTGGATCCAAGCTCTGCAAGCAGTTCGCTTTGCAGTGAGCCACAGGATGGCTGGAATTGGAGCTGAGAGGTAATCCAGGCTGGGCTCCATCAGCGTGTTTGCATGGAGATCTGCGAGGAGCTGGTGTGGGAGGATGGGGGTGTCAGTCCACAGTATCACATCTGCTCTCTGCAATGGCTTTTGCACATTGATAGCTCCCTTCAGAGCTTACAACTGCATGTATCTGGGTGTCTGGCTAGTTCTGGGACTACAAAGTCAGTCTGGGACCTAAAATGTCACCTGGGTGCTCTTGGCTGCTGATACCATCCTTGTGTAATGAAAGACTGTGGGGACACCACCTGGCTCTCCTGCTCTGCACCAGCTCGGCGCAGGATGAGCTCTCCCTATCTCTAATTACATTCCTGATTGTAACCAGACCCCCCAGACTCCTCCAGATGGAGGGAGAACATGAGCCACGTGATGTGTTTGCAGTGCCCCTTCTGCAAGGGGCTCACCCTCCTTGTGCTCACAGCTCCAGAGCTGCTGGTATAAAAGCGAGGACAGGTCATCAGGCCAGGTGAGCCCAGGCTGGGACCTTCTCCCTTTGCTCCAGCACGCCCCTCCAGACCCCCATCTGCATCTTTGGTGTAGCTGGTTTGGAGAGCTGATAGGTTTTTGGGTTTGGATCGGGGTGGGCAGGTGATGGTGAACACCAGCCTGGCTGCAGGCTGCCAAGGTTGATGCCAGCGCTGCCCTGGGTCATCCAGGAGCTGATGCCATGGTGGGAGTGCAGCTCCTCTGCCCATGTCTCCTTCACATGTTCCTCTGCTCTTTTCTCCTAGATAATGGCTGATCTTCTTGCCAATGGGATCGACGTGTATCCTCAGAAGGAGTTTGATGAAGACTCTGAGGATCGGCTAGTGAATGAGAAATTCAGGGTCAGTGTGTGGTGGGGTGGGTTGGGAGGTTTTGGCTCTGCAGCTCTGAGTGCTGGTGATGTCCTCAAGGGTCTCTTGCAAAGGGCTTCTATTTTCTTTCCAAAGCTGCTGTGCCTCTGCCCAGGGGGTTTGCTCAGGACCTGAGTCCTGGGGTCTGCCCAGGACCAAGGATCCTGCCAGAGCTCAAAGCAGGGACAGAAAGAGGGTGAGGGAAGTACTCGGGGATGGTGTCCTCTCCTGTCCATGTTGCTGTTCCTTCCCACAGCCCCGTTCTTCAAAGGTGCCCTCAGCACCCAGCAGACAGGGAGGTCCCATGGCCCCTTGCTCTGCCCCAGGGGCAGGGAGTGCTGGTGTCTGCCCAGCCCTGGTGAGGGAAGCAGGGAGCATCTGGAGCTCATTTGCTCATAGGCTGCTCTGCTTTCGTGGCTGTCAATCCCTTGCTATGGGAAGTATCTGACAGATTTTTGGCTCAAGACAAATTTAAGGAAGAGTCTTTTAGGGACTCTGAGTACAAAGACACCACCTTGGATCAGGAAATGACGGAGCCACGGGTTGCCAGATGCTGGGGCCAATTCCCAGGGAAGCATCATGATACCTTTGCCTTGGCTGTGCACTGTGCCTGCCAACGAGATGCTGGGCTGGACTGGTTTTGGGCTGGAGTGGTTTTGGGCTGGACCAGTTTTGGGCTGGGCATGTGTGAGAAATGCTGCTGCTTGGGTCCTGGGCTGCCTGCAGACCCTGGCAGGCAACGCTGCTCAGGAGCAACAGGGACAGACCAGCTCATCCCATGAAACTCTCTCCTGAAAACAGCTTGATGTAGGACTTTGCTCTCCAGCTTGGTTTCCTGACTGGATTTCAGAAGGAAAATGTAACCTTTTTTTTCTCTTTCCTCAGGAAATGATCCCGTTTGCAGTGGTGGGCAGTGACCAGGAATACCAGGTTAATGGAAGAAGAATCCTTGGAAGGAAGACCAAGTGGGGCACCATTGAAGGTACTTGTCCTTGTTTCCCTACCTCTCTCTTGAGCCCATCTCCCTGCCCTGACAGAAGATGAAGTCCAAACCCAGCAGTTTGAGATGTGTGTAGTGCTTTCCTGCTCCTCCAAAGAAAATCACTTCCCCCAGTGCCTGGGGACTGAAAACACCTTGGCCAGTGCTTCTGCACTGAGTCTCTGGGTCTTTGTGTGGCTCAGGGGGCTGCTGAGTGCTGGAGGGGACACTTGTGGCTTCTGCTGGTTGCACAGTTGGATGGTTGGATCTGAGGGCAGGTGAATGCATCTCTGTGTCTTGAGCCCAGATTAAAGCCTTTCCCTTGGCATCTGTAGGTCTCTGCACCCTCCATTGTGCATTTGGTTGGTGCCCTTGTGGGATCTCTTCCTTCTTCCATCTTCTTCAGCATCTTCTTTTTTATCCCCCATTTTAAATCATGGTTTGAAGGCTAGGTGAAGGCTCCTGGCTTCAGTGCATCTACACATTTTCCTGTCCCTGACAGCCATCTGACATGTCTCCAATGCCACCCGTCTTCTCTTGCTCCTCTTCATTTAATGGGTTTCTCTCATTTATGAGTCTTTTTAACAGGAATCCCGTGTTGAGGGATGGCTTAACAAAGACACCAAGAAAATCAGTGTATTGTAAAGCTCTGCTGCCCTCTTGTGCTCTGTTCTTGGAAGCTCTGAGTTTAATGAGGCTCCTTAAACCACTCCCCTTCTGCATGTGGCATCTGCCTTCAGCATGGGGAGACCATATATAAAAAAAAATATCAAATGCCTGGTAAATGGTGAGCCATCAGACTGGTTGTGGTGGAGCAACACCCCTTGATCTCCCCCTCTTGCAAGTACTCTTGCTTGCTCCAAGCTCTATTCAGACAGCAGTAGCCTTTGTCAGCAGGAGATCTCACCCTTCCAGAGCACTGGCAGCCTGGGCAGGACAGGCACTACAGTTGCTGGCACGCCTGGGATGCTGCAGGATGCTCATGGTGAAGCTATAGATGAAACACTTCTATGGGGCCATGCCTGGTGCTCACTGCAAAGCTCATCCTGTCCCTTTCCCTGTCTTGTTTGGGGCCCGCTTAAGATTGTGTTGGTCCAAAGTGGAGGTCACAGTGAAGGATGCTGCTGGAAGCTCCCTCATTTGGTGGGAGGTGGTGGGAAGAGACTGGGTAAATCACCAGCCTTACAGCAGCAAAGAGTCTTGAGTTCTGTACCCTATAGACCCTGGGGATTAGTCCCTATCTCATCCCTCTACATGCTAGTGAAGCCCCGTGGTGTCCTCCTTACACCAAATGTTTGCCATTCTCATGCTGTGGGTGCACACTGATGGGTTTCTCTCTCTTCCTACCAGTGGAGAACACGACACACTGTGAGTTCGCCTACCTGCGGGACCTCCTCATCAGGTCAGTAGGACTATGCCCTGTCCCTGTAGCCTTTGGTCACCAGGTGGCATCCAGAGGAAGAGGAGAGCCCAGCCCAGCTTGAAGAAGCTGCTGCTTCATTCTGCTCATCCCTCCACCCTTTCCTCCATCCCCTCCCAGCCTGCCTGCAATGCTGCAGCCCCTCTTCAAGAGGTGGCCTCATTCTATGGGACATGGCTTCAGGGGGCTTTTCTCAGCCACGGTGCTGAGTTTAAGGGAGGAGATGAGGATGGATGAATCAGGATAGACTCCAAGATTGCTGGCAGTGTGCAGTGTGGCTCCAATTCAGCTGTAAGCATCTGGGAAGCCTTTTTCCCTTAGTGATCCCCCACCAGCCCCAGGTCCTACCCCCAGTCTGAAAACATCACCCTCCTGCATCCCAGGGTGATGCCACTGGGGGTCTGGGCAATCATTGATCCCTCTTGGAAGAGGGGTCCCTGCTGCAGGGGAGTGGGAGGCTGAGCCCCCTTGGCTTGCTATTGGAAGTGCTGGGCTCGTCCTAAATTTGCTGCAAGATAAACTCAGCACATGTGAGCTGTTGCTGTCAGATAGTTGTGTGGGGCTACAAAACCTGATCCCAGAGACCTGCAGGACCATGGTCTTCCTGATGGGCATTGTGCAGCCAGGGCTCCCGTGTACCAAAGCACAGGCTGTCGGTACCAGTGAAGGCTTCTGGTCTTGGCTGCCCATACCTGCCTTTCCTTCGCCCCCGTGCCCTAAAGGTGTCTAACCAGTAAAGCAGGAGGGGAAATCTGGGCTGAAGAGGGTGTTTGAAAGCAGAGTTTAGGGGGTGCAGGGATTGGGGTGGTGGAGGCTTGGCTGTTCCCAGCGAGGTGTGAACACCCCTGTCTCCCTTTCCCGCAGGACGCACATGCAGAACATCAAGGATATTACCAGCAACATCCACTTTGAAGCCTACAGGGTCAAGAGGCTGAACGAGGGCCAGAGCTCGCTCTCCAACGGCGTGACCGACAAAGAGCTGGTGGCTAACGAAATGTAACCGTCTCGCTCCGTAGCCAGGACCTTGCTCGCTCACGCTCGCTATTTCTCCCCTCTTCCCCCTTTATTTTTATATCAATCCTCTGCCACTGTCCCTCTTCCCACCCCCCAACCCCCTGCCAATGTTAACTGACCAAATAACCAGACGCCGTCTCTGTCGTGCGGAGCGGGGTGACCGCTCGCCCTCCCCGCTTCCTGGCATGGGTTTTCTTCTCAGCAGATCCACAGGGCTGGTGGGGTCGGGGGGCCCTGGAGCCCTGCCTGCCCCTCTGTGCAGAGGCTCTTCTCCGTCCATTGAAGGCAAGAGTTCCTCCAGGTGAATGCAGCCTTCGGAAGCAAGGTACTGGTATGAAGAGAGCAAGACGGTGCCATCCTTGTCTCCTGCCGCCTCCTCTGAGCCCTCTGCAGCCCTCCAGGACCCGCCAGCCCCCAATCCAACCCCTCTACCCTGCCTACATGCAATAAATGGGAGAGTTGAGGTGTCACCTCGCCTGTCACCCACCCCGGCCAGGCAGAGTGACCTGCTTTGGGAGAAGTGCCTTTTCAGACTGTTACCCTGCAATAGTGGGGGAGAGGGGAGGGAGGGTTTGCCTTGGCTGACTGGCTTTGTAGGGACCCCTTTTCCCTCTCCCTTGGACCATAGATGTGGCTGATGTCCTGGGAACACTTGTATATTTATTTTTCATTCAGTTGGGTGGGTTTTTTTTCCACTGAAGGCTCAGAGTGTGTTTGTCCAAAGGGGGCTGAGAATGGAACATCTCTGCAAAGCGGTGGTGGGAGGTGGAGGGTTGTCCTGTCCCACCCTTGTGATTCTCGGGCTTTTCCCTAAGTCAGAGGAGGCTGTTGGGTATTTTATTATTTTTTTTATTATTTTTGGATGCCCTGTGTGCCATGTGTCTGTGTAACACGCTCCTGTTCTGCTCATCCTTGTACAAGGGGGCTGTGCCTGTGCAGATAGAGCCCTGCAGCCATGGGAAGGGTCGGGGTGGCGTTTGTGGGTGCTGCACCCCGTGGTCCCCCCTGCTCTGCCCCTTCTGCACCTCCTCTTTCCATAAATAAGTAAATACGACCCTGCAAGGGGGTCAGTTAGATAATGCCATGACACTGGAGTGGGTGGTCCTGGAGCAGAGCTCTGCAGTCCTGTCCCCTGTGCCAGCACCGCTCGCCTTTGTTGTCTGCTCCGTCAGTCTCCGTATCCTCTCGGAGGGATAAAACTTCCAGTAAATCACCCTTTTTTGGGGGGGCCACATCCTAAAATCGCATCATGCCCCACTGGAAGGCGCCTGCAGAGCCCACCCAATGGTCTCCACGGGGGGCAAAGCCACCTCCTTCAGCACAGGTGACCGGGAGGAAGGAGGAGGAGGTTGCTCTCACCTTGGTGGGGATGCCCAGGTACCGTTGCTCACTGGGGGGTTGCAGGGGGTCCCCACATGTGTGCCCCCCCTCCCCCGGGTGCATGTGGGGAGATGCATCACAAGGAGAAGCCACTCTCCCCTTTAACTCATGTTTCCCACCCTTGTCCTCCCCCCACAACAGCATGACAGAGCTGTTGGGAAAGAACAACTATCTACATGCTGACTTGCTATATTTTAGCAAAAACAAACCAAGTGTATTAACTGAAAAAAATATATATATTTCAAGCGTTAAAAAAAAAAAAGACTATGAAAGGGGAGAAAAATCTCTTGTGTGAGGCACTTCTGCAAATGTCATCTTAAACTGGTTTTTTTTCCTCTATTTGATATCTCAAGCTGGGCCAAGCAAGACATGCCGCTTTCTCCTTTGTAACCTGATTATTTTTTTCTTTTTTTGGAAGAAAAACGAAGAAAATAATACAATTAAAAAAAAAACAAACAACTTCATCCAGATCTATTAAAATGGCCTTTTGGGGGTTATAAGCATTATGACAAATTTAGTCCATTTTTGTATAAATAATAGTGTTTAATATGTATTTCCCAAAATAAATGTTTCGAATGCAAATAGAAGAAAGCTTGTTTGGAAATGCCTCTTCCCAGCCATGGGCTGATCCTTACTGCATGGACCCTGCAGGTGATGGAAGAGTGAATTCACTCTGGGGTGGATGTTTTTATTTACTCCTAACACCCTGTACTCTCCCTACCTTGGATATCTGCGCCAGGTACTCTACAAAACCCTGAGCCAGCTCAGCCTCTGTGTCCTTGCAGGTCCCGAGGGAGGCAGGTGGGGCCCCTCCATCTGCTCTCGTGGTGAAGCTGTTTCCACTGCAGTTGCTGGTGTTTTTATTAAGTGGGTTGCACCTCATTGAAGGCCAGACAGCAGCTTGCCTGTCACACAACTGTGACTTCGGCTTTGCTGGCAGATGGCCTTCAAAACCTTTTGCGTCTGCAGGGTTGGCCTTGGGATGCCCTTGGAAGTTGACTTTCTTTCGAGGATGCCTTCCTGAAAACCATGTTTCTCCCTGGTGTTGCCCACAAGACACCATCCAGTCTGGTGTTTTAATCTGTATCTTATATGTCTATTGTATTTTTCCCCCCAAGTCCACTGAACTCAAAAGCCATCTGGATGCGGACCTGGGCAACCAGCTCTAGGTGACCATGCCTGAGCCGGGGATTGGACCAAATGACCTCCAGAGATACTTTCCAACCTCAACTCCTCTGTGGTTCTGTATGAAAACTGAACCAACAGGATAGAAGTCAGGTTGGGTTGGGTTCTTATGGGTGTGTAGGGTACAGGATAAGCTTATGTACGTTTTTCTTCAGCTTCTCTGCTGGCACCTGGGTTTCAGGGCAGTGACTCAGCTCATCTTGTACAGCATCCAGTGAGGGGTGCAGAGTTTGTTGATGGGCCTCTCTTTGCCCCAGTGCTAAACCCATCCCTAGCAGTACCCTTGTTTGGTTTGGTTTTGTTTTTTGTGCTATACTGCAATTTCATGGTTGTTTTAGCTCAGACGCTCGCCAGCCCCACATCTCTTCTCTACCAAATGTGTCTATTGGGGAGAAGCAGTGAGATCGAGGTGTTCTTGCTATTGTAACCAGAGCAAGATCCAGAGCAAATGCTTTTGGGGGGGGGGGGAAATCAACATGTAGTTGTAGTAATTACAAACATGGACCATGGCCTTTACTTCTGGCCAAGTCTGCAGAAGCTTTTCCCTGTATGGTCATTTTTTCTTCTGCTGATGTCTGGGCTTTGCAACATTCCTTAATGCCAGCATGGAGGGAGCTGGGGCAGAGGATGCTCTGGGGCTCTCCAGGCAGATGCTCTCCTGGTGACAGATTGAGAAACGTTTGTGGCTGGGGCTAGGGGAAGGCAGGCGAAATTCCCAAGCTCAGTAATAAAGGCAGCTTTTGTTTTAACCCAGAGGAGGAGCTCGGTGGGTCGGAGGTCCCTTCATGGGAATGGTGCTGGCAATGGCTTCCAGATGTTGAGAACCTCCGGAGAGGTGGGCTTGGGGAAGGGAAAGCAGCAACGCCAGATGCTCTGATGGAGCAGGGATTTGTGTGGTGCTATGGGAAAATCCCAGCTGGGGGAAGGGTTTGCCATTGTAAAATCCTCTCCCCCTCTCGCCAGCACTTTGGCTGAAGGGCAGGGGCATCTCAGGAGGGGTTGGACGGGGAGGATTTGGGCAAAGGAGGAGGTAGGTGAGGGGCTGCTTCCCATGCCTGTGCCCTCCTGAGATGTCTCAAAGGCAAATTTGCCTAATGATGCTGTAGCTGACAGGAAGGGCCTTGCACTAATGGCTTATTGAGTGGCCTCACTTTAACAAATGAGGGAAATGAAGATGAGTGAGAGTTTAATTACCGATCCGAGCAGGGCTTTCCACAGCAACGACAGGCATTCATTCCCCTTTGCCTGGCTGGGAGAGGGAGAGGAGGACACTCCCCCAACACAGCTGGGCTCTCAGGGGTGCCTGGTGGCATGGGTGGCATTGGAAGAGACAGCTGCTTGGCCAGGCTGGGCTGGAGGTGGCTCCTGGTTCCACCTGCCCAGGCCACCACAGTGAGCATTGCCGTGGAACGAGGATGACTATAAATAATAAGAATAAAAGGGAGTATAAATAATTAAAGCAGCTCATAGTGAGTAGTTCCTGAAATGTCTGCCTGATTTAAAAACTAATTACTTGGAGGGTAATCACCACCAGAAGCACATATATTTACCCACAATGCTGCTCTTCTCTCCTCTTCCTCTCGCTCAGCCTCTCCTGATTGCTATCCCAGGCACCCAGACTTATCACTCATCCCCACTGCATAATAAACTGTGTTGTACTCGTCCATCTCCCTGATTAATAACATCATTGGAGACCTGTTCAGGGAGGAATAAATCCTCACAGAGTAGGAGGCCAGGTGCCAGCAGGAGGGAAGGCCATGGCTGTGCAGTGCCCACAGAACCCTCAGAGCTGGGAGCCTTAAAGGGCCACCTCCTGCTCCAGGGGTGATCCCTTTGGATGAACCTGTGCTACCCCAACAACAGGACATTGCTGAGCCCCTGTGAGCTCAGGATACCCGAAGGGGATGTGTCATCACCTGCTCAATATGAGCTGCTCTTAAGAGACTTTTCTGGATCATCTGTCTCACACGCTGGCCCACAGTGAGCATCAAAACCTGCATTTGGTGACAAGGGACTTGTCCTCATGGGAAACATCTCCTTTTGATGTGCAAGCTGGGCTGCAGCAGGCACAGGCAGAGCTGGCGAGCTCAGGCTTTAATTACTGTGAAGCTGCTGCACTGCAGTTGAAAGCCTGGAGGTTTTTTGATCATCTTCGCTGTGGCTCCAGCAGAAAGGAGCATTTGTCACTCCATCTCCACCTCAGGGCCACCTCCTCGTGCCACCTCTGTTGCACAGGGTGCTGGCCCCTGCCTGCCTGCTCCTTCTCAAAACTAAAACTTCTAAAAAGTAAAAAATTTTCCACCCCCACAGCAAGCTGAGGTTTGTAACTCTGTTACCATTTAGTCTGTATTTATCTGGCTGAGCTGGTGTCTGGTCCTATACAAATTAAGAAGTAATTCTCAGCATCAGCCTGATTTAGGAGCAGTAATGCACTACACTGCTTCATTTAGGAAAACAGAATAATTTATTCCTAACTTATGGGATTCAGGAGACTTCCACCCGCAGCCCACGATATTTTCTCATTAACATTACCCAGCTAAGCTAAAAACTGCAATTTCATAAGTCATGCTTCCTTCAAAAGACACATTACCAGCTTCCCAGGGACTCCAAAAGTTTACTGAAGCTTAAAGACATACTTCATAGCATGCAGTAATGTACCAAAGTCTCTCTTCTTATTACTACTGAAACCATCTTTTCTGCAAGTTTCCCTCCCCTAAACTGTTCCCATCACAAATAACTCTGCAAGGGTGGCACCGTGTGCCCAGCCCTGCCAACCAAGACAACCCAACCAAGCCCTTACAAACAGCAGTATGACACAACACCTCGGTCATTATAACAGATACACCAAGCCAGAGCCTCTTAGTGGGGTTCCTCATAGGAACACTGATACTTTTTGTCCTTTATCCTGCCCTCTGGGGCTTCTCCGAAAATCACATAAGCCAAAATATTTCTTTTTTTGTAGTTTTTTGGTGCTAGAGACCACCCGCAGTGACAGTGTGGGATGGAGGGGCTGGGATACAGGGAGATGGATGACTGTGTGTGAGCTCCTTGTCACAAAGAATCATCAGTACCCAGGGCTTAGGAGTTATTTCAATTTCTACATCAATTTTAAAGGTGGCTTGGTGGGATGTTTGGGGTTTTTTTGTGAGTCACAGCTGAAAGCTCTGGCTGACAAAGTTTATACACCCCTCTTTTTTTAAAAAAAAGTAGAAATTGTAGCTTTTTAAGAACTGTGTCCTGAAACAGCTTTGCAGAGGACAATGACAGGGAAGCAGAAAGTCCCTTTGTGTGCATCCTCACTGTGTTACACCGCATCAGCCAGAGGCTTAAATTGCTGGGGGAGCAAAGGAGCCCTTGGTGCTGCCAGCGCTCCCCTTCCCTGCCTTTCTCCTCCTCTGCCACCAGCCTCAGAAGAAAGTCAAGATTCAAATCATATTCCTAAAGCAAAATTACACATTGAGGACTCCACAGCCCTCCCAGGAGGATCAGGGCACTCGTCTATAAATATCTGTCTCGATATGTTTAATTTGCAGATGAAATTAAGCCTGGGAAGAAAGGCAAGGCTGTCTTTTCATGTGTGGGCTGTCCAGCTTTGCCTTGAATATCAAAGTGAGATGAGTTACAAAGCACTGACTCTCCGGGATTATCTAAGAAACCTTGTAGGTCCCAAGTGACAGCGGTTATGGGATCAAAAGGTGTGGTACTTATGCAGAAAGCCAGAAAAAGCCAGCGGGGTCCTTAGATCAGCCCCAAAGAGCCAAATCTCGGGTCAGTTTGCAGAGTTCATGAAGTAAGTGAGGAACCAGGAGAGGCTGGGCTCTCACGTGGCTTTTGGATTAAATATTAACTTGCTGCAGTGGGTTACGAGGATAAATACTTTCATTAATCATGTATGTGCTCATTATTATGGTGAGAATAGACTGTTAGAGCTTTGTCTGCATGAGCTTTTCACTGCTAACCTCCCATTTTCTACTCATAGCTTTCTGTAAACCATCATCTTTCGGGCTTTCTCTCTTTTTTTGGAAAACTTTTTCCCACAAGCAATTTCAACATTTTATTGGTCAGGCTTTGAAAACATCAGCTGAAAAGATTTAGGATGGAGGGACAGGAGAAAATGCATCTCCAACCAATAAAGTCCAGGAAAGCGGAGCTGGGTGATGTTCCTGGGACAGGCGTGGAGGTGGGAGCCTGCTCTGGGGTGGGAAAAGAGCTCTTGCCAAGGGGATCTGCTGCTGTGTGACAGTGAAAACTCACGCAGACATTCAGTGTGGTGTGATAACATAGCCCTGGTGCACAGGGGGAATTCTGAATGGGATTTTCTTGGAAAGCACTAAACCAGGCAGGACCACGGGCCCAATTTATCTGTACAAAGGAGAAAGAGTGCAGGATGGTGCACTGAGCCTGCATCACAGTTACAGCTTGTTGACATTTTTCATATTAAAAACACTTAGCTGAAAAAGACCTTTTTCATCATCCATTTCATTAAAAATTGGAATTGTTCCTTTTTTCCTCCAATTTTATTGAACTTTTCAATCATCATAACTTTTTTCAGCTTTCCTTCCCTTCTGTTTTTAGCTGCTCCTTTCAATTACTTGGTGCTTTCCTTTTTATTCCAGTAATATTTTTTTTTAAAGACTTGAATAGGAGGAAGAGAGAAGATAGATTAAAATTTATACTAGAACAGAAAGTGGATGTATGGCCGAGAGTCTAAAACCCTATCATTAGCAATTTTTAATAAGGAACAAAATTATTGAGAAAGCGAGATGTCTGCAAATGACTTCTGAAACTCTCCGAAATGGAAGGGAGCTTATCTAGTGGAGGAGAAAGCCAACTGATGGATGAGGATACAAAGCATTTGGAAAGAGGTTGAACAAGCAGCTCTAATGACCATCTGTCCCACTACGCAGATTTATGGATGTTGAGCAGAGCTGCCTCCCAGGGACCTGTCTGTGGGTGAAGGTAAGACCAGGGGTGGCACCTTGGAGGTGCCTTCTCCACCCAAATACAAATCCCTCTCCTGGTGGCACCTGCCATGTTCCTCTGTTCTCCTTCCCCTGGGGCTGGCTGCAGTGGCTCATCTCCACCAGCATGTGTAGCTGGGCACCAGGCCCATTTTCAGCCCCATGGAGGAAAACACATGGGGCAGATGCTCAGTGGTTTCTTTTCTGAGCGCTCCTGCAGACTGGTGTGGAGGAGGAGTGGGCAGATTTGAGGTCGTGCTGGATACTTTCCCACTGGTTTGTAGGCTCCGGTCTTGACACCTACCCCTACCTCAACCTGACATCTTTGTAATGTTGGGCAGGGCACATCACACTCTTGGTGCTTCTTGCTACAGGAGAAAGCTGATTTAAGCAGGGTTTTTTGCTACTGTCCCTCACACCAGTGTGTTAGAACATAAATGTCAGCTTTGGAGTAGGGGCAGTGCTGGCTTTTGTAGGACAACAAAGCGAGTGCTGCTGCATCACCATCGAGTATTTATTCCAGGTGACCCTGCTCTGGCAGGGGGCTTGGACTGGATGATCTTTCGAGGTCCCTTCCAACCCCTAGGATTCTGTGATTCTGTGAGCACACTGGGCCATGCAAATCTTGCTGGGGAGATGAGCACAGAAACAAGAGTTGTGCTATGGTGAAGGTGCCTGAGGACTCTTTCTATGAGCCTCCTGTGCTTGTAGGGCCACTGTGGTGCTTCCCTGATGCTGCCACAAGCACAGACAGGCTTGGCTGGGCACTGAGGCACCTCTGGGTGCTGAGATACCCACTGGCATCTTATTGTCACAGTGCAAGGACCGAGGAGCTGCAGGTGGCCTGATGAGTGGTTGCACCGTTGGCTCCCCTCCTGGTGCAAAATCAGCAGTAAGAGCTGCCAGCTGCTGGGGCAGGTGCTCCACTCCTCAACTGCCCAGAGAGCTCCAAAGCAGCAGCTGGGTCCTATCAGGAGTGCTGGGCATGAAAGCACAAGGGGTGGGGTAGGAAAAGCTCTCTTCTGAGCCAGGATGTGCGGGGCTGGGTTGCCCCAGAGCTCCTGAGGTGGCTCTGTCCTGCTGGCACCGTCTGCGAGAGCTGGAGCTGTGGTCAGGAGCTACCCTGCAAGAAGAAGTAGGTTCAGTGAGTTTATATTTGGCTTTAAATCTAAATGTCACTTTTTGATGTATGGGCCAGCTTTCTGCTGGAGCTCAGGGCTGTGCAGGTCCCTCCCAGCATGTGCTTTGTCTTGAGTAGGAATGAAGTGGGGTTTGAGGTTTTGGCTTAATCATGCAAAGTGGAATATTTAGGGGGAGGAAAGAGGTGTTTGTCTTAGATCTAGGGCCATGCTTCTTACCTGCCACCTGAGCTCAGACTCAGGGTTGGCTCTGGAGCAGATGCAGAGAACAGGGGGACACAGAGGGGAAAAAAGAGGCTTTGAGCACTGGCTGGAAGGGCATGGTTTGGACCTCTGCATCTTTCCAGGGACCACGGTGTGCCTAAGCTGAGAGCTCCCAGTTTCAGGCAGCTTGCTGTGCTGGTTACAGTTTAGCAGAGACTGGATTTGTTGGTGGCTTTCATTCCTACTACACCAGGGTGTATGTATGGTAGACAGGGTCCTTTAGCAGTCAGAGCCCACACAACTACACTTGTATTTAAGCACATCCTATATATACATTTTTCATGCTTTTTTCTTTATTTAGCTTTTTTTTTTTTTTCCACTAAAACTTCTGTGTAAAGCCTGGTGCAGATGGCTGGCAGGGTTTGTCTCTAAGCCCCTGCGAGCTGTGATCCCTTAATGCTGGAGTGTTTTTGCAGGCATGTTGGTTGGGAACAGAAGCTGATCCCAAGGCAGGTCTGTGCCTGCTCTGAGCCAGCGTGGTGTGAACCTGTTTATTTTATTTGGGGTTATGCTCCCCCAATTCTGTGTCTTGCACCATGTGGGTCAAAACTAGTGGCCAGACCTTTTCCCTCTGAGCAGAGAGATGAAGTTGCACTGTTGATGGGATCTGCAAACCTGCAGAGATGACTGGCTGCCCCAGACACAAGACTGGGCTGGAAAATCCTGTATCATAGTTAAAAGTACTGTATCTAAAGGATGTGTTTGGAGGGCTCTTGTACATCCATTTGCTCTGCAGCTGCTGCTCTTACCTGGGACAAGTGGTTGCTGCTTGGGAACAAAATGTGTGGTTGCTTAATGCTGCTCCCTCTGTCATCAGGACAGAGTGGTCCTCACCTCTACTCCAGTGTTACTGCATTTCCCAACAATTACTGGGGCTGGGACAGCCCATCAATAGTCATTGCTATGTATGTTTAGGGTCCAACTGCCTGCAGTGTGAATGGTTGGGTTTAGATAAAGTGTGTTAAGTGGAGCCAAGATGGGATGGGTGAGCACTAGGGCTGATGGGCTGGAGCAGTGCCAGGGCACTACACAGCTCAGGACCCTCTTAAAATAAAAAGTGGTTGAGCTTAAAGCACAAGTGCTGCATTGGTAGTGCTAAACCCCCCCACCAGTCTCTGCAGAGAGCTTTGGACGTGGGCATGGCAGAGCAGTGATGGTCTCCTCATCCCAGGGGTGGGCAGGGGACGTGGTCTCCTCCCCCAGGTGCAGGCAGGGACAGTTGACCCAAAGTGACACACTGGGGAGATGAACACACACCCATCCCTTCAACTCCTTTGCTTGTGAGGAGTGATCAAAGTGTAGCTGCTCGATTTCATAACCCAAGTAATCGCTCAAGAAAAGAATCCCTCCCTAAATATCACAGGGAGGTGTTTTGAGCTGTGGCTGCTTCGCCTGGGAAACGGTCTCCTCTGATTCAGCTTGTTCAAATCATCTTAGCAGTTCTTAGTGAGAAAAACCTTCTGTATCCTCAAGGCAAGTATAGTTGGGCAAAGCAATAAGAGAGACTTGAAGAGGTTTGGAGGTTACGGTGGGAAATAGCAGTTATTCCCAATAAGCAGTGTTAAATGAAGTGCTGCTGACAGTAGCCTGAGGCAGGTTCAAGAGTTTCAAGATTTGCAACTAAGAGATTAACCAAAATAGATGTCTTATTACAGGGAAGTTTGTATCTAAATCATTTAAAGTGCCTTTAGATGCTGTAATGTTTTTCCTCCGAAGTGCTCATAGTATATCTGTGGATTCCTCCTGACTTTCAGGATCAAGCGATGAAAGGGTCCTTCATCTCCCAAATTTAAGACCCTCTGATGAAGGAATGAGGACCAAGTGGATTGGCAGGTTCTCCTTGTTTGATGGGAGGCTGATTTAGCGGTGCTGCACTTTACATGGAGGAGAGTTCTTGGCCCAAGTCTTCTCTCCTGTTCCCTGTTGGATGCTGTGTGGCCAGCTAATGGGTACAGCCCAGAGATGATGAGCTGAGCAGTGGATTTTGGGATGTAAAATGCCACTGAAAGAACAGTAGCAGCATGGCCCTGTGCTGGAACACCTGGAAAACCATGAATTTGTAAAGGCCATAAGATGCTCAGGAGAATAAGTGCTGTGTTTATGGATTCCCTGTTATCCTGCAGGACTTCTCATGTTCACCTGTCACCCAGCAACCATGTTTTGAATGTGGGACCTTGAATGTGGGACCTTCTGTGCTAGAACTGATGTTGGAATGAAATTTTGTGTAGGGCACAATTTTTGTGATGGTCACTGGCATTAGGTCTTGGCTGCAACCTGGAGAAGGTAAATCTAAGTTTGATGGGTGAAGAATCAACAGGTCCAAGGGAAATTATCTGCAAGAGAGGAGCAAGCTCCATATGCTCAGAAATCCTGGGGAAAGGCAGCTCTTGGTCTCTCTGAAAGGTTTCATGGAGTCTGAGCCTTGCTCGATTTTTGGCAAGAGACACCTTGATTTAACATGTGCTTTTTCAAAGTGGGAAATGTGAAACAGCTGCTATGGTTGTAAGCAAGCCAGAAATGAGAGGAGGGCAAGGCCTGTGGGTGTTTCACTTATGGACCTTGGCAAAGGGGAGGCTTTCCTTTTCTTATTTGAGTTGGCATCGGGAAGATCTTTAAGACCTGGGGATCCCAAACACTAGTCAGGAGAGTTGGGTGGGTCTGAAAGGTGCCTCTGCACTGTGAAACCCCAGCAGTAGCATGAAGTCAGGGAAGGGGCAAAGGAAACTGCAGGGCTTTGAGAGGCACATGGCAGGACCAGGTGGAAGAGGGGAGGGGGAGACTTCTACACATCCTTCCCTGAACTTGTAAAGGCTTAAAAAGACCCTAAGTCCTCCAGCCCACTGGTCTCAGGGTGGAATGCCTGAAGCACAGCTTGGTGTGGTCCCTAGGCTGGAGTGCCCTGACCCATCTCCCATCCACACATGCTGCTGGGGGCAACATGTGGTGCTGGATCACACTGGGACTGGCACTTCATGAGGACAATTTGCCTGGTTGCACTTGGGGTGAGATTAATCCCTCCTGTATTCTCAACTAAGTGCAAAGACAACCGAGGGTAACTCATGCAGACCTCAGTGTCCCACTCAGATGCCCACAGTAGAGCAGGAAAGTCCCTCCTATAATATCTTCTGGAGACCTGACCTGGATAGAAAGCCCAAAAGAGAGGGGTTTGTGCAGCCCAGGCTCTCCTGTCTGGACATTGGCACCAAATGCTTTGGCAGAAGTTGTAAGAAACCTCCTCTAATCTGCCCAAAAGGGAGGCTTGTCCTGATTAGGATACAGCAGATTTTATCCTTTGCGTTAGATGAGTATTCAAATAATTCAGCAGTGGATATTCTTATCCTTCATATACCAATGGAGTTGGTTTTGTGGCTCTAATGCTCTCATGACCTCAATAATGTCTTCTGCGAGTGCATTTCTCAGGTTAATTATGCATTAAGTTTACATAAGGCTTTTCCTTTTTTAATCAGTTCTAAACCTGCTGCTTTCAGATGTGCTGACTGCACTGACACTGGGGCACTACTGAGGGGGGGGCTTACAGGAGTGCTGTGCCCACCTTTCTACCCTGCCAGTCCTCTTGTACACCTTTATGTCTCCTTTATTTGCTAAATCAACACTTCTAAGGATTTTGGCTTTATTTTTTCCTGTACAGGCTTCTCTGATGTGTGCTCTGGTAACACACCGTGAGAAAGGAAGGTGTTTACTGGTGGTCGATGTTGTAGCCAGCTCCCCCTTCCTTCTCTCTGGGCTGGAGAAAAGCTGCTTGAGGGATGTTGGGAGGCTTTTTCTTAAGCAGCCTCAATTTTTCCCATGTGGCCTCTGAGTGTAAGAAAGCATGTAGAAAGCATACCTTGCACTTGATGGTGTTTCTCTTTCTTTTGGAGATATCTCTATTTTAATTCTGATTCTCTGGGTCTCCTCTTTGATTTTTTATTTTTACCAATCTCTCCAGAGCTGGATGAGCTTTCCCTCTCTGCAGTCTAAGACCTTGAAAGTAAGGGTTACAGTAAGACTGCACAGAAGCAAGTTGGACAATGTGGTTCTTCAAGGCAAGCATTTCTGTTTTCAAAGTAACTTGACAGTCTTGTGTATTTTGGATTTAGGCATCCTGGTGTATAAGCCAAAGCTAACAGATATTAATTAGTTGGAGGGCTGGATGTGTAATGAGGACAGTCACTCACATAGGCTGACATTTTTATTTTAAATGAAAGTAATTAGTGTGTTGAAAAAGTCAATGTTAAAAGATGTTATATAAATAACACACCCTGGGTAAGAGCTAGGAGAGGAAGTTGAGGGGAGGAATTACAGCCAGGTGGCTGGTGCAGTGGCTGCTGTGATGCCTGGCTATGGAAGGGGAAAAAGCAGGGGAGCACAGGAGAAGTATGGGTTTAGTCATGGCAGAGGAGGAGTGAGTTATAAGAGCTTTGCCAGAGTATTTAGGAATGTAAAGGGCAGTCAAGTCTTTGGAGAATCCCCAAAAGTTGGTTCAAGAGGCAGTGATGCAGGACTCAAGTCTGCAATGTGGAATCTGGGTTGAAGAAATAGTGCAGGGTCCCGAGTGTGCAGCCCCCTGCTTGAAGGGGTTCCTGTAAGACACCTCCCACCCCATGCCACACTTTTGGGAGGTCTGTGTGGAGGAGAAGCTCCGAGTGAAGCCTGTCTGTCAAGGCTAAACACCAGCATGGTGTAACCTGGGAAGCAGGGGTGCTTGGAGACCAAGGACCAAAAAAGGGGTGAATCTGTGGAGTGGTTTGAAGCACAGCCATACCTTGGTGTTGTGGTCCTAGGAGTGTGTATGTGTCTGGAAGGAGGAAGAAAAGTCAGCTCCTGGATTTGAGATATCTAGCAAGGGTATACTGGAGATGTCCAGAACATCTCCTGAGCAGGGAGTGATGTTACTTCTCCTGTTAGCCCAGGGAAGTTCCAACAGGGTCTGCAGTTGAATTTCTCTGCCCCTGCTGGTGGTGAAACAAAGCCATGGTTATCTTGAAGGTGGCTGTCTCCAGCCTCAAGAAAGAAAACTGGTTCTGAAACTTGCAGCCTCCCCACAGGAGGGGAGAAGTCATGCAGGCAGGAAAAGCTGCAGTGCTGAGCACTTCCCATTGCACGTTGACTCTGCAGCTCACAGCTCACCTGCTCCCTGCATCCCTGCTGCCACCAGTCAAGCTTGGCAGAATGGATTTCCCACGGTCAAGGTCTGGCCAGCCTAGGCTGCTGAGCATCTTGGAGCAGGCTGAGCCATCCCAAGGGTTTGCGTGGTGGGGACTGTAGCTTTTATCTGACATGCGAGCCCTGTGGGGAGCCTGGATCTGCCAAATAGCACTGGGTACCACAGTCATTTATGGGTTTTTAACCACTTGTTTCCCTTCAAGACCCAGCTGCCTGTAGGGATGGCCAAGTCCTTGCTCTTCTGGTGGTGTTCAGTGAAGGATACTGTGGGTGGGGAATGCAAATCAAAGCTAAACAATGTACTTTGCATATTTTTTGTTTAAGAAGCTCAATATATTAGCTAATCGTGTGTGTAAACAATCTTGATATGGAAACCAAAAAGCAGTGTCCCTCCTGTATCAGCTGCTTTCAGGTTCTCCATTGACCTCTCCAGAGCAAAAAACCCTTCTTGAGCAGCCATTTCAGAGTGTGCAAAATTGATTTCATATTCAGCCTCTGCAGTGGAAGGAGATGGTGGCGTGGAGCCACAGGCACCTCTCCTGCTCTCTTGTCCCTTTTTTGAAAGGTCCTCTTCCCCCTTTGTGTCTGGGTGGTGGAGGATGGGTGGCTCCATCACCAGGGCTGCTGCCACACCATGTGCCAGCAGGTTGGTGTCACCTCTTGGGCACACAGGTCTCTCCTGGTGCCTTGTGGTGAGCAAAGACAATAAGGAACAAATTTACAGTGGCCCCTCCTTGGGTAATTTCAATGGTGCAAAGACCCCCTGCCTCCCACCCCCTTCGTGTGTGTCTTCTCTTAATTAATTAATCCTGCATTCATCACTGCTTAATTCCCATTTCCGTAGCACCCGAGGAGGGGGGCTGCTGGCAAAGGCGGGTGCTGAGGCAGTCTAGAGCTGCTGTCTCAGTGGAGGAGCTTAATTAGCCCCCGTGACAAAATGGGATCAATTCCCACAGCCCTGTAATGGGTGGTTCAAGCTGGCATCTTGTGCCCAGCCAAAGCAGCCCTGTGTCCCCCATGCTGGTCCTTGTGCAGCAGGTTGTGTGTGCTTGTGGGGACAGGTGATCTGCTGCAACAGCAGCTGGAATTTTAAAAAAAGATGGAATTGGAGGGTTTTTGAGCTGGGTGAGGGACAGGAGATGGAGCAGCTGGGCTTGGTTGGTCCTGAGCGCAGCCAGGTTGGATGCTGGGGCCAGAACTTGTTGGGCTGTAAAGGGTCCAGTACATCCCTCTCTGCTCGTAGCTGTTGCTGTGTTCCTGGACTCCTTTCCTTTCCTTTTTTTACCTTAAACACAACCTGTTTGGCACTTGTGGTGTCTCCTCTGCTGAAATCCTCTGTTACCCTGTGCCACAGCCCTGCTGGGGGTGGTGGCTGCAGAGCCAGCCAGGGTGGCCATGGAGTGATGCTGGGGCAAAACACCAAATAAACCAACAGATGTGAACTGCTGTGGTGCTTGAGGAGGACACAGCTGCTTGAGGACTGTCCGAGGAGAGAGCTGATGTTTGTCAGTGTAGGTTTTGTGGTGTGCATTGGAGTTTTGATGGGTGATTTTATTTTTTTAAGGTTTTGATCTCCCCATCTTTGAACTCTTCTCCCGTCTCCATAAGCTCCAAGGGGAAGGAAGCCCCATGTGTCCCTAGAGCTTGTGTCTCGGTGGGGTGGTGATGGTGGGTCCGTGCACCAGTGCTTGTGCAGATCCCACCTGCCCCAGTGCTGTGTTCCAGATGAGATGGAGACACGAGGAGCAGCGTGTGCGTGAGGAGGGAATGGGAGATGGGGAAGATGGAGGGGGAACAAAAGCAGCAGAGCCGCTGCAGCGCTGGGCCGGGCTCCTTGCCAAGAGTGGCTGCGGCAACGCAGCCCCGCTCGGGGTGCTGGTTCCCCCTGGCCGACATGGCCAGCCAGGCTCCCTCCTGCCCTCGCCCTCTCCTCCCCGGCGTGGGCTGGGGTGTGAAGGTGGCTCTGGGGTGCGGGATGCCCTCTCGCCCACGCCCTGCCCAGCGCTAGGCAGGAGCGTGGCACCGGCGCTCGCAGCCCCGGGTGTGCCTCGCATACGCAATGCAGCCATGCCTAACGAGTGTGAGTAATTATGCCAGGCGGAGGGCTGGGGGGTGGGGGGCGTTGGGCGTGTGGGTTTTTTCCTGGATAATTTTTTTTTTTGTTTTCATTTCCATTTATCTTTTCTCCTCCTGCCCTTTTCCCCCCCAACCCTGCCCGGCCCGTGGCATTGAAACTTGGCCACCTCCTTGGAGGTGGTTTTGGGAGGGCTTGGGGACGAGGGGGTCAGTTGGCACAGCAACTGCTGTTCGGGGACAAAAGGAGGTTTTTTTGCAGCGACAGTAGCAGCTGCCAGCCAGAATAGCAAATCCGTGTGACTTGGCACCACTCCAGCTTCCTTGAGGGTTGCAGAGGGATGGTATGTTGGAGGGTAAGACTAGCTAATTAATCTTCCGGCAGGGAACAATGTAATATCAGACAATTACAAAGACAGAATGAAATTACTATAGTGGGAAGGCTGGCATACAAATTTCTCAAAGGGTCCATCCCTCAGCCCTCTGCCGTGTCGCTTTATATGCGGGAGAAGCACTGCTTGTACATGTGCTTTTCTGTTGTGTGTGGGGGGGTTGCATGAATTAAATTGTGTGTTTGGAGGAGGGGTGGGAAGATGTGGGCTCAATCACAGGTTAAGCTTTTTGAGGAGCAAAAGGGGAAAAAGAAGAGTTGTTCCAAGCAGAGATGTTCCCCATCCACCAACTGGGCTGAGAGGGCAGACCTGGGGTATCACTGATGCTATGGGCTCACAGGATTGGGAATATTTTTCCTAGTTTGGGAGTAGAATCCGAGTGCTGGGCAGAGAAGGAGTGATTTCCTTCAGCCTTTCTGCATGGAGAATTCCTCAAAGAGCTTTGGAGCTGCTGAAAGTTATTGGGGAAATACACCTACCTGCTCAGTGGTGGTAATTGCCAATAATTAGCTGTAATCACTGCTGCCTATAGTTGGGATGCTGTGATGAATAGGGCAGTGCAAGCCACATGGTGCAGGCTCCCTGTCTGTATCTGCAGTGGGGAAAGAATTAGGAAAGTCTCATTTATCCTGGAGCACAGGAGAGCATTGGTGGGAGATCAGCCTGTGCAGAATTAGCATAGGAAACTCCTCCTCCTTCCTCCTCCTCCTCGCCAGCCGTTAGGGATAAGCTAATGACTCTCCTCCCTCTGCATCTCCCTCCCAGGATGAAACTCGATATGATGGAATCTCTAGAAGTGCCATTAAGAAACAATGGAAAACAGTGCCGGTCAAATCCTCTTTGCAGTGTTGTGTGTGTGCATCTGCACGCCAGACCCATGGAGACACGGGCAGGAGGCACTTAGAGCCAGGAGAGGATTTGGAGCAACTCCAGCTTGGTTGCTCTTTCTCCTGAGGAATTTAAGTGCTTTTGTTTGGTGCCTACATAGATCAGACGGTGTGAAAAAGATGTTTAAAACCCGTTGCAATGCCTTCCTGCCTGCCTTGGCTGCTGTGCTGGAGTGCCAGTTGTCACTGAAGTTAGTGAAAAACTTAAACTGAATAAAGTGGGGTTTTTTTTTAAGGGGATAACCATGCCAAGGGTTGGATTGTCAGGCTGGGGCCACTTTCCAAGCTGCAGATTAGGAGGAGTTGTAGGTCTTTGGTGTCCTGAAAAGCATCCTGGTGGGTTGCTCATCCATGAGTGTTTGTCTGAATATTTCTCAAGGATGGCTAGATATCAGAAACATTTTCCATTGGGATGACCGTCCCATCCCAGGTTCCCATCAGAAGTCCCTTGGTGTGTTTGGTGTGTCCCCTGATGCATATAGATGTGTGTGGCTCCTTAACTGGCTGCATACACTAGCTCTGCCCCAGGCTGGGCTCCCTATGCTGGCTCTAAAGCCTTCTGCTGGAACTTGAGAGACCAAAAAATTCCCTGTGCAGCCAAAAAAGATGGATCCCGAAAGCCAAGTCTCTGGTCTCACTATCCACTGTATCCACCCTGTGTTTTCTGACGGTCCCCTGCACTTGGGTACACAATGGTTGTTCTTCCCTGGGTGTAGGAAGTGTCCCTGCTCTCTGGAGCAGCCCAGCTCTCCCCTTGATTCCTGTCCCCATCCACCAATCTGCAGCCAACCAGACCTCTGCAGCCTGGTTTTGGGGAAAACTTTCAAGCTGAGTCCAGCTTGTGCAACTGCAGGAAAGGGTCATCAGTACCTAGGTGGGACATCTCTGAGATTCCAGTTAGATTGGTGAGCAAGAGAGACTGAAGAAACTGAAATTAACTCCATCATTCAATAAACAGCAGTTCAGCTGGACTTGAGATTGAGTATTTGTCCTGACTAGAAATTATAAAGTTCAGTCCCTGTTCTGGACTGCACCTGAAGTCCTGCAAAGGGTGGATTCTCCCCTGTTTAGGTTTCCTGTTCAGGCCCAAAGCTGCCTTTGGCTCCAAGATGGTCCCAACCTGGCAGCACTGCTCCTGCAGGGAAGTGGAAGAGACAATCTGAATTGTTTCATATTTGATGATTGACACCAGAGACGTTTCTGTAAATTAATGAGTGCATCTTCTCGACTACACTTCAAAGTTTTCACTTCATGAATCTTTCATGGAGTTCTCTTTATGCTGGAAAAAACCTGTAGTGCTGAAATCTTACCTTTTAAAACCAAACAATAAAACCAAAAAACTCTGAACTTTCAAGATCAGTTGATTCAATGAAAGCCACCCACTGGGTCGTTCTCATGATCACACTGTGAGGCTGAATTTGCCCATGAAGGTGGGTATATCCAAATATATGTGTGTTAATAATGGTCTGGGCACTCTTTGACCTGAAGATGTGAGTCTTGATGCTGCTGAAATTCCCTCCTTGCAACAGGATGTGTCTCTCCTTGAGTCCTGCTAAGCCTCTCCAAGTCAACCTCTGAAGTTAGGAAATTTAATTTGTAATAAATCTGCATTACAGTACAAGTAAATCTGCTTCAGTGGCTATAAAAATTAATTCCTTATCCTAAACATTATTATATAGCTTTCAAAATGAATTGACTGTGGTTGGTAGCCTAGTACGTGCCATTATTGGTAATTAGTGTAACAAAATAACATTGCTGTAATATTTCCTGTCTACCCCTCCCCCAGCTGGGAGCCCTTTCCTATTAGAGAATCAGAATTGCAAATGCAATGCAAACTGCTTGCTTTGATATTTTTTTTTTAAAGATAAATTTAATGTGTGTTGGAAGTTGATCTGTTCCTTTCTGCGACTTAGTCTGTGGTTTTCTGGGAGCATTTACTTCTGAAAAAGCTTCGGTGTAGCACAGGGCACCATTAGAGCCTGATGCTGGAGGGTGCTGGTGGCCACCTGGAGGTGCCCAACGCTTTTTGATTTCCTCTGAGCTTCAGCTTGTGGTTTTGGTCATTTACCATCTCCCAGGATCTGGTCTTTGTGCCATGTCTAGCAGATAATGTGCATCTCAGTAGGTTTTTACAATGGTCTACCATAACCCTGCTATCTTAATCCAGAAGCTTGGCTTCTTCCTAGAAGATGTGACTGATCTTCCCATGAAGGTGCTTGTTCAGCTCTGAGTCTGCCAGGAGGTGGAGGGAAGCAGAGGCTCCCTTTGCTGAAGCAGATAATAATGAAAGGACTAGGCTGGGGCAGTGATTTCTGGGCTGCTGGAGGTGTGTATGGCAGGAAGATGCATGCAGGTGTAACTTTCATAGGCTTTTGCAACTGGTTAAAGCAAGGTTCCACACCTTAGTGTGATGGCTTGACTAAGAAACCTGAATGTGATTAAAAGGGGGATGGAAACACAAGAGTTGCAAGTCAGTTTAGTTAATATGTGTCCACCACTGTGTGAGACAGGACACCATTGGGCATCTTGTGTTTCCAACCCGATGCCACCCTGCATCGGGCTGCTCCATCTGCTCCTTTCTGCTGCTTGACCAAGAGCGACTGGACCCTGGTGCTCATCCCAAGTGTAGTGGCATAATCTCTCAGGAACACCCATATTAAATACTCCAGTGATGCTCACAGAAGCAACTACTAGCATTTTATTTGTAGAGTTTCCCATTGGATTATTTTTTTCACGATCATGTCGTCTTTATTTGTTTTTCTTTTGAATTTGCAGCCTTCAGTGTTGCCTTTTGAAATATCCCTCTGCAGTCATGAAGGTTAGAAACTTGATTCTTAGGGAGTGGAAGTTCAGATTCCCCTGTAATTTTCCAAGCCTGGGATCTGGCACTTTCATATGAAGTACCCAATTTAAAACTTAACAGCTCTGTAATAAGAACCCAGACCCAGAGAAATAGGAAGCTGGGGGGAAGCCTGATTTTTCATGCTGTCCCCAGCACGGAGTTATTTCTTGAGTTTTGATGACGTGACAGCTTCAGAAGTCTGGATATATGCCCTGGCTTCAGTCACCTCATATATCATAGAGCTGGAAAAATGCAGAAACTAAGCAGTAAAATGGAGTGGGAGATATCTTTGCCACCCTGGAAAACATTCAAGATTTAGATACAGTAATAATAAGAATAATATCAATGCTGTTCTTGGCCTGGATGAGGATGGGGAATTATAAATCCAAATTCCAGTGAGCTACAAAGTGAAGAGGTTGTGCCAGCTGAAAGCTTTTATTTGGTCCAGGCTGGTCTGGGTAGCAGAGCCCAGGGTTTGGTGTTTCAGTTGGAATTGTACAAATGCAGTTAGAGGGAATTTGTCTCCTCAAGCTTTAGCTGAGCTGGGGGAGTAAAATAAATTGCGTGTTGGCAGGTGATATAATCATGACTTCAGGACTTTCTCCAATTTTTTTTTTCTTAAGTCAAAGAGTATTGAAGTGATTCAAAACAGGATTTTGCTGGGAATGAACTGATGTATATTTTTCCCCCGTGGAAAACCCCACACTGATATCAGTAGGGTCACTGGGGTACTTCTAAGCCTCTGCCCCCATCTCTTGTGGATGAGAGCAGTGTTTTGGGCATCATTGGTACTGGCCAGGAAAAACAGGGCACTTTCTACTTATTAATTACTTAATTGAAAGGTCTGTATCTCAGGTATTTGTCTGGAATGAAACGTTTTTCAGCCCTTTGAACAATTCCTCCTGTCCTCTTGCTTTTGAAGAAATGGCTTTTCTGTGATGCCCAGCATATCTTTCTAACTATTTGCTGCCCTTCTCATGTCACTGGCAGCCAAATTTGCTGAAGTCTTTGTGCATAGACTTCAAAATGCTCAAATTCTTCATCAAAGTGGAAAGTATCTGGTTTTCTTCCTATGCATATTTCTGAATTTCTTAGTTCTCTTCTTCCCGACCCCAAACTTCTCCCTCACTAGTGCTGCACTGATAGCTCAGCTGTTTCCAAGGACCCTGTCTAAGTTATTTTGGCTTCATTATTGGTGTGAGCCCAGAATTTCTTGTATATTTTTAATAAACTATATAATTTTGGAGGAGAAAAACTAAGAAAACAAAACCTGTCGGTATGGTGAATGAGTCCTTATGGAAACGAGGTGGAAATCAGATCTGTTTGCATGAAAAACTCTGCAATTCTTGATTTCTCAAATGAAACACGACTCAAAGATAAAAAAAATTCTGAAAAATTGTCTTGGGTCAAATGAAATATTTAATTTCAATAAAATCAAAGTATTTCAAATGTATTTCTTTGTTCATTTAATATTTTATGAGGTAAGCCTAAAATTAAACATGAAGTTGTTTCTCAGTGGGGAAAAAACAGCAGTTGTTTTGTGTTTTTTTTTTAAAGAAAAAATAAACCTGATAAAAGGACTTTTTCTTTTTTTGACAGAATAAATTTTTCCTCACACTGAGAATTTCTGTATAATGTTGTGTTGCTGTAGCCTTTTTGGAAAGATGTAGCCTCTCTGTACCATATCTCCTGATGCTCCAGGGACAAAGATGAGCTCCTGCTGCTGTAACATAATTTGGAGAAATAGGTCCTCTATATTATCTTTTTTTTCTTGTATGGTCTTGCTGTAATAGATCTTGGTAGACGGGTAAAACTGAGGTGTGATAATCCCTGTGGCATCTCCTAGCATCTGTGTGAAGGACCTGTGGTGGCTCTCAGCTCTTTGAGGTTTTCACTTTCAAGGGGTTGAGTACAGTGGCACGTGTGGCAAGAAACCTCCCAATGTGTCTAATCATCAGTTGTGCAAGTGTTTCCCTTTGTTCTCTTTGTGTGTACATAGAAAGAGACTTGTTATGAACTCAGAAACACAACAAGGCAAGGTTGGTGTTGAAGATGAGGATTTGTGTGTGCTTCCAAGGAAAAACTCAGCCTGGCCTGGGTTTATATATGCACAGATTTGTTTGCTTGAGTATTTAAAAAAAGGAGGTTGTGTTTTATTATTGTTACTATGTAGATTATTTCTTAAGATCACATGCATTTGTAGCAGGAGTCTTGATTATTGTCTAGACTTTTGCTGTGGCAACGAAAACAGTTTGGCTTTTTGGAGTAATAACGGGGCAATGCAATGAAATGCAGGACAAGCACAATGCAGATCAGTTCTCTTTAATGTGGACCATTTATGCAGGTGCTTGTCTGATGGTATTTCTCCTCTGATGTTTGGCATATGCGCTATTTATCTGTTTTCTTTGACCCTAAATCACTTTGTCTACAGCGAGCTTCCACTTCTGCTAGGAGATTTGTGGAGGGAAAGCAGCTACACTTAACCTTTCATTTTCTACATCAGATTTCTGACAACATAAATAGTTTCCCAGTCTCTAGTAAGATTGCACTGACTAGAGAAAAAATCCTGTTTCCATCAGTTGTGCATCCTTCAGCTTTTCTCACTGGTTTCCCCTGGTAGTTACTATGAGGGGTGCAGATCTCCAGGAGAGTCGGGGAGGATGGGAGTCCTTGCAGCTGCTCCTGTTGCAAAGCTCAGCCTGATTGCAAGAGGCACATGTGATCCGGGGTGGAAAAATAAGGTTATTGCAGACCTGTGGCTCATGAGCCCTCTAATTTCTGCTCCAGTTGCACTGGTGCTAACAGCAATCGCAATTTCAGCTTTGAGAGGCAAAAAGTCATGTTTAACATCTGCACCCATTTAAGCTGAGGAGCAACCTCAGCCAGGCCATTTCATATGATTCTGCCTTTGCTCCCCACGTGTAAGGGAGTGTGTGCTTCCCTCTGCAAGGTGTGAGCAACGACAGGGAAGTGATTTCCCAGGACTTCTTGTTGATGCGGAGCAGAGAGCAGCACAGCAATTCCAGCAATTTACTATCCCGCTGCAAGGATGCTACAACAAGACCCATAAATGGCCACTTAAAGGGAATCTGGGTGGGAGCTGGGAATACACTGACAAACACAATTCTCCCTTAATTTAATAGAACAGTCCATTCAGCAGAGAATATATTGTAAAGCTCTCTCAGGTTGGATGGCCTCCTATTGTGTCTGGCCTTTGAAGTGCTGATTAGCTGGGCTGGGAACAGGCTGATAAAAAGTTAATTTCTATTTGCTGTTGCTTTGTAATTGGATGAACACGAAAGCAATTAAATATTAAAACATACAAACAAATAATGAAGTCACTGTAATTAGCCAAAGTTTGATCACTGTCATATTTATTTAGGAGGAGATGATACGTCTCAGCAGGTGACATTTTAAATACCCTTGGCTGCTTTGGTGTTGTCTTCAGAGAATGCTGAATAATGTACGGAGGATTTAATTAAACCCCATTGTAAATCAGCTGTGATGACAGGGAAGTGACAGCCACATGTTGAAAAGAGAATTAGGCCACAGCAAGAGAGATTAATTAACTGTTTTCTACAGAGTTCATCCTAGGAGTTGTACAGGGAGTTTGTCCAAGGAGGAGAACTTGGTTTTTAAGTTGTCCCACTAGATGTTTGCCTGGTGTGGAGAAGGATGCTCTGCACCTTGATATTGCAGCCTCTTGAAGGGATGGCTGTGGTTGTTCATCTTGAGAGAGGGAAACTGAGGCACGTGGTGCTGCAGCCTGCAGCAGTGAGTGCTGCTGGGTGGCTCTCATCTCCCAGTACCTTCCTAGCCCCTGGGCAGGACAATGTCAGTGGCTCTCTGGGTGCAGAAAAGATCTGGTGAATCACAGGAATCTTGAAAAGCTGCTTTGAGCCTTGAAGCAGGAGGGGAAGGGAAATTCCTGGATGTTTGCTCAGCTTTGGCTGCATCAGAAAACCCCAAATTGATCAGCCAGAGTTACCTTAGCTGCCTGGTCAGTGCTTTTGCAGGATGTGCTTTCCTGGGGTCTGTTTGTCACTGGCAAAGCCTAGGGAGTGTCAGCATGTCAGTAATTATTAGAAATAAAGTTAACCAAACTGGTGGGCGTCTCTTGAATCCAATTGGGTGACTTTAATATAAAAGTTTCCCTATGGCCCTTGCCTTTGGCAGCTCCTCTGCTTGGCAGGCACATTTCAGCCGGCTGTGCATGGTGGTGAAAGCTCCCCATGCCCAGGAAAGCACAGGGGGAAGGTGTTGGTGTCTCCTGAGAAGGGATGGTGTTGGGAGGTGGGATGGGAAGCACAGGCAGAAATTAGGAAGGAGTCTTCAAAACCTTCTGTGACTCTCCTGGGGAAAAGAGTCGGGAAAACAGGGAAAGTGGTGTGGTGTAGAAATGATGCACAGAGGCTTGACAGAATGGGAAGAACTGAAATGGCAAGTGGAGGGGGGAAGGGGACAGTGCGTGTGGTTAATCAGCAGCGTTGACATTTGAAGATTATCAGGCTTGATGTGTAATACTCTTAACTAATTTAGCCTTCTCTAAAAGCGCTGTTGCCTTCTGTGTGCATGGGCTGCAGGGAGAGGAGGTGGTTCAGCTCTTATGCAAGGCAAGACCTGATTGCTGGCCGGGCATGGAAAAGCATTTTAGCTAAAGCATCTACAAGAGCTTGTTAGGGGTAGGTCCAGCACTGGTTGCCACCCAGAAGAAGGTACTAGAGCACCCCAGGCTTTTCCTCCTCTCTTCTCTTATTGAAAGATAATGATTTCCAGTGTTATGTGAAAAAGATGTACTCCCAGCTGCCAGTGAGAGGGACAGATTTTGTCCGTGTTTAAACACTAAGGAAAAAAAGAAAACAAGTCTAAACATAATGATACAGGAGGAAGCTGGGTTGAAGAACCTCAAATCAGACTGAAAACCCGCAGACAGTCCCCAAGCAAGGCTGTGCCACTGCTGTGTTTTGTGTTGGGGATGTGGTTAAGAGCCTTGCAGACTCGAGCTATGAGATACAAGTTTAGAAACAGAAATAGGCTGGGTGGTGGGGCTAACAGGAGCTGATCAGAGAGAGCCTTGTGAGGGGAACGTGAGCCATGCAACTGGGGCTCTGGGATGCTGCCGTGCTTTGGGAATGCACGGGTTAATTTGGCCTCTTATTGAACCATCCTGTGCATCTCCTCTGGCAGGGCTGTTGCTGAACACCAGGGACCTGGGGTGGGGATGAGCCTGTGTGGCTTGGTGGGGGCAGGTTGAAGAGGCACAGTCCTTCCTGCACAGGAAAGGCACTGCCTCACCTGGGAGCACAGCATGTGGGTGAAGCATTTGCTGCTGGAGATGATGATTTGCACATATGACTTTGCATTTCAAAGCCTCGTTCTCCCTCTCTCTTACCAATGAAAACTGGGAGTAATTGTACACACTGCAGGAAAAAATTTGTTTTATTCCCAGAGGTGTAAATTAATTGATTCAGCCCAGGAAAAAGACCTGGGCACTGTTACAGCCAGCTCCCTGAAGGCATCTCCTTGGTGTACAGGTCTGATCAAAAATGCAAATAAGATCTTAGGAGTAAGGGATGAGAAAGGATGGAAAGTAATAAGGAAATATAATAGTCATGACACAAATGAGCAGTGCTTCCTTCTCCGAATACAACACAAAATAATGATTTCTGCTCTCCAAAATAGTCTTGCAGTTCTGCTGGGTGTTCAGAGCAGAATGAAAATAGGGATTGGGGGTTGGAAAATCTCCCTGTCAGGGCAGAACAAATGGCTGGTTTTGCAGAGCAATGGGCTGACACGATGCACCAGCCCCAGAGGAGAGGAACTGAAGCCCCACCTCTATGGAAAAGGCTGTGGTGATGTGAAGCAACCACTCAGCTCCACATTCATGAGCAGTTGCTGACTGCCAGCTTTTCCTTTCCTGGATGGCTGTGGAGACTTCAGCCTGGTGTTAGGGCTGCGTGGGGAGCAGTAGGTGTTAAGACGGGTTTTATCCTTTCCCCTGTCCTCATCCATGACTTGCTGATTGTGTTTTGGGCCTCTTTCCCTTCTGAAGCTTCAGAGAGAGCTGTTGTGACAGTCAGAGCTCAACTGTGTGTGTCCTGGCACTGCTCTCCTGGGCTGGAGTCAGTGTAACTGCCTACATGGCCAGGTTGGATTTGGCAGTGGGAAGATGTTTTTTTTCCCTGTTCCAGTTGGGTAGGTAATACGGTTGGGGATTTTGCTGTCCTCAGTGGTGTTGTATTCATGGGCTCCTTCAAATCAACAGGGACATTGGTGGCAGGACCTCGGTGTGTGTGTGTGATGCTCTTGCTCTCTCCTCCTCTGCCCTGTCTTTGCTATGATTTCTGGTCTTACATTACAAGTCTTCAGCTTGCCAAAGGTGTATGGGGAAATATTCTTGGTGAGTTGTATCCCAAAGAATCTCTCATTACACTCTATAGTAAGCCTGTCTTTTTAACTGCCCCAGGCTCGTGCCAATGAAGCAGTTACTTTGGCTGTGTAACCTGCAGTGAGAGGGCAATCTCAGAAGGAAGTCTCCTGGAGGGCTGTCTCTTTGCAGGCAATAAGACAGCCTGGATCCCTGCAGCAGAGTTTCTGCACAAGATGCTAAATGCAGAGAAACTTCATTTCAAATTAACCCTGATGCAGCTGGGTTTCCAGGTAGCAAATGGGACTGGGCACAACTGGGAAAGCTGTGGGCTCATAGCTGGATGTGCAGGCTGTTGGAGCAGTGCTCAGAACACTGAAAGCTTTGACTTGCAAAGCTCTGAGAAATGGGTCCTTTTTGCATCTCAAATCGAGCACCCAACCCCACAGTACCCTTCTGATTTTAATCTGGCTGTGCCTCAGTTCCACATCTGTACAAGAATAATTCCCCCCTTCCTCACAGGGCTGCTGTAAGGCAAATTAATGTTTGCAAACCACTTGGATACTATGATAATAAATGCTGTGAAAGCCCATGAGAAAATTAATAGCTCATTATTTAGACCAGGACTTCAATAGCATGCCATACACAGGACACAGAGCTACATATTGAATGATGATGATAAAGAAAAATATTGAATAGCTGCTCATTAAGAGAGCACTATCCATCTGGTGTATGAAAAAGGGCTTTTTCCTACGGAAAAAGTGGTCCATGATCATATTATTACAACATGTGTTGCAATGCATTTATACAACGAGACTGGGTCTGGCTTGCATGCAGTCCAGATTCTGGCATTTTTTAAGTGCTTGACTGCAACCTTGACTGCTCTTTTAACACTGGGGTTGGCTTTAATATATAGCAAAGAGATAAAAATGCCAGTAGATGGCACTCAAGAATATGGAGCATCATTCCCTGGTGTGTGAGACCAACAAAATGTGTTGTTGTGCACCACAAATGGCTTCCTCTGTGCAGCTCTTTGGCTCTTTTTTTTCCTCTGTTTTTCTGAGCTGGAAGTTTGGTGCACAGAAAAGGAAAAAGAAGTGTGTGAAGCAGCAGATGTTGTCAGATGGTCTGTGCGCTCTTCTGATCTCAATTTTGTTTCTACCCTTCGGGTTTAAATTACTTAACAGTCTAGAAATCCTGGGCCGTGCTCTCCTCAGCTGACCCTCTTCCATGCTTACAGCTTGTCTGTAAAATGAGATGAGAAGTTAATTTGCAAGCGGAAGTAAATTGACCTAAATAAACTAAGAGCCTTCTGTTGGCTTTATGGTAAAAAGCCCTGCAAAACCCTAGCTCTCCTCCTCAAATGTAGTACAGAGCAGAATGGCTTTCCTGGTGCATTTTCAAGCTGCTGCTGTTTACTAACAGTTATTTGTGGTGTAGTATTGTCTGCAGAGCCCTGCGAGCACAAAGCTGTTGTGCTCAGTGTGTTGATGTGCAGAGATGGGGAGGCAGCACCAACCTGGAGCATCTCAGCTGGACTAGGAAAGATGGAGCAGGGCAGTGGATCAAAATGGGGAAAGGATCTGGCTGCAGACCCCCTGGTCTATGTAGAAAGCAATCCCTAGAGCTGCAGTAAGGTTTCTTCATGTCTGCTTTGATGCTCGAGCTGGTCCCAGTGAAGAGCCCTTTGCAGCCAGATTCCCTCACTCAATGGTTGGTGTTACAGGACTGATGAAGGCAGTTTCTAGCCCAGGTGTCACAGAAGTGAGGGATGCCTCGTCTGGAGGAGACCCATTGCCAGCTGGGGCAGGAGTTGGAAAAGCATCTAGTTTTGTAAATGCAAGCCTGAGTCTGACCTTCAGTATCTGTGATCACCTTTGAGTTATGATACCACCTCCGGGCTGGGGGTGCAAGCTCAGACTGCCACCTCCTCTGCTCTCCCCAGCCACAGCTGCAGCCCAGCTCTCCCACCATGTCTCACTGGTGTGCTGTCTGGGCTCTGCTTTGAGATCAGTCCTGGGACACAGACTAAAGCTACACAACTTTACACTGGGCAAGCAGATACTCTCGTGCCAGTTTAGCTTAATTCAGTACTAGCTGAACTGACTGAGGCCAGAATGAGGAAGATGGTGTCCATATCTGTATCAGTGCAGTGATTTTAAATGGTTTTTGGCTGCATTCGTGCCATTTTTGTAATCCAGACAAGTCCTTGGGCTAGGCTGAAGGATGCTTTTCTGGGAACTGCAGAGAAGAGGAGGAGAAGATAAAGGGCACATTGTTAGCCTCCAGCTCAGCTCCTTGGAGAGCATTGACTGAAGAGCTGGGCTTTGTGCACTGGACAGGGATGGGAGACCTTGGTTTCACCTCTGAATCTGCTGGAAACTTATCACATGAGCTTGGTCAGACAGGGGTTAGCCACTTCCCTCCTCTGTACTGTAGTTTTCCTCTTGAGAAATAGTTTTGGCGATAGCTTGTTTCCTTTGTGAAAGCTATTGCAGCTCTGAATGAAATTTCCCTATTTTACACATTTTCCAGCTCATATTTGGGGAAGAGGGGGCAGCACTCAGAAAGGGACAGTAAAATCAGATCACATATTTAGATCCGAAACACAGACATGTTTGGGTATGACATTTCAGAAACAAGTTTGTTTTCAGCAGAACTTCTAATCTTCAGACAATTTGCAAGAGGAGGCGGTGAGAGGGGGCAGCTGCCAGGCTGCTGCCTGTGGCTCTGCTGGTGGGAGCCCTCGTGTGGCAACTTCTGAAGGTGTAGGCTTGGGTGTAGGGTCAGAATGAATAAATGGATTTTAAAAAAATCCATAGTGGTATAGACGTGTGTGCAGGAATAACCAATTCAACAGTGATTTGCTGTTTCAAAAGCCCTCTTCTAGTGCCATTCAGTAACAGCAAATGACATTTCTTCATTGGGGGAATTCACATACTCCTGAAGAATTGCCAAGGTACTCCTAAGCTTGGTGGGAGAAGGGAATCATGATGATCCTTGTGAGAGAAGGGAATCGTGATCCTTGTGGCTCAGTTCCAACTTGGGATACACCAAGGATACTTCTGGGTCCACACAGGGCAACCTAAAAGTTAAACCATATGTCTATGAGCGTTGTACAAGTTCTGCTTGAACACTGACAGACTTAGGGCCATGACCACTTCCCTGGGGAGCTTGTTACGTGCTTGACCACCCTCTCAGTCAAGAGCTTTTTCATCACAACCAATATGAACTTTCCCTGATGCAGCTTGAAGTCATTTCCTTGTGTCCTATCACCGGACACCAGAGATCAAGATCAGCTTTTCCCTCTTCATTCCCCCTCATGAGGAAGTTGTAGACAGCAATGAGGTCACCCCACAGTTTCCTCAAAGCTGAACAAGCCAAGTATCCTCAGCAGTCCTTCATAAGTCATACCCTCTAGTCCTTATCCAAAAAACCCACACCCACTGCCTTCCCTTTGTTCACTAGGTTTTGTTATAAAAGGGTAGTGTAAGGCATGACTTGGCTGTTCCTGAACAGATGTTGGCTTTGTCCAATGACTGCATTGTCTTGCAAGTGCTTTTCAATAACTCCTAGAATAATCTTCTCCATAACTTCACAGGCACTAAAGACTGACATGTTTATAATTACCTGGGTCATCTTCTTGCCCTTCTTGAAAACTGAAATAACGTTTGCTGGCTTCCAGTTGACTGGGACATCTCCAGGTTCTTGGAAAAAATGATAGATACCTGAGAGGTCTCACAATAACATCAGCCAACTCTTTCAGTACCCTGGGTTGAGTCTCATCAGGCTCCATCGTTGAATGTGCATTCAGTTGCAGGAGTAAATCCTGCACAAGTTCAAAATCAACGGTGACCTTCTCACTCCCTCAGTCACAATCCTGCAACCCAGGCATCCCAGAGTTCATCACTTGTGTTTAAGATAGAGGTGAAGGAATTACACGTCTCTGCTTTATCTTCATCCCTATCTGTGTGGTGACCAGCCTTATCAAGTAATGGACCAATGGTTGAGGTTTGGAGAGAAAACAAGTGCAGAGCCACAGTGTGAGAGGGGTTGCAAGGGTGCATCAAGTCAACCTGCCAGTGAGGTCACCTCAAACCTCCAATCTGCTCAAAAAACTGGGCCAGGACTGGTACCTGTTGCTTCAGGGAGATGTCCCTGTCATGGTAATTGAAATAATTACAGCCCACTGTAATAGAGGGGAAATCGCTGGCCAGGGAATGTCGCATGAGCTAGCAGTAGAAAACAGATGTTCCCCACTACATTTACTCTCTAAGTGAAAGTACAACAGATGCAAAACAGTACTAAAATGGTATCAAGGCTGTAAATACAGCTTCTAATTACTGCACCAGGTAATGCCAATTGCAACAATCCAGATTTCTCCCAAGGATGCTCTGCAAGCAGGTGGGATGTATAAAGTAATTTAAAAGATGGATTTGTTAGGGTTCTTCCTCCCCCTTTAATGCAACATATATCAGCTTGCTCACTTAGGGCAGCAGAGGAGAATGTCACAGCCTTCCTGCCTGGTGTATCTTTGGTACGTGGTGCTGAGAATAACCCAGGAGATGGGAACAGAGCATTAAATGAAGAGATTTGGGGATGGGGAGAGGTGGGTGGAGGAAGCTGCCTATTACAGGAATAGTGTGAGCAGGAAGGGAGAGGAAAGAGCAAAAATGAAGAGCTCCAAGAGACAGCATGAGTGACGGGGAGAGAAAATAGCACCAAGCAAGGTGGCCTCAGCTGACTTGTAAGAAGTTACAGTGTTTGCTATGAAGAGGAGGGGTTCAGGATGCTGTGGCAGTGCCTGAGTCACCTTGTTAGTGATAAAGGGTAATAGACAGAAATATTCCCCCCCAGGTTCTCTGCTAACCACTCTGTTCATCGGTCTGATTTGGGATAGATAACCCTGCCAACCATGGAAGCAGCTCAGCATCTCTTACACATTAATAGCACTGGCAGTTTCCCCTGTATGTTCTGGGATCCCCACTCCAACTTTGGGCATGCAAGTCTGAAGGAGGTTGGTTTGCACTTTATTTCTTTCTTCTAAAACAGGAATAACTCTTTTTTTTTTTGGAGGCAATTTGTTTTGGAGAAATGATACACTGTATCAGGATGGTGTCATTTTTCAGGTGAAAAGTTCTTTTCAAAGAGGCCATTGCAGCTCTTCCTGAAGCTGGGAGGATTGTGACTACCCAGGTCATTGTGAGTCATAGCTCTTCCAAATTTATTCTTGCCTCTGGGATTTGCTTTCTCTCTTGGACTCTCAGCTGTTGGGTGCTTTGCAGCTCCAGATTGAAGCTTTCCTGAGGCTGGGTGTTGGCTCTTAGATATTCAGCCTTAGCATCATCCTGCTGGGACTTGTGGAGGGACCTGAACTATGGAGCCAACCTAAGGCAAAACTCAGTGTGGAATTACCAGCAAGGCTATGGGATACCCTGGGAAGGTATCTGCACTAACAGCCTGCCTGGGCTGGGCAATCCTTCTTCTAAGAGAGCTGAGCGGTGATTCCTGCATTGCTTGAGCAGGTTGAACATTTTTCATTGAAAAATACTGATTATAAAGAGATATTTGGAGCCTGAACCTATCATGCAATAGACAAATGCATTTCCTTCTTTTCCTTCCTGTAAATGCTCCTTCAGCTTCATTGCTCTGTCTGCTGCCAGTGGCTGCTGAGAGTAACATCTAGGCACTGAAGTGAGAACCTTCAGGACAGTCACATTTACACGCAAGAGCCTGCCCAGAGTTTATTTCAAACGTTGCTGTGTATTACAGATACTCCTGAAGCTGATGCTCAGCTTCTTTTCATGCTCCAGAGCCCACTTGACCACTCGCCCACCCACAGCCCTTGGTGCAAAGGCAGAAAGGCAGAAACCTGGGTGGCCCTCGGGGTGTGTGGGGAGGGACAGACACCCGAGAGGACAGGGGACATCTAGCCTATACCTGGCTGGGACACAGCACAGAGCATACTGTGGCACTGCAGCCTGGCACAGCCCCATGGGGACTGGTGAGGAGCAGGGATGTGTTTGCTCCACACACGCACCCAGAGAGCTGTAATAAGGGCACAGAACAGAAAATCCCCCTCTCTCCTCCCAGTCAAATTAGGAGGAGAGAGCAGCAGAAAGTGCATTAACTAATCAAACTGTGATTTCAAATTGATTATTGCAAATTGCCAACCATAACAATTCTCCTAATGGCAGTGATTTAAAAATAAAAAAATAACAAAAATAGAGCCTCCATTAGGCACTGTGCTAACCTGTCCCTGCTGGGGGGTGAGGGCTGGCTTGAGCAGGGCTCTTGCTGTGGCTCCAGAGCTGTGGATTAGCCCCTAATCCAGGCAGTGTTGGGAGCAGATGCTCTGCTCACCGCTGGTTCTGGCCCTGGCCACTGTGGCCTTGCACAGTGCTGGTGTGGGCACAGTGAGCCTGGTGGTGCTGGGCAGCCCTGCCATGGGCATCGCTGCCTTGCTGATGCCTGGGTGCGGGCAGCAGCCCTGTGCACCTTCCCAGCAGTTTCCCTGGCAACCAAGTCATCCTGCCAGCAGCCTGCAGTGTCAGAAAATCAAACAAGATGACACTGCAGCTCCTCAAAATAATAATAAAAAAATACCAAACCCCTCGAAAATCCCCTACAAGTTGCCTCCCTCTTTCCCCCACCCCAAACTGTTGGCCCCTTCTGCCTAGCTCTCACCCAGTGGTGGTGCAGGCTGTCTGGGCATGTCCCTGTAGATGAGTAGAAAGCACTGCACTCTGAAGGCTGCCTGCTGTCACAGTTGGTTCAGGCAGATGCTGGAGGGCTGGGAAGCTGGAAAATGGCTCTTGTGTGAGCTGGGAACATGGCCCTAGCTGGAGGTCAGGCAGGTTCCCTCATGTTTCCTCTCTGACCAGTGGCATGGTTTGTTTGCTTGACTTTGTGTGTTGGAAACACCATGGGGCAGGGGGGTTGATGGCATCTGAACTGCCTCAGGTCCTGATTTTGGTGCAGATGAGACCAGCAGCCATATTTCACTGTTGTGCCCCTCACTGCCACAGATATGGTATAAGCATCCATCACTCTTTTTTTGTGCCAGAGGAAGTTCAGTTTGGGTGTTAGGAAAAAAAATTTCTTCACCAAAAGGGTTGTAAGCATTGGAACAGGCTGCCCAGGGAAGTGGTTGAGTCACCATCCATGGAGCTATTTAAAGGACATGTAGATGTGGCACTTACAGACATGGTTTAGTGGAGAACTTGGCAGTGTTAGGTTAACAGTTGGACTCTAAGATCTTGGGGACCTTTTCCAACCTAAATGATTTTATGATTCTATTCTATGATGATTCATTTTGGGCTTCCCACTTTTCTGTTGTCATTGTCATCCTCATGGGACTTTTGTGCTGCCTTCAATGGACCCAAGATCTTCTCACCCAAGGGCTTTAAGTTGAAGACTGGTATATTGATGGAGAGCAGGCTGGCTGTGTGTTTCTTGGAGTTACATAGTCTTGTTTTGTAGTGGCATGATTAGGAACACCTCTCCAGAAAGTATACAAGATGGTCATGTGTTTTAGTGATCCACCTGTGGTTTGTGTCAAATTAATGACACTTGCAGAGATGCTTTCTACGGGTTAAATCAAATAGCATTGGAGTCTTTTGTTTCTCAGGCCATACTGTACTGCTTTTTTTGGTCTAATAATACAAAGCATCTGTCTGCAGGCATCTTAGTCTGACGACTCTGACCAGCCCTATGTTCCTTTTCTGAACTGCTTGGACAACTCCTGCAGATTTTACAAGGTATCTTGCTTGTGTACATAGTTCCCTAGAGAAGCAAGACAAGGCTTTCCTTATGTTGCAAACAGCCCATCTCACTTCTATCTCATCATATAAAACTTAGCTTCTAATCACTGTAAGGGTTTCCTCCAAGGCAGTTTGCATTCCAAACATTTACACATTACATTTGCTAGAGTAAAAAACTTACAGCTTCTCCTTTCCATCAGAGGCATGGGGTGAAACCAGAGACCTGCTCAGTCAGAGGTGATGAGTAAACCATGTGTTTGTCAAATTTGTTTGTCTAAAGCAGTTTTGCTTTGATCTCTGCTTCTTCCAGTGTTTAGATCAAATTCACCCAACTGGTGGGGTTGTGTTTAGGAACAGAGGTCCTAGTTCCACTTGCTACTGATGCCTCTGGTTTTTATCTAATCAGTTTTATTAATCCAGGAGCTTGTAATCATGAGTGCTTGTGCCCATGTTGCCCGATGTTCATGCTAACCCATTGGGGTTACATATAATCATCTTCTCTTTTGATTACCATAAACTTTTGATAACCTGACTGTTCCTGGCAGTTGGAGAGGTCTTATCACTGTTCTCGAGGGAGTTTGTTCCCCTGGCTCAGGGACACCTATCTAATGTCAAGAAGATAATTTCTATGGAGAGGCTTATCCTGTTAGTACAGGACAAGTCTTGGGACTATAGAGTTACCAGGCAGGTACAGTTCGTTTCTGGGCCAGCAAAATATTTCTAAGATGGCTAAACCATTGCTGCTGTCCCTGTCTGCTTGTGTTGTGGGGCACTTGGATGGCCCCATCCCTTCTCCTTTCCTCGAGTCTGTTCACAGAGTCCTGGAGATCCTCTGTCTTGTTGTACTCCTCAACCAGAAAGGGAGAACGGCTTCTCTCAAGGGAAGGCAAATGAACTGCTTTGCTGACTCACCTCTGGTTATACACGTCCAGCTTCTAATTCTTACTTTGGAAAGACCAAACGGTTCTTTCAATCGTGTCCCATCAAATGCTGTCACTTACTTGTCACATGGCTCATGAACTATGTCCTGCTCTCTGCCCCAGGCTTGCGCATGCAACCTCCTCAAGCTCTTTGTCCTTATAAGTGAAAGAGCAGAGGGCATGCTCACGGGGATCAGTCAGTCCTGGTAGAAGAGCTAATGGGACCATCACCACCTGTTTTTCCTTGTTGTCTTTTTCTTCTGTAGATGAGCAAGAAGGGGAAAAAATGCAGGAGAAAATAAAAGATGTGATGGAAAATCTGAAATAATTAATATAAACTTCTCTGAGTGGGGGAGTATGGGAAGTACAGAAAATATTTAAGAAAAATCCAAAATATTTAGGAAAAATACAAAATAGTGGTTTACTCTGAATACAGAAAACAAAACCAGGCTTCATACTGTGTGTCGCTTTTCCTGGTTTTCTACAAACTCCATTAAAACCTCAATAATATACAGGAGTCTATTAAAGGTTTTCAAGATGAAGCCAAGTTTGGTCATTATCACTAAATGGCTCTTTGGTGGGCTGTATAAAACCAGTGAATGGTCTCACTGCGGTTCTTAGTGGAAACATGCCCAAATTGCAAACCCAAGATTTCTGCTGGCCTCACATCAGGACTCACCGATGCTGCAGAGAATGAGGGTGAGTTTCTGACTCTTCTGCTGGCCCATGTTAACACCCTGTTTTCCAGGACTAGTTCTGCTCCAGTTCTGGAGATACTCAGAGGAGTCTGCACTGCAGCCACTCTTGCTGCTGCCACAGAGCTCTCCTGGGAGTTGGAGCCCAGCAGCTTTCATCTGCACTTGTCAGACTGTTACCATATAGTTTTTCAAACATGCCCATCTCTTCCATGAATACAGCAAAGCTGGTGAATACTGTGTTTCTGGCAGGTTTTTGTGTCTCATGCCTATGTTAGGACTCTCTCACCTGTGAAGTACTTTAAGTGCTGAACCTTCTTTTCAAGCTGGGCGCAGCCAGTGGGACTCTCATGTAATGGCGGTGGGGGACCTTACCCCAAAACCTCAGTGACCCTTAACTGTGCTCCCCAGCAACATCATGCAAAGCCCATTTGTCTTTCTACTGATTGAGAAGACCCCAAATAGGTGTAGAAGACTGATTCTCTCTTGCAGAGAGATTTTGAGGTGTCGTACAAGACCAATTCCTCTGTCACTTCACCTATTAAGAAGATGGGGGAATCAAATTTAGATCTGAGAATGAGGCTTGATCTTTGGGATAGCAACAAAGCCAACTCTGTCTCTTGGAAATGAAAAACAGAGGCAGCAAAAGAAGAGATTTGCTGGGATCTGGCAGTTTATACTGTCATTTTCTTTGGTCTGTTGCCAAACAGATACAGTCTGTGCTTGGGGAAAACAAGGGGATGAGTCAGTCTTCTCCACTCAGGTTGTTATAGGCACCTCTTGCAGGCTCTAATTTAGACTCTGCTTAGATTGGAGCTCTCAGGTCCACAACACCCTACTGTTCATGAAAGGGCAGGTCTTTGGCTATAGGGTCTGACCATCTTCACGCAGTCAAGGCAAATTCTAATTAGCAGTTTAGCAGAGATTGGAAATTAAAATCTCCCTCAGCTGACCTCTGGGAGAACTGCCCACCTTGGAGTCCAAGGAGCAGCCAAATTCTGCCTGTTGGAGGTCTTTGCTCTTAAAAGGGATTTGGTGTAGGGTCAGTATGGAGGAATGTCATGTGTGTGTGGCCTGTGCCATGTGTGGCTTCTTGTGCAAGGAGCACTGGGGTAGGAGGACACACAGGGTGGGTTCTGCAGGGCTGTTTGGTGGCCCAGCTATGGTTCCTGGTACCATGGCTCAGCTATCCAGCATCACAGGCAGGTTTGGTTTTGCAAGCACCTGGGGCCTTTGCAGTGCAGTGATCTGGCAGCATTCTAATGGAGAAGCTGGCTCTTCCCAGGCCCTCACTGCAACCTTGCTGCATATTGCTTTCCCTTTTAGGAAAAATGTCAAGAAGGGTAAAATTCATGAGGGATTTCTGAGGGATTTTTTGTACAAGCCAATAAGCCAGCGAGGCTGCCTAAGAAATGCAACCTCCCAGCTGAGTCACGTTGCTGTATTCAGGTCATGTTGGACACAGCCACTGCTGTTCTGAGTTGTCACCCTGATGGGCTCCAGAGGGGTCAGTGCCCATATTTTGGTGGAGGGGAATGCTGCTCAGTCCTTGTACTAACAGCTATGGCAGTGTCTTTGGTGTTGGAGCTGATTCTTTTCTTGCTAAGAAGGAAGAGCAATTTTTTTTCAATACTACTGTTAAATTTCAGTGGCAACCAGCAGATACAAGGTATAACATGGACCTGTTAGGGTGTTGGTTGCCTGCACAAGCTGAGGCTGTCTGGCACTCCTTACAAAAAGCTCACTGAATAAATATCCTTGTGAATGTGAGGAGTGTGAGCAGGTCTGTGTGCTTGGTGCCCAGTGGGTGCAATAGCCGTGGCTGTGCTCAGGCTATGCAGCTCTACGTTCCTGCAGAAGCACTGGTCTGTTTTTAAATGAGGGAGTCAAACCTGGGGCTTGGTCTGTGTGGAAATTTTCCAGACTTTTTCATCTATTGCTCCAAAAGTTTTGATGAATACATTGTGATCCAGAGAGCTGCTATTCTCTGTATCGTGCAGCAAGTCAATGTAACAAGAACAAAGTTCCCGACTGGCCAAGTTGCTTAGAAAATGTACCCATTTCTTTTGAGATTAGTGTGCTTTCTCTGAACTTCTCTTTTTCATATATACCATTGTAGTTGCTTGCGGGTGGAAATAGGAAATTATCTCATACACGGTATGAGCATAAAAAAAGAGAAGGAAGAAAAAAATGTTACATTTCTCATGTCCCAGCAGAGAACTTTATCTTGCATATTGAATTACAAACAGCAACTCCAATGGGGCTACAAAAAATAATTTTCTGAGCTCGTTTTCTGCTAAAAAGCAGGGCTGAATGCAAGTTGTTGTTTTAATGAACTAGGTGGTTTGTAATCAATTCTACCCTGGCAGGGACTAAAGTGCCTAGTTCGGTGTCATAACTGAAAATACTAGCAGGGAAATGTCTCTATACCCAGACAAAAGAATTCTCCTCAAACAAACACTCATGTCCAAAGCTAATTTGAATGCTGAACCCAAAAGATATTAAGAGGGGGTTTTTTATGTTTTACTGTTGTTTGGATACTTGTGCTGTTTAGCTCTGTAACTACCTGTTTGTTATTTGGCTGAATTAAACACTGCTGCATTTGTTAGTGTATACAAGAGCTTAGTAATACAATCAGGCACTAATGCATTCATTTTCTACTTGACTGCTCATTCATTGAGATGTTAGTACATAGGAAGAGTATGATCAGGGTGACTGTGGGATGAACTAATCAATTCATAATGAATAATCTGAAAATACAGACATCTGAGGGAGATGTTCTCAGCACAGACTGAGTTCAGCAGAGCTGGAGGAGACCCCAGCAAGGTGGGTGTTCAGCCCTGAGTTGAGATGCCACCACCATATTTCCACCCCCAAATAAAAGCCTTGGGCAGAGCTTACCAGGAGCCAGTTCAAAAGCTGCAAATTGGGTACATATGGAGCAGCCTTCCATTGCACACAAAACCTGGCAACCCTTGCTGAAGCTGCAGAGATCTTTATTTGTGAGGGCTGAGTGCTGGTAGGGGAGAGCTGCCAGGGTTTCCTCAATGACAACCCTTCCTTTCTGTTTGCCTTTCCTCGTCCCAGCCCCTGCCAGGAATTTGTCATCTGTTGTATTTTTTTTCCTGGTTCTGAGCAGCTTGCTTTTACTGGTTTTACTTTAACTTCTCTCTTGGGAGTTAATTATTACAGATAGTTCTGCGTAATCATTCTGCCTGCACATAAGGGAGGTGAGACGAGGTATGGACCTGTAGCTGGGATTCAGTTTAAGCCAGGGCAGGTTTCAGATGGGCGTAAAAACACTTGTAGGATGTCCAGAGCCAGTGCAGGTTGCTCACATCCGTGTGTCTCAAGTGAGTGCAGCAGGGTTGAAAGTTGCTTTTTTTTACTGCATTACCAACTCTCATCCAACTACCTGAAAATGCTCTCCCAATAGGAACTGTGTTGCCTTTTGATTGCCACTTTTCAGTAGAAGACATGGAGACCAGAAAGGGTTGGGTCGTTTCCTGAAGGCTGCTTGCATGTGTGCTACATCTGGTTAAGGACTCCTTGTTTTTGTCCCCTGCAGTGCCCCTGAATCCTACCTGGCTTCTCATAGGAGCCTCCTGATCTTGCAGGAAGGTTGAAAACAACCTTTGCTGTAAGACTGGACAAATTATTTGCATGTAGATTTTCATCCCTCTGATTTGCTAACTTCAGACATCTCCTCCACACTTGGCATTATTAATACTGCTGGTGTATATTTTCTTACCTTAGGACTAGGAAATGCTCCTTTTCTTTTCCTTTTCAGCACCTCCTTTGTTCCTATAGGCAAGAATGGCTCCTGTCACATGCACTTTCAAGTCAGAGTAACCCAGGTGATGTTTCCCTTCTTGGGTCTTGGCATGTCCTGGATTTCTTGGGTACAATCAAGACCAGGACTGCTGCCTTACAGAAAACTCCCATTTCTTACAAATAGGAGTTGGGGCATCTTGGGATGCCCCAATCTGCTGGCTCAGTCCCAGGGAAGGGATGTGGCAGCACGTGACCTTCTGCCTTTGTTTCAAAACAAAATAAGACTCAGTCTGGGAATGGGTCTTTTGATGTCGGGGAGCAGTTCAGTGATCCTGTCGTGTGGAATGAGTCCCTCTGGCAGAGATCACTGAGAACGATGGCGAGGTGATTAACATGTCTGTGTGATTAACCCCAGAGTGATGTGTGTGTGCTGAGCACTGAGGTCCACCCTGCCCGTCTCCTATAGCTGTATATACATTGCAGTCCTGGTTTGCTTTCCTAGAGGGCTGTGTTGTGTGATGGGACTGTTCACTTTGGGAGTGAAGGTGGATTCTTATATGATGCTTTGTTCACATTAAACAAAAAGCTCTGCAAGTAAATTCCTGGAAGACTGAAATTGGAACAGATGCTTGACATAGAGGTGCATCTGTCCTGCAGAATGGAGGCTGCATGAGCAGGGGAGTCAAGGGCTCAAGGAGGGGAGAGTTAAAAGAGATTTAATAAAGACAGGGAAAGTTCATCTTGAGCTGTGTGTGTGTCTGTGTGTGCCTGCACATCTCCGTGTGTGGCATTTTTCTTCCCCATTCTTTCACCACCCAGCGTTCTTTATTGTCTCTTGCAGGTAGATCACTCGTTGCTATAAATTTTCTTATCTCCAGTGCTTTTCCAATCATGGATAACAACAGGAAAGCAGTCATTGGTTTCTAAAAGGTCATCAAGATATAGGGCCCGATTGGGAAGGGGATGACTTATGGAGTTAGCTTGTGTAAATCTGGGAAAGTTTTATGCACAAGTCAGGCACAAAATGTAAGTGAGATTAATAAAACCCAGAGATTTACACTGACTTCAGTTCGTGGAAATCAAAATGGTTATGAAAATTTCCCATTCTCTCTATGCCTGTATATATATCTATACAGAGAACAAGCTTTAAATGTGTTTTTCAAGTGCCTGTGGTGCTGGGGAAGGGCTGTCCTGCCAGCCCTGGGCAGTGAGCTGCTGCCTGTCCAGAGGATGCTCAGGGTGCAAAGCAGTGATAAATCCAAGCTTCTCCTACACCTTGCCTTGACAATCATCTAGAGATGACCTCCTCTATGCATGAGTGGGCAGTTTGGTCTCATCCGAGTGCTGGCAGTGTCCAGTGAAAGTGATGGCTGGGACAGGTGACATCAGGATTAATGCTGCTGTCTCTTTGCACCCACAAAGTCCCTGCAGATCTGTGGAGCTTTGTCATTGACTTTGTCAGGTCTGTGTGGGGACATGAGCTTGGCCAAGTCACAGCTGGAGACACCTGGTTTTACATTACCTGCTGTTGGCTTCGTCTGGGAGGGAGTGTTGGAGAACAGCAAAGGCTGTGAGCCCTGGAGGCTGTAAGCAGAGGAGACACTTCAATCCCAAGTGGTGGTACAGGCAGCAGTTACAATTCCAAGGGTTGCTTGCCTTACCCATGTGCTGAAAGTGCCCACCAGGCTCTGTAGTGCAGTCATCACTGCTGTCAGTGGTGTGAAGTGACAGCCCAGTTTCCCACTGGTATAGCAGTGGTTTTTCTGTATATACAGCAATGTTGTACCGTGGAGCCTGGCTCCATCTCGAGTGGTGCAGCACATGAGAAGAAGAGTGGAAAAATGTCTCTCCCTTTTAAGATCCTGGCCTGTCCCACAGCATCCCTGGCCATCAGGTTTCCCTCTGCTTCCCTGTGCTGCTGTCATACCTCTTCTTGGCTTTTCTTCTACTTGCAGGAACCCAAAGCAGGCCAAAGTATTGACACTGTCATGGAAGATCACATGAATATAGTGGGTTTCCAAGCTGTGAAATTACGTGGTTTGTGCAAAAATGCAATGAGTAACAGGCAACAGTTCAAGGCAGAAGGGGAAGGACTGCTGACAGCTTGCTGGATTTAGGCACTTAGCTGAGGCATTGAAGCTGTGAGCCTCATCAGCTCAGCTACTGGAGAGTCAGAGAGAAGAGAGGAAGGTCTGACCAAGGATGTCTGTCTGGAGATGTTTCTTGCTCTGTTTTCTGTGGAGGGATCCATGGGTGTCTTTGGTTCCACTAATACCAAGTTACCTAGGAGGAACTCGGGCTGCCAGGGTGAGGGTATTGGCATGGCAGGGCATGGGTGCACACAACCTTCCTGCAAGGCTTTGAGGTCTGCAGGAGAGGCCAAGTTCAACCATAGCATGTGAGATAGAGACAAGGCAGAAATGCTGGCTTGTGTGGAAGGGCTGTTTTCCAGACACACAGTTGCCCTCTTTTCCAGAAAAATGCCATGTAGATACAATTTCCAATGCACCTGGCATGCAAGTAGCCAGAGATGTGGGTATTTCTGACCATGCTGCCTCTCCACACCCAGACATGATGTACAACACAGCAGATCTGCCCTCTAAACCTGCTTCGAAACAGGGATTCAGAGTCAGTACAGAGGTGTCTGGCAGCAAAAAAGGTGCTGGGAGCTGCCATGAGCTACTTAACCTTCTGACTAATGCACGAAGTCATTTCTGTCACAGCTGTCTGAACAATACATTTGCCAATTAACTTAATTCAATCAAATCCCTTGTATCCAGCAGAAAGGGCAGAACAAATCCAGGTGAGGGAGAGAGGACAGAGCCAAAATTTCCCCTCTATGTCACACAAAAGCAGAACAAAGGGGGTGTGTGTGTGTGTATATAAATATTTATGAATAATTGCACTGCAGAGCCACAGCGTAATTGACGACCTGAAAGCCCGTTCCTGGGATGCATCCTCTCCACTCGGGAAGTGATGGAGACACTTGGGGAACTGGTAGATGCTGTGTTAGGGGCTCCACTCTCACTTCACTGGTTCAAATTTAAAAAAGATGCATTAAATGTCTGCCAGCCCAGGGTAGACCTTTTTAGCCATCAGCACGCTTGTACCAAGCATGGGTAGAGCCCTTCCCAGATCTTCATTCACGAAGCCAAGCCATGAGATTCTGGGAAACAATCATGGGATGGGGAATGCCAGTGTTTTATGGTGTCTCTTGGATTTAAGGTTTTCGGTGCAAAACAAAGTTATGTTGGGTGCTGTATATTAGGGGGTATTTACAGGGCACACTAAGTTGTTGCTTTTTTAATTTATTTACTTAGGTCAAGAAAGATAAATGGGATTCTGTATCCAAGTACTTGTATCCAAAGGGAATTAAAAGAAACACAGTTCTCTTGAACTTGGCCTCCACTTACGGAAGAAAAACTGCGCAGAAATGACCCTTCTTAGGTTAAAGATGTGCTCATGGCTCAAAGGGGATGGTAGAAATTAGTTTGTAAAAATCTTTCCACCTTGTATTACATGTTTTCTGCTTCTCCCTATCTCTACACTTTTATTACTAAAAGTGTGACCAAAAAAAAAAAGGAAACAAAAATCCACCAACTTTGTGATATCTTCTATTGCTACTTCTAAACACTCATGAACAGTGCTTTAATGCTGACTTCAGTTTTCCATCATTGAACGTATTTCAAGATGGAAAAATGGTTTTAACTTTCCTGATCTGCAGTTTTGGGTTTAAAACCTTATCTCTCATTTTAATAATAGTAATAATCCTGTTCTGAACTGCCTTCATGTTTTCCAGCTGAAGAGCTGACAAATGTCCTACATGTTTAAGCATCACAACATCCTAGGACCGATAAGTGCAAACTGCCAGAATTCAGATCCAAATTAATTGCACAAATCAGAGCTGTTTGTATTTGAAACATTTTAGATCCAATGTGCCAATGGGAAAGGAGGAACTGAGAGGCATCAGGGTCTCATAGGTTACACATGGATCAAGGAGCAGAGCCTATCCCCACAGCTTCAGGCTCTCGGGCAGGAAGAGCTGGCTGCAGGTCAGCCTGGAACACGCAGTCTCTGGCTGAGAAATTCTCACTGGAGAAGCTGAAGAGATTACAACCCTCATGTTGTCTCCAGATGCATACGAGTTAGTTCAGGACTCTTTGGGAATATTTTGGGGCTGTTGCTGCTGTTGAGTGCTAAGACAACGGCTTCTGCGAGGTGCGATTTCCTCCCTCTGTGGTTGACTTGGTTGATTGTGATTGATTAGTGTTAACTAATCCTAGAGATGATTTGGATCCAGAGGCTTCACAAGACATAGAATGGGTGTCTCTTATCTTTGTTAAATGGGAATAAATCAGATTTTCCTTTGCTGTAAATTTCCAAGCAGTGAGGTCTCTATGCACCCATTGCACATCCTGTGTCTTGCTCCTCCCCTGAAGGTTTCAGTGCCTGAGGTTGGTGCCAAGATCCCCGTTACAGAGTGACCCCATCCTTGCCAGCACTGCTCCACACACCCTTTCCATGCAAAGGAATAGCCCATTTGGGATGCCAAGGGGAAGGCAGTTTGCAGCCAAGAGGGAGGAAGGAACAGTGTCTGAGGCACCACAAGCTTTCCTTGGGCAACACGCAAGGGCGCAGAAGAACTCAATAAGTTTCTGTTAGCAATAGAGAGGGGAGGAAGGGGACAGAAAGGAGAGGTGGATATGGGAGAGAAACACTGGACTGCAGTGATGTTCAGGGGTTGTTTCTGCCTGCAGCCAGAGGTGTCCTCTCTTCTGTTAGCAGGAGCATCCTGGGTGCATCAGCACAGTCCACCTGGCAGCAGCAGGTCCTTGTTGTACTTTATTGCACTCTGGTACCACAAGATCCAAAGTAGATCTTCATACCCTTGGAAGTCAACCCATCAGAAATGACTGGGGAGAAGAATTTACAAGCACACCCCTTTTTGTCCTTGCTGGGTGTTCTTTCATAGAAGTGCTAGGGGAGGGAGGTTTTTCACATTGTTCTACCAAAACTAAATCAAAATAAGGGTAAAATTTTGGAGATGGTGGTCATGAAATTAAGGGGTTTGCTTGTCTCTATCTATAACAACCTTCTGGGTAGTAATCTGAACAGAAATAATATTTTGAAAGGGAAGATAATTAAATTAAACAGACAACCAAACTGGAGGAATAAGACTTTTGATGAAGAAGGGCGACTGGGGAAAAAGTAGAGGAGGTGGCAGGAAAAAGCAGCACATCTCTTTCAATTGTCAATCTCTCAGGGCAAGGTTGCTGCAGACATAATGAGTGTCCTAGTGAATTATCTCCCACTTTTATTGTCTGTTGCTACCATGGAAAGATGGGGAGGTGGGGAAACTAACTTTTTTTTTTTTGAATCTGGACAGACTTAAAGAAGTGGCATCAAATTTGAAGGGCACCCAATCAATCTGTTGTCCTAGCTGCATGAAATTGTATTTCCCTGCCACTTCATATCTTATTTGCAGCAGCTGGGCTGTAAGTCATTGGTGATAACATTCTTTATTATGCAGCCGTGTTTATGAACTGTGCCTGGAAAGAGATGATAGAAATATGCAGCAATATGCAAAGGGGGGGATGCTGGGGGAAGGGGGAATAAATGCTGGTTGCTAGGGCAACCGTGGGGCTATTTTGGGCATCAAATTTTGCAGATGATGAAAAGCATTTTCATGTGATGGTTGGTCTCTCCGGGAAGAGAATGGGAGAGAGGACACACAATAAACCAGGAAGATAATATTCAAGAAGGCAGTCATTTAATTTTTTCACATATAAATACATATATAGTTTCAGCTGTACTGAAAACATGTTAAAACCAAAGGAGCCAGTACCTCCTAGTTAAGGGGAAGGAGAGATGTTTTAAATACCTGAATAGGAAATGGCATGCTAGTAATTTGGGAGGCTTTCCTACATCACTTGGCACAGTTTAAATCTAGTTGGTGCTCTCAGGAAGTGCTGCCTGAGTCATGCTGGGTGGCTGCAGTTACCCCTGCTTGCACCTGCTCCATCTCACCAGAACAACTTCCAGCTCTTTCCCCCAAAGGCTGTCTCTGTCTCTATTGCAGTAGCAATCGAGCAAATTAATTCACAACTCTTCCTGTCATGGGTTAAAAGAACCCCAGGTTATTAAAGACTGCTCTTGCAAGGATCCAATGATACCTACACCTGGTGCCCATGAAAATGCTAAGTTTCATAAAAAAATGGGAATGGCTCTCAGGCAGTTGCCCTCAGCCAGAGATCTCCAACCTGAAGGAGTGGAGCCATTCCCACCATGCTGACACAGGAACATGGAGAAAAGGGCTGGGTATCCCCCTACGTACACAGGCTGGGGCAGGGGCAGGAGATCCTGGTGGGGGAGATCCAAAGGACTTTGAGGGTTGAGGTTCAGGTATGGAGCTAGACTGTCTGGATACTTGATGTTAGTGCCTTTGGGATGCTTTGAGCTGAGGGTAGTGCTGAGGAGTTGTCAGGGCCAAGGGGGCTTTTACAGAACAAGCACAAGTTTCCCATTTTTGGTCTGTAACAGAGCAATATCAGAGAGAAAAGGCAGGTCACAGCAAGGGGGGAGATGGGTGAAATCACCTCCATTTGCCTCAGCTGGGACCAGGGCAGATCCTCCTCTGCTGGTGGGCCCTGGATGGGCATACAAAGGGCAGCCCCAGTTAGGGTTTGGCACCTTCACCTGTGGACCTCTGGCAGCAGGGGAAGGGCAGGAGGCAGGCAGAGGTGCTGGGGAAAGGCAAAGCAGGACTGTGAGCGGGGTAAGAGCTTCTCCTGATCTCTCGGCTTCTGACTTTCCTGAGTGTGAAGTTTGCTTATGCTCCAGACTAGTTCTGTTGTAGAGATGCTTTTCTTAATTTGATTTTACTGGAATTGCTCTGAATGAGAACAAGCTTATGAATGTTGTTTGTAGCCCCTGGATGATCGCTGTTGCTCGAGCCATTCTTAAAATCCTTGGGACTCTAAATATATTGGCACATTAAGCCGGTTAAAATGAACTGCGCGTGTTTTCAGCAAGAAATCTATTCCAAATGCAATATAATGTGACTCTCTTATTGCTCTAAAGTTGTGTTTTTAATTAAGTAGTTATCAGTTGCAGTGAGATTCTTCTTGAATAATTAAATCAAGGTAGTTTAGTGAGTAATTGTAAAGCGAATTGCTGAGACCATCAGGCTGCTGTTGAGAGAGTCTGTTTTCTTTCAGAGAATTAATCCAAGTGACATGTGTTGCTAAGAAAGTAGTAGAACATTGTGCTGGGTAATGGGCATTTGTCTTGGTGTGCTTTGTGTCTCAGAGCTGCATCTTTCTAATTCTGCCTTCTCATCTTTTATTGTCTTCTCCAGAAACAAATGCTGACGACTTTCCACTTTGTATGTTCCCATTCCCTTGATCTGCTGCCCTGGGTAGTTCAGCACAGAAGGCTGAAAAGGGAGTGGGTGATAATTTAGCTACTAAACAACATAAGCACAGATCTGATTTTACCAGTTCTCATGTGCGGGACATTCTGGTATGGATTTCCTAGCTTTTGGGCAAGGCAGAGCTGAGCCAGCCCTGTCTCTGACACCCTGGCAGCTAATTCGGAGCTTGTGTTGCTTGCATGTCAATCTGGTATTTCAGGTGTCTCAGTTGGCATGTGGTAATTCTCTTGCTGTCAGATATTCTGAATATAAACAGCCAAAGGATATTGTCCATCGTATTAAACTCTATTTGCCAGGAGATCAGGGGGAAATCCTCTGTGCAAACCCTGAATGTGTGCTGGTGCCTCCTGCCGTGGTCTGTACCGACCGCCTGCAAAACAGATGCCCGGCCGTGTGCACGGTGAAGGAAAATATGTGCACATTGTAGAAACAATATTTCTGACAGATTTGTTGCTTTCGAAACCTTGTCTCATGTTCCCTTAGTAGCTTTCCATGCTCTGCCCAAGGAATATGTCCAACAAATATGAGCATCACACAAATTCTGGGGAAGCTGAGCTGACTCTGGAGCAGCTTGTTGCTGTTTTCAAAGGCAAAAATGAAGAATTAAGTGAGGAGAGCCTGGTTACCCCCTGGCATTATCCTCAGGCATCAGCAATCACACAATAATTTACCAGTTGATGTTTTGTTAGGGTGTTTATTCTGTAACCACAAAGTCCACAAGGACTGATGAGGGTACTGATATCTTGTGGATTTACTTCTATGAAGTGGGATTTTTCGAAAATGCCTCAATAATTCAGGAGTTCAGCTTTATTGAAAAGCATTTGGGTACCTTTGGAAATCCCATTCATGACTCTCCGTTATGCTTTACGAGCCTGCAGCCCTCGACGGGGACGTTATTTCATGCTCTAGGTAACAATGTAAAACTCTGTGGTTTTTAGCACCATACTGCCTTTTCACCAAGAGAACAATTTGCAGAGATATTGCTGCTAGAGCAGACCCAATTCCCCACTCCTTTTCTGGAGCCTTCCTGCTGTCACCTCGGGTTTTTCCTCCAAGCTTCAGGGATTTTCTAGCAGAGGTGGTGTGGCTTTTCTGCAGCTCCAGGCTCTGCTCTTGAGTCCACCATGACTTGCCAAGGGTCTCTGGACAAACCAGCTCTTTCTGTCTGTGTTTGCATCTCTTTATTTTAGAGATGTTGGCACCCACAGGGGCAATGGATAGGGTGAGGGGGAAGATTTTGGGGGGATAGAGACTGCAGAGCATCCTTAGCTGTTAGTTTTGATGAAATATCAAATAGTCCCACTTTTTGCTACAGAAGGTGGCAGATATCTCAAATTTTCCAGTCTTATTTTTATTTTTTTTTTTAAAAAGAAAGTTTAGACAGGAAAATAACTTTTTTTTTACTTTTATTTTTCTTGTTCTGTGTGTTTTCAAAGTCTTTGTCCCCCAAGAATGGGTCAGCTGTCTTTGGCCCTATATCTATATCAGTGCTGAGAAACTGGAAACTTTTATTTCTTCGTTTCTGGTCCCTCCTGCACTTGAGCTCCCAGAAACGCTGAGCACAAAGCTGAAGCTGTCTTTCTGTGTGCTGGGTAGTGTAAAATACTGTTGGAACAAACAGGGGTATAAAATTTGGGAATAACACAAAGTCAAATATCTTTTATGTTCCAGAACATGGAAGCTTCTGCCTGTGAATTTAATACCAAAGACAATCAAGATCTTGGTGACAGACAGAAGGTCAGTCTTTTAGCTTTGTTTAATCCCAAACTAAACCATGGTTTTTATGTTGATTGTGTCGATGTCTTCTGCTTTACAAAAGCAAGATGTGCACCTTGGTTGGCAAAAATTCATCTTTATCATTGCTTAGATGAACTGTGACCGAGGTAGCCAGGCTGGGGTGACGCTGTTGACACTGGCCCTGGATATGTAACCCAGGCTCAGCTTCACTTGAAACTCAGGCTCAGGATCAGGCTCTGTTACAGGCTCTGCGTGTAGTGGTTTATTCCATTTGCTGAAAATGGATATAGGCATCTTGGTTTGATGTTTGCATTTGAGAGTGTAAATCTTGCCTGAAGTTCTTCTGCACATACCCAGGGCTCCTTTGGTAATACCCAGTTTTTTGTAAGGAAGCAAAGAAGTGGTGTTTTATGACACTCTGTGTGGTCTGTGGGTTCTGTCTGGAGTAGGACAAGTATCTAAAAACAAACAAAGCCTCCTCACAAATATTTGTTTAAATGTTGGGATTTTACTGTGTATATTCCATTTGCATGTGGAATGTGGAAAGATGCATTTTAATCCAAACAGTGACAAAGGTGATGGCTTTGCCATCCAACATTTCAACAAAACTTCAATATTTATATCTCAGAACAGCCTTATTTATAACAGAGGAGTGAAAATGAGAATAAGAAAGAAAATCTGTCTTCGTGTGCCAGTTTCTATCACCTCGCTTCCAAATTTAGTTTGCTGGTTGTAATCAGCTCTGCTCCCCTAGAAGGCCCTTTAGCTGTTCTGTCATAGTTTGTTTCTGTGTGTACTTTTGTGTTTGACCAGACTTCAATTAAAATAGGCTGCATATGAAGGTTTTCATAGCATCATTGGGGCACATTTTAGGTCTTTTTAAGCAGTTTGTGTGCATGTGTGTGTGTATATACAATATATACATTCCTGATACATATATACATATATAGATGCATACATATATATACATTCCTGATATATTTATACATATAAAATATGAAAAATATATTTATATTATTTAGATATGTCATTTTAAGTAACCTAAATAATATAAATTTTGGTCCCTGCCCTGGGCAGGAACAGTGTGGTTACTCTCTAGCAGATGCTTTTAATATTTGATACCAAAGCCCACAGGAATCCGTGGAAGTTTGGATAAGATATTTTGATTTGATGATAGATGAAGTAGAAAAATCAAACAAAATATCTCAAGTCTGTCCCTAGGCAATAGCAGCATAAGCAGAGTATCTGGTTTTCCCTGCAGCAACAAGTGAATATTGGAAATCATTGCTGAAAGGCTGTGCCAGCAGTTACAGGATTTAGGTTAAAAGTAATAAAAAAAAAGTTCTTGCTCAGATAATGTTTCATTCACTCCAGTGACCCTTCTGGAGCCAGCAGTCTCCACTGGGTAGATGACTTTTCTGCCATTTATTGACCTGGCTATCATGGATTGAGCCAAACGCTCAGGTCTGCCAGTTCTGCAAGCCAGAAATGATGGTTTAAGGGCTATTAGTGTAGCTTTTGTGTATGGAAAGAGATGAGGTGAGTTGGTGCTGTTAAAGAACTCTTTCCTTAAGGGCATTGGAAAGAGAAGTTGTTTAATAAAGCTCTTGCATCTGTCCCACGTGTGTTAAACTTCTCACTAAAAGATGCTCTCTGCCATTTTCACAGGCAGGTGCACTCTGAGTTGGTTACTCCAAGTAGAAAAATAGCATTGCATCCAAAAGAAGCTTTAGAAGACAAGATTTGCTTTAAACCACATTTCTCCAGCTCATCAGCATGAGGGAAACCTCAGTTCTCGGGTGAAATCAGAGGGTGCCTGCTCTGGGAATGGAGGGCAGGCATTTAAAGCAGGACATAGTCCTGTAGACTAAGCAAGCACCAGCTTTGTGCCTTTGTGGATACTCAAACCTAATGGATATTGCAATGTGTGCTTGATTTTTACTAGGGCTTAGATGCAAAGGACTGGAAGGAGCCTCAAGTGTTGCCATAGCTCTGCTCAGTGCTCTAGTGATGGACCAGCTGTGCCTTTCCCTATAATTTCAGCTCCTAATGCCTCATCCAGGTTCAAGGGGGCAGAAACTTTTGCCTCTTCATTTTGAGCCTGAAAAGACAGCTGAGCTATCGGCCTCCTGTCAGGGTGAAGGAGGTAACCTGCCTCCCGAGGGCGTCCTCATGAATAATTCCTTCCCTCGCCCACTTGATTTCAGGTTTCCCAAAATAACTGACACTTTTCACACTGAGAGCAAGCAATCCTGGGGAAAATAAAATACATTAAACAGCTACATAACCTTGAGAGAGACCTGAGTGAGCTGGTGATTAAAAAAAAAAAAAGGCAGAGGAGGTTCTGTAGGAAATTTTGAGTTGAAGGGGAAAACACCATAATCCTTCCATCCTCCCATTTACAGTGGATTTCTGCCTTGGTTGTTTCTTTTGGGATGTGTCTGTCTGCTGTCTGTGAATCTGCATCCATGGGAGCTGGGATCCCTGGGGAGATGGGGAGGGATGGTATGGGTAACACTCACAGCATGACTTGGTCTGCTGTCGGGATCCATCCTGCCTGCCTGAGCAGCCTTTCCCCTTCAGACAATTCAGAATTCCCTTTCCGAGTGTGACTCCCCTCTTCAGATGTGCTGTACAATGTCTCTCCACTGGATACCCACTGAATGCCTAATTTTTAACCACTCTGTCTGTCAGATCCACAAAAGCTGTTACTGGAGGTGTTTGCATAAAAGAGCTTCACTATAGGTATCTGAGAGCAGCTGGCAATGCTCTAGATAGTATCCAGCAGTGCTGATCCAGGCAGGATGCTTTAGTCTCCCTGGCTTAATGGCTATGTGCATTTTCTTAATGTACCCTCCCCCTCAATTGCCTCCTGAATTGGCATGCAGGACGTGTCCAGCCTTGGAAAGAAAAGAAGTTTGGAACCTCTTCTAGTCAAACAAGACAGGTTGTGATATTACTGGAAATAAAATGTAAATCTGACATAAAGGGATCAGAGGAGAGAGGGTGGGCTCAGGCTCTGGCCAGGCTCGTGCAACACAGACCAGGGCACATGGGGAGGACGAAGGCTTTGCCTCTTGCAACCCTGCTTGGTACCATGAGCCCAGCCTGGGTTCAGCCTTAGCTTTGACATGAAGTGAAGCAGGTTCACAGGGCTTCTTTCTTGTTTGCGCTCCCCGATGACAGTCCCCAGAAGTGGTTTAACCCCCTGGGCAGTCCCATCATGGAGCAGGACTCCTGTCATACCCCAATGGTGGAGCAAGGGAGTGTGCTTACTGATGGGCAGCTGGTTGTTAGAGCTGGACATAGCATGGTGGAGTTCAAAACTTCCAACATTTGGATCAGTAACTTTCAATGCCCACTGCCTGCTAAGGACTTTTAGGTGCCTGCTGTGAGATATGGCCTGTTCTGTGTGAGTGAGGCTCCCTAGGAGACCTGACCATGGCTAAAGTCCTTCATGTCTGGATTAAAGGTAACTGGTACCCCTTTGAGGGAAAGGCAATCCCATTGCTATGAAGAGAAGAGTCAGTGTGTGCTGCTCCAGTCTCCACTGGGCATCTTTGGTTGCTGATGTGTTTCCCAGTTATGTGTTTAAGATGCTGGATGATTTCTCCATCAAATTTCTCTGCATGGTTAATGGCCACACTATAGAAGTGTAGCACTTGTGGCATTTGATGTTTTTTCTTTTCTATGTCCTCCTTTTTCATTCTGCTCTTCACATCTCATGCTCTTCGGTGCTGTGTTTTTAAATCTGAAATCAGTTGGCTTTCAATTAAGGACAATCCATAACAAGCAAGAGCAGAAATCACATAGGAGAGGGTGGATCAGGGAAAAGAGCCCCAACCTGCTGCTGGCACCTTTACCCCATGATCAACCTCTGTCTCACTCCATCTGCTGTGCTTTCTTGGGATGCTCGCCAGAACACACATGCTTTGTGTTAAACACACAACTGCTCTTCAAGAATTCATGCTTGAACTCGCAGGTCCTGGGAGGTGTTTGTGCCCTCAGGAGCTGGGGTTGCAGGGCAGGAGCTGTGCTTCCCTGGGAATGCTCAGCGTTCAGCACACCGTGTTTTCTTCCTTTGGTGGCAACCTCTGGTGTTACTGGAAACTTTAAGATGAGATGGGTTAATAACAGTGGAAAAATGCTGAAGGACGATTTGCTTTAATGAGTGCAGCTACAAAGGGAAGCAGGTACTGTTGTGTTACTACAGCTTACTGAAAACTTAACCACGTAACAGTGTCGGTGCTTGCAGGGCTCGTGGTGCGCTCAGAGGTGCAAATAGCTGATTCCAAAGCTGATATAATCAAAGAATAAAAGAAGATTGGATGTTATAGGTTAAGCTGTTGTAAATTAAAGCAGCTCTGCTGAGCTCGTTGCAGTTGTTCTTGGTTTTTGCAAGTGTGAGAGGAGTTACCTCTGGTTTTCCAGCTTGTGATTGGTTGGGAAGTGCCGTTTTCTGGTATGTGAGTAAAAGTGAGTAGGGCAACTTGGTCTTCATAATATTTCCTGTTGGAGTCTTTCCATGTGTACTGTGAGGCAGACAGACCTGTTGTCCTCTTACAAACTGCAAATTACACAGGCAAATGTAATTACCCATTCTCTCTGTTATTAGTGTGCAGCTAGGAAGCTTCAAGCAATCGTCCCTTTCTTGGTATTTCAAAGCTTGCTCGCAAGATGCATCCTTGATATTGAACACAATGAGATGTCCTTTTTTTAAAAAAAATTCAATTAAACATTTGCCTACTGTGACTCTTTATTCACTGCAAATTGTCTCTGTAAATAATCTTCATCAAAAGTCAGAACCAATCCCCATTAGTTGTTTAGATTAATTAATGAGTCCCCCTGGAGCCACCCAAATGAATTCAATTTAAACGTCAACAACTTGGCTATGGAGTTTCCCAGGTTGGCATTAAGACAATATTAAACCTGCAATAAGTCACATTTAAAATGTTAATTCAGAGAAGCTCTCCATTTAGAGCATTTAATTAAATCCTTAAATAAACTGCATGGGCTCAATACCAGATGGTTCTGCATTTTCATTGCAGCAGAGAGCCTTGAAGTCATTGAGGGAAGTAATATTGGAGGCATGGTGAAGATAACCAGGATATATAGTGTAATAAAATCTAATCTTGTTTCCAGCAGGGAGATTCAGTGTATGTACACAACCTAGGCTAAAATTGTAAGTTAATTACATTAACCCCAGTGTACTCTGGTATCTGAGCAGCCAGAGATGAAATTAGTCTTTTTCCTATCATAAGATTCTTTTAAACTTCACTATATTAATTTTTAGCCAAATACTTACTCATAAGGAAAACTGAAGTTAATGTAACCAAAGACAAAGTAATGCACTCTTAATATTCTGAAGGGATTACGGAGGGCCGTGAAAATACACTTTGCAAATGTCACTCACTTTGACTGGATTTGTGGTGGGAATGTGGGGGAAAAAGAATTATGGCTGTGATCCGCACCATGCTGGGGTTTAATAAAAGTCATGATTTAAGAAATTCGGGCCTTAGGAAAAAAAAGGGGAAAATAAAGACCTCCATTTGAAGGTCCAATTTTCTTGATAAGATGTGGTTAAGTTGCCTCCTCTGCCAGACAGCAGAGATAGGAGATCTTTGAAATCAAGCTGAAGTTCTGGAAGATGATTTGGGTTAGGATGCTTCATTCGAATAGAATATCTGTTTGTGGAGGGGGGATTGGTCCTTTTTGTGACAAACATCCTTTTTACACTACTTGTTTGCCTGGAAAAAGCTCTTGCAATGAGTAAAGACAAAGACTCTTTTCCCCTGGTGAAAACTCAAAATTACATTGGGAAGATAAGTCTTTTGGGGTTTTTTTGGGGTTGGTTGGTTTTTTTCTATTAGTTTACTTGTTTTTTCAAAGCTGAATCTCCAACCACAGTCCTTGGGTACAAGCGTCCTGATACCACTGATTCAGAAGATGTTCTCCAATTTCTGTCTTGCCTCTAAAAATCTGACATTTTCCAGGTGCCTTGGGTGCCTCCTCTCTGGGTGTTTGAAGCCACCTCCTCACAGAGCTCACTGGTGCTGCCAGCAGAGCATCGACACTCTGAGTCTCAACTCGAGAACTGAAAGTCACCACAACAAAATTTAGTTAGTTCCCTCCCTGCAAGCTGTAAAACAGGGGTATTAATGCAGCTCAGTGAAGGGAATAACTTTTTTCTCTTAATATTCAAGAAAGTGTAATTCAGTTTCTAAAAATATGGGTTTCCTTCTGTTGTGTAATAAAACATATCAGGGAGGGGAATTACTTTGCTGTCATGGCAGGGCAGATTTGCACTGTTTGGGCTTTGCTGAGGTGTCTGTGGGAGCCCAGGTAGAGGACTTGAGATGTATCAGCAGTGCAAATTGTGCATGTTTGATTGCATGAAGGAATGGAGTTGGCAAGGGGTGGTCTGAGCCTGTTCAGGCAACGTGCCCCAGGCTGGGGCTTTAAGGACCCAGAAGGGTGGCTTTTCCTCAGAAGGGCTTTATGACTCTCTCTCTCTCCATCCTCTCCTTGCCACGTCCTGTGGTGCTGGGGGTGACTTGGCTACATGCCCTCATTCCCTTCCTGTTGTTACAGTTCTGAGCGATGCTGCTGGTGCCTTGGGTTCCACACCCCCAGGATGTGGTCACCCTTGCAAAGCTGCTGCTTCCCAGGGGGCCTTGCAGTGAGCTTTTTGTTGTGCACCCCGGGGATGGAAACACCAAAGCTTTGTTACTTTGGGTATCTCGAGCTCCTGAGCTGCCCCAAAATTGGAGGAACAGCTGTAACAACCCCTCTGATGTGGCTCCTCATAGTTTGAGCCACTTCACAGGAGCGGCTGAATTAGAAAAATTATGATAAATGATTTTACATAATTTAGAGGTAGCAAGAAAGCCCAAAACTTTCCCCTCAGTCCTTCTCTCTCTCTCCTTCTCCTCGCTCCAAGGAAACTGGAGCTACTTGGTGACCTGAGAACAGCTGGGATCTGGTGTCACTGCTTATGGATATCCAGCTCTGGAAGCCTTCGGGAAGCAGCCATGGCAGGGCTGCCTCAGGCTGCACCCAGCTCTCCCCTGCAGGGTGCTCTGAGGAGGCTTGGAGGGGGAGACAGGGGCTGATGGGGGCACTTTGGGACTGAATTCAGCCAAGTACCACTATGGCCATGGCTCATTTACCTACGTGTGTGGGAGTGACAAGACAAGCTTGTGAAATTTTCCATTAGAGAAGCCTCAACTGAAACACTCTGGAAATCCCCCAGATTTTGACCCACGTGAAAAATGGTGCCAGTTTAAGCAATCCCCACACTGACAGTTTCAGAATCATCAAAACCGAAAGTTTCTGGCTGCAGTGGTCTCCCCTGTCGGTCCCTGTGCTGGGAACCAGGGCTGGCAGCACATTTCATGTCCGGAGTTTGTTTTTGAAGGGATGCCCAGATGCGATTAGCTTTCCTTTTGGTGTGCATCATATTAACTGGGAGATGTTTTCCTACATCTTCCTTGGTGGAAAACATTGGTGAATTTTGCCTGTTCTCTTCTCAGATACTCTTTTCTTATCTGAGGGTCACTGCTGGATCACTTGCATGCCCAAAAAGGTTTGAAGCACTCCGATCACCAAGGGGCCGGCTGGTTTCTGCCCTGTGAGATATCATCCCATCATCCTTACAGTCCAGTGGATGGGAAACTTTACAGGGATCAGACTGGGAGAAGGGAGAAATGCAGAAATAATACTTTTTTAGGCTCTGCCAGCAGAATAAGTTGAGCAAGTCCAGCTCACTAAGACAAAGACGCTGCTTGTCCTCCCATGCTCGTGCAGCTTTGTGCAGTTCCCAGCCCAGCCAACCCCCAGCAGAAGACTTCTTGCATTGGGTTGTCCTTTATTGAAGCTTAGTGCTGAGTTCCTTAGGTTTTGTGCCATCTTGAGTGAACTGAAAATAGATGCTGTCTGTCTCTCTTGGAAGTTGCTCCGTGTGGCAGCTGCAGGAGCTTGTACTGAATTTCTGAGGTGTGTGCAGGCTCTGCTCTGTGCTGCACAGCACCCTGGGTGTCTGATTAGACTTTGCCCGAGGTGGTGGGTGCTCCCTCACACTGCAGGACTCCACTGTTAATGTGGTCTTCACAACCCTAACAGCTAATAACATCATGATTAATCATGAGAAATGCATTAAGGCCAGTGTGAATGTGCCAGTGTCTTTACTAGTGTGGGACAGCAGGAGTGAGGAGGTGCTGGGAAGGGTCCTGAAGGGCCTTTCCCTTCCTTCAGGGATGATGGCTTGGCAAGAGCAGAGGGCATGGGATTTACTTGGTTGTAGGGAGCTGGATTTGGTGTCCTGGTCATTGGAGACAGAGCCTGCTTTTATTTATTGCTTAGTGAGGATTCATTTCATAGCAGTGTTAGGCAATTCTTCATGTATTACAGATAAAACCTTACTCATCTCTGCCTGGTGTCTCTAGCACTGATGTGCACTTTGCCTTCTTGCTTGCTCTGTGCTGGGCTCTGCTGGTTTGCTGCACGTTGCTCTGTATCCTGTGGCTGGTGCTCTGCTTTCTGGGGCTTGATTAAGTTAGCTGATACTATGGGGATACAAAACCAATGAGGAGAAAAATAACCCAGAACGATGCTTTTCCATTACCAAGTAAGCTGTTTCCCTGGTAACACAAAGTTGGTGCAATATGACTGCTCTTGGCTTGCCCTTCCCTGCCCTGAAATACCCACCCTGAGCTGCTGAGACAGCAAATGCTGCCCAGAGGCAATCGAACCACCACTGTTGGTACAGATCTGGCCTGGGAAGCAAAAGGAAGTTTTACACTGGTGCAGCTTTTGGTGGATTTACCTTTTTTATTATTTTTCCTTTCATGAGTCCAGCTCTGCCCAATTGATCCTTGCTGCCGGATCTGTCATTCTGAGCCTCCTCTCCTCCAGCTCTCTGCCTGTGCATCTCTGCCATGGGACGCATGTGTGAATGTGTGGCAAAATGTTGTGCCAGCAAGTTGGAAGAGGTACTACAAATGCCATTCATTGTGCTGGCTGAAGTCCTAAAGAGCTGGCAAGCTCTGCATTTCCTAACACCATTTTTAAGTGTCAAAGCTGTATAAAAGCTTATCCAGCAAGGGAGTCTCGATGGCACGGCTCCGATTAACAAGCTATCATGCATTTAGCATTGCCTTTTACAGCTCTGCTTGACCTACATGTCAGCAGTCCCCTTCCCTCACCACACGTGGCTGCAGCCGCAGTGAGCTGGGTGTTAACCATGGGGCCACCTCGGGCTCTAGGGAAGTTTTTGGAATCCCACGTAGCTGGTGTTTACCTGCAATTTTCTCTGTTTGGCTCCAGCAATTATGTTTGTCCTTTCCTCTGCTGATCTCTTCTTACCCTCAGTTCTTGCTCCCCTTGCTGTATGAAGTGATAGGCTAGATTACATTTACAGCCTCTTATTTCTCCAACGCTTGTTGGGCAAGGATTTATGAGTGTCTTATTCCTCAGTACTTGGGGCAGGGGAGCACTTGCTTAATTCTTGGTGGCCGAAATAACTCCCATGATTTTGATGTATTCTTAATCTTCCCAGCTATTAGTATTCAGGATATTATTATTTTTTTTAATTAACTAATCATGAAACAGGAGCAATGAGGTGCACCCAACATAGTACCCGAGTTACCAAATACAGATGTCCCAGATGAATGAAAAACTAAGTCACAATTCATTCTGTTCTGCTCCCTCACCTCCAAACAGTATTTAGGATGGAAATATGCTTTTAAACACAGCCTGTTCTGTCATCAAGACTGCACTGGAAGAAGGACAGGGACACACTGGTGCACAGTAAATTCAGTCACCAAGCAAATCTCCACTGCTGCTGGCCACCCAGCTTACCCACCACTGGATTTCAGTGGGAGCTCCCAGGGCTTGCCCCTCGTTTTCCTTACTTCTTAAATAAGGCTCCATGGTGTTGATGATTAAGGATTGCAATGGGTCTGTAATAGCCACATATGACTTCTTTTTTCATGTAGGTGAGCCTCAAAGTCATTTTGAATGCAGTGAAAGGTACAGCAGATCTTGCCTGTTAAATGCTCTGCTGCCCTGTGGTGTCTACGCTATTATTAGTAGGGAGGATTTTTGAAAGAGCTTTGCTGGCTCAATTCTTTTCTTGGTGAAGTCAATGGCAAACCTCTGCTTACCTTCCAGGGTAACAATAAGCTGCTATTGTGTCTAGCTGAAAATCCCACCCCTTGCGGGTAAAGTCAGGGTATCTTGCTGGTGTGTTGTGGCTGTTGCCTAAACAAAACATGTCCTGATAGTAAATAAATTTTTGTTAGTAAATAAATAAAGTAAATTTTAAAAAATAAATTATTGATACTAAATAAATATTTTAGCAAAGACATTTTTGTTGCTTTGACTTCCACCCCCCACCCCCCCCTCATCCCAGCTGCATTATTCTAAAAGGAAGTAGAAGGGAAATGGTAGAGATTAATATTCAGATAATTTTTCCCCCAAGTAATTACTGGGGTGGTCACAAGGTGCAGTTTAGTTTGTCCCATTCAGAAAGGGGTCCCACAGCTCATGGAGGGAGGGCTGTGGGGTTGTCCAAAGGCAAGTAGAAAAGTGGAAAGAATAATTTGTGTGGGGTTTGGGGCTGGCGTTGAATCACTTTATATTCTGCATGCTCAGTTTTAAATGAGATGTAAACACAAGATTTTCCTCACCTGTGGTCATTAAAGGCCTTATGGCATTTTTCTTAAGACCAGGGGATCTTAGCGAAATCCCAACTTGATTAATTATATACTGCTTCCCTGAAGTTCTTCCTGCAGTTGCAAGTAGATGCAGCATCTTCCCTGCCTTTCTGTGTTGTCAATTAGAGCGCAGGCTTGTTAGCTGGTTTATTATCTGTTTCCTTTTTAAAGAGGCTCAGAGGTGGTTTTGTCAGTGCTGAATGAAGTATACAGTAAACAGTTTGTATATGGGAATATTGTGCTTAAAAAAGACTTTGGGAGATCTGTGGATGAAAATTTGTTTGTGTGCTTTTGGGGTTTTTTTTCCCCTTAATGAGGGCAAGTGTAGCAAATATATCAAAGGGATCAACCACCAGGAACCTGCATCCACCTGTGGCTAGAAAAGCAGCCTAGGAACTCATCTGTAAGACATGACTGATTTGTCAGCTTTCTTTTCGTTCTCCTGTGCTTGCATCTGCCCTTATCTGTGTGTGGTGGCAGGTAACACCTGGCTCCCAGGAACAGCAAATCTCAAAGGGTTTTACTCAGCATGGTGGAAATGGTAAACGGGGCCTGCAGCAATGGCAAAGACCTCCTGTTGTACTCTAAAGGTTCCCACACAACATTGCTAGGGCTCCCCAAAAAAGTTTAGCCAGCAGTTCCATTAAAAAATCATCACTTTTTTTTCATTCTTGAATTTGAAGGTAAAATTTGCTATTACTGCTACCACAGCTCTGCCATGGGTGGGCACTGCCCTGTCCCAGGCACTGAGCAAAAGTGGTTCTTTGCTCCTTGAATGGGGAACTGAAAGCACTGGAGACCTTCAACTCGGGGCCAGTGCCACCTGTGCATGTGGGATCTTGCTCATGTAATGCTCCTGACTCAGCAACAACACCAGGCAGATGGTGAACATGACCCAGTGAAAGCCAATTTGATGCAGTGACCTTTCCTTCAAACTGCTCTTTAAACACCAGCCCAAGAGACACACAGATCTGTGGCTATCTTCTCTCATTGCCACCAAATGCTTGTGTGCTTGCACACATTCTCCCAGAATAAATATTTTTTTCATTTTTCTCTTTCACCTCTCACCAGCTCTCTGATGCTGGGCTTGTTGCTTTTGCTCCCTGAGCCAAAGCAGAAGTGAGGTTATTGGCTTCTTGAAAGGGAGAAAACATCTCTGAGTGCTCCGTTAGGTGAACAGAAGTGCTCCTGCCTACGGGCATTAGTGCAAGTGGTGAACAAGCTAGTTAATTATATTGAAATCAATGCTATTGGCTTAGAGTTGAAGCTCTGTTCTCCTTTCATTGACCCTGTCCTTCCCGTTACAACCTGTGCCCTGCCAGACCTTGTGCTAACGGCAGCTGCTGCTGGGCTGCCCTATGAGCCAGTTCCACCCGCTTTGAGTCCTGGTCAGCCCAGGGAAGATGCACAGCTCCAGGTGTGAGTTTCAAATTGTACCTTTCTTTGAAAGGCTGAGGCACAGGGATCTGGGGCAGCCTTAGGAGTTTCGGTGTTGTATGGAGGATTGGGCAGCCCCGCTATGAGCAATAGGAGTGCTGATCCACATCCGCATGCTGTTGGGGTCCTGGTGCTGACCTGCTCATCCGAGTGACACTGGGAAGGGAAGGCTTCTTGACACATTTGTGGCATGTCAAGTACAGCTCAGTTCTGGTAGCTTCTCCCACCTTTGACTAATTGCTGACCTGACATCTTTCTGATAGTGACCTTGTTTCAGCTAGTAATTCAAATATCTTTCAGTGTCAGAAATAATAAGTGCCACAGTGAGATGAACAAGCAGAGCTTAAGTTGAGCACAGATTAATGGGGTTTTAATATTCCTAATTTAATCACTCCTTTCTGTCTGAATGTGTGCAACATGATGTAGCAGCTAATTATTTTTTTAACCATGATGAGGATCTTTCCTAATCATTTTTATATTTAACATGAATGAAGGGAGGGCAGTGATTAATGAGGGAATAAATCTTACGAAACAGAAGCAAGCACATGGTCAGTTAAAAATATAGCTGTCTGATATTTTTTTCCCATTCTCCCTGTACTGCAAACACTTAACCAGCTGCACCTTAGCTTGATAGTGAGCTGCCTTCAGCCCTAAAGAAAGACCTGAAACTTTGCTTATCCCTCTGGTGGTTCTGTTGGCATCTCGCTGTGTGACCGTTTTTGTGAGGAATGCAGAATTATTTTTCTTTAAAAGAAAAAATAGAAAAGTTGCCCCCCTCGATACGATAATGGTTGGATAGATGTCTTTTCAAATATTTGTTCCTGACAGAGTGTTTGGAATTGCAGATGAGAAGCAAACCAGCTCTCAGCATCTGTCTGTCGCTGCTGTACGTTTCCATTGTATGAAGCAGAGGCAAAGCTGGGCATTTCGAAGCTTAAGTTGGATGCTCTTTTTCTTTCTTTCCCCCCACTCTTCCTCCCTTTTTCCCCACATTTGGCTGCTTCTCTCCTCTCTGAATTCTATTTTTTCCTCCATCCCTCAACCCCCATGTGCTGGTTTTGAGAGTCTGTCTTCTCCCTGCAATTCCTCCCGTCTCTCCCTCAAGTCCCTTTGGGCATCCTGGCTGGTCATTCTAGGGTTTTTGCTGAGCTCTCAGGCTGTAGGACAGCCCAAGCTTAAAGGTTGTGATGATCAGAGGTGTGGTCTGGGGCTTTTGCCCCACCATTCCAGTGCAGGTTGGTGGTTTGTCTTTAGTGTCAGTTGATGGCATGAGTCCGATGTGCATGGTCTGCACTTGTGGTGGTGTTACAGGGCTGCTGTGTGTCCCAGCTGTTTTGGGGAGGCTGGGCACTGCACATTATTTAAGCTGGGCACTGCACATGTGGCAGTGAAGCCCTTGCTCAGCCAGGCAGTGATGGCTCACTGCAGACGAAGTCTCCTGCTGAACATGTGGGGTTTGATCATAGAAACCTGCAGCTGTGAACCCAGCAGTGTCCCTCCATGAACTATGACCATGGATGATCTGTAGTATAATCTACAAAAAAAAATGAGGTTTTTGCTGGGATGTTTTGATTTTGGGGG
>VZRW01013966.1:1297141-1446953 GCA_013398125.1 Aegotheles bennettii
GGGGGGGGGTTGGGGCTTTTTGTTTTTTGATGGGGAAACTCCATGCAAATGCTCCATTCAGCTGTGGAGATGATTGGATTGGTTTCTTGGCAGCACGGGGTCATTTCAGATGTCTCTTCTCACCAGCTAACAAGCAGAATTTTAATAACCGATCAAGATGAGCTGTGCCCGAGCAGTGCTGGCAGCTACCCTCTAACCTCGGTGTCTTCTGCAGATTGTAAAATTGATCTAATTGGCTAAAAATGAAAGATAGGCTTAAATACAACTTCTGTTGCTTAATACCTTGTCATTCCTCGCTTGTTGAGTAAAGAGCATCAAGCTCAGGGAATTGGTGTTTCAGGCACTGGTGACACATTCCAATGGTTTGATGGATGCTGGGAAGTTTGGGAACCCATCACGCAGTGCTCTGTACAAGCAGGAAGAGTCCTGAAGGGCCATGGGCTAACACAGTATGGAGACATGGGCAGAGGGATGGGGGAACACGAGGAAGTAAGAGAGCACAGTGAACCCATTCCTAAAATTAGGGTTTTCTTCTGCTGAGGCACTTAATTAAAATTTTGCTCTTGCAGATGAGATCTAGTCCTTGCAGCACAAACATTATTCAATCAAAAGAAAAGCAGAAGGAAGATGGTTGTTTGCTGATCTAAGATAGGTAATGTGTGTCGGGAGCAGATGTTAGCTGGTAAGATCCTGTTTATGTGAGATGGCAGCCAGCAGCAAAAATCCCTTCCCTTAACAAGGGAAAGAAGAGCCTCAAATCAGGAGCAACATTTTTTCCAAGTAGTTTTTTTTCTCTAAGACTTCTTTTCACGAGGTTTCATTGGCCACTTTCTGTAGCATTGCAAATGGCAGTGGCATAATTGCATTTGTCTTCCAAACTGCCTTTCCTTGAGGGCAAGCTCTGCTTTGGCCTTGATTCGATTGTGTACTTTTAATCTCAAAGAAAAGCTAATGGATAAGTATTCATTACAAAATTGCATTTTATATGGTCAATGTGCCCCCTTATAATTACAGGTTCCAGCTGAACGTCATTTCTTTTCTCTATACTCCCAGCTCCCTTACAGCACAGGCGTCTCGTACTCCTGAAGCTTCCCTGCAATCATGTAATAAATAAATAATAACACCTTTTCTGCTGTCAAAGCTGAAAGCATGCACAGCTGTTTGCCACAAGATACACTGGGACTGCATGGTACGATGTTTCTTAATTAGACTGACCTGAGGTTGTTGGGTTTTTGGTTTTGTTTTTTTTTTTTAAAGCAGCTTCATTAGCTCAGGAACTTAATTGCAAATGACTAGACAAGCTCTGCTCTTGATCACTGGGAAAGGTTAGAGTGTTTCTCACTGGGGATTAGGTTCTGGGAGACATTTTGCAGCTTGATTTTTGTAGGGAAGGTTTTAGGTGTCCTCAGAGCATCTCGGAGCTAGGCTCAGAATTAGCAGAATAATTAGAAGTTCAAAGCAGAGCAGGGGCTGGGTCAAAGCCCAGCCAACCTTTTTGATCTTACAAGCCACACTGTAAAATCTGCACAGAGCTGGGAGAAACAGGACATGGAAAAGGGAGCTCTGGAAGCAGAACTGGGGGATGACAGGTTTCCACATTGGAAAACAGGGTGGGGAGCATCTGAGTGTCTGGCTGGGTTGCAGAGCCAGCTGCCAGTAGACTTGCACTGTCTCTGCTCACCAGCTCCTTTCTGCAGAGCCCCAGACCAGGGGCTATGGCTGAGCTACCTGGTGACCAAAAGTCATGGTGGCCTCTGTCACCTGGTCTGTGTCACAGAATTAATCTGCTGGCACCATCCTTGGTGTGATACTGCTATTATTAGCATCATTAATGCAGGACCTTTGCAGCCTCTGTGCTTTTTGGAGTTGTCTGTCTTGACCCTATGAAGAAGTCATCTTGAAACAGGACTCTGCAAGGAAAGGGAGGACTTGGGGGATCACTGTGAAAGGTTTGTGTGTTCCTATGTGGCATAAATAGGGGAGACAGTTACCTGCTATTGAGGGCTCCTGAGGGTGGGAAAATTTTGATATGTCCCATCTTTTTGTGCTCTGTACTTTAGTGCTGATACAGAAGCCATTCAGAGACCTGTATTCAAGTGAGGATCACCTAGGGGATGATTTTTCCTACTCTGCTTTGGCTGCACAAAGCAAGGTGTAGATGTCTGCTGACCTTCAGTGCCTCTTCCTACCTCCATGCTGTGCTTGGTATTTGCATGTGAGAGCAGGGATGGTGTCTGCCTGGTGGAGCTTGGTGCTGGTGGTCAGTGCTTGGTACAATGAGGCAGTACCCATCTCATGACAGGAGACTTTGGACCTCATCACTTGTAAAAGCCTGCTGGGAATGATGATGTGAATGCAACAAAAGCACCAGCTTCCCTTGCACTGCCCAGCTCTGTGTTGATTTGCTTTGGCTCAGAGCAGGTCAGCCTCTCCTAGAGGCATCCCATGGGAGAGACGGTGCAGTGGATGTCCCCACTGCTCCCCGTGCTTTGCAGAAGCTGCCAACAAGGTGCCTGCTGAGATGAAGGATATTATGGTTATGCTAAGGCAGTTGTGATGCAGCCAAGCTCTTAATCTCCTCCTGCAAAACTGGGCACAAAACTGAAGGCAAGTTTTAATCTCCATCAGCCAGAGAGGTATCTGTGTGATTTGTCTGAAGGCAAGAGGATCTGTGACCCTATTTCTTCCCTCCCTTCATCCTTTGGTCCTCTGGACTGTACCCCGTCCAAGTAATTCATGTCCTTTATATAGCCTGTGCTGGGGAAAAGAGGGTTTTGAGATTCTTGTGTGACACCCGAGTTCTGCTGCACAACAAATACACTCGAAAGGCTTTGTCATATATAACCCACTCGAAGCGAGAGCATTCAGGTAAGGAAATGAAGGGCTGCAGGGCTCAGCTGTGCAAGAGGAAAATAATTAGGGCATGTTTATCTCATGCTTAAACCTACAGAGGTGAAAAGCAAGGGAAGGGAAGACTGGTTCAGAGAGAGCTGGGGGTGGGGAGGGCAGGAAGGAAAGGACCTGACACGGGAGTGAATTAAACCTCTTCAAAAGACTCATCATTGGGATAAATCCTCCTCCCTGCCTGTTCCTGCTCTAATAGATGATGATCTCTGCCTTTCTGGCTTTTCCTTTCAAGGTCTCGGGACCTGTTGTTTTCAAAAGGTTAAAGCCCTGGAGCTTCTGAGGGGAGGGTACACTCTAAAAGGTGGCAGGTGGAGAACATTTAGATTTCTAGGGGGTTTGGATTTGCTAGAATAAAAGGAAGAAAAATATCTTCTAAATATGAAATAAGCCCTTGGTTCTTTTTTTTTTCCCCAACACAGCTGAGTTCTGACTCAGATGAGCCTCCTGTTTCCACCTGAGTTTGGGATTTTCATTTGGACCCCCCCTCTGCTCTATAGGGAGCTGAGTGCACTAATGTTGGTGGCCGATGTAAAGCCACTCTGTAGAGTTGTAGTTTCTTCTATCACTTTCCTGCCCCAGGATCAGGTGATGGAGACTACACCAGAGCAAAGAAGGTTGAGCAGTGCCACACAGAGCTGTGGCTCTTCCTTCCCCCTCTCCTCTCTCCACTGACCCAAAGAGGTGTGTGGAGTTTGCAGCAATTCTTGCTCGATTCAAAATGCTTGGCACATCCTTTGCTTGTTCTGTGCTGTTTGCTCTCAAGCTGCCTGTTCTTTCCAGGCTTCAGACCTGGCTTTCCTGATTTGCACAGGCACATATCAGAGCAAATATAGCCCTTGCCAGTCTGCATGTCTGGTTCAGAGGCAGAATCCAAGAGAGACTATTTTCATCCCAGGCTTTGCCACAAATCTCCTGAAGCTCTGAAGAGTTTGTGGTTTCTCTTCCTTTCACCTTACCTTTGCCTCTTAGGGCTTCTTGTTCTCCTCTCCAGGCTGTTCCTCTGGCACCTCGTAGCTCTGCTTTTTTGCTGGTCCATTTTTTTGCAGAGGGCTGCAGGAGGGACTCTGGGTGCAGGGTGAGAATGCTGGCTCCCCAAGGCAGGAAGATTGCTGCTGGGTGGGCACTGGGCTGCTGGGGCTGTCATCTCTGTGGCTGCTGGTGATTGCTGGGGTGAGGGGAAGGTCTGCACTAGTGGTTGGGCAAACCACCAGGAGCCTGCCCAGATGGGTCATTCAGAGCCAGCCTTGGGTGAGGAGCTAGAAAGTGATGTTGTGAATGTTGTGAGTTTGGAAATGTGTTTACTCCTATCTCCAGGTAACAGTGACAAGGGGAAGAGGAAAGCGGGATGGCATTTTTAGTTAGAAGGATCATACCAAGGCTCTAGAGACTTCTGCTTTATCCCCTCCCTGGGAAATGCAGATTTCCACACACAGCTCTGAGGTTCTGCCACTTCCCTGCTGCCTCCTGTGCAATAAAAGCAGAACTGGGTGTCTCTTCATTTACACAGCTCACCTTTATTTTTGGCCAAAAAGATAATCTGTTTAATCCTACCCTATCCTCCATGAGACACAGCTTCCTACATCAGTTCCGTGCCCCTGAGGGTAAAGAATTATTCAAGGCATCAAGCCTGACCTGGATTTTGTGTGATGTGATCACATCCAGAGCATGGAAATCCATGCGATCAAATGGCAAATCTCTGAGCCTTGGCAGATATGCCTCCTGCTCTGCAGAAGCATGTTGCTATGGCTACATCTCAGTGTGAGCATCTCTCTCCTTATCCCAGTGCCGTTTCTGCTGCCAGGGTCGTTGCCTGCACTCAGAAGCCCACCCTGTCACGGGCAGTGTTGGGCTGGGGCTCTGCACAAGCCCAAATGCAGTGGGTAGCAGGTAGCAAACAAGCTCTGTGTTTGAATTAGAGGGGGGTGAATTGTTGCCAATGACTCCTTAAATGGAAAATGAGAACCCAGCAAGAGCTTGAAATACTTGTCAAAAATACAGCCTCTGTTTATGACTTGGGAATGGAGAAAGCAAAAAGCAAACAGGAGCTGGTTGCTCTGAGAGCTGGGAAACCTGGGCTCCAGCTCTGCCCTTCCTGACAGGGGATTCCAGCACCTCTGTGTGCTGCAGTCCCCTGGATCTGAGGGGTGACAATGACCTGCCGCCTAAATGTAGCTCATGATTTATAGATAAAAGTCACTGAAACTACGTTTTAGGCTGAGTTGTGCTTGTTCTGAGAGCAGCTCCTCTGTCACACAACAATAGTTGTAATAGTTGTGGTTTTGTGTCACAAAAAAATGATCTGTTTGCAGTCTATAAAGCAGAAAGAGAATAAAGCTCCCAAAGTAGTGGTGTGTGTTTGGGGGGGGTGTCACTACTGGGGTGCCTAAATTCCCTGACTGCATGAAAACTCTCTATAAGGCCACAGGACCTATATCATGTATGTGAGGGCTGGAAAACACAGGGTGGTTCTTGGCTGGGAATGATGAGAGCCCCCAGTGCTGGGCTGGGAGGAGGGAGCAGGGCTCCCACTTGCTCTGCTGTAAAGCAAAACTGGAAGCAAAACTCAGCATCCTCACAGGATGTTTATGGTGCCAAGTTGTTCCCTTTATGGTTCCAGGGCTTGTATTTTTCCCAGCCATCCCCACTGAATGTGTGTGATCTTGCTTGTGAACACTGATGAGGAATGAGATGAGTAGATTTGTTGGCCAAAGGAGTTGAGCATAGAATGAAAATCAGGTTGTCACCAGCCAAACCTCACTAGCCATGTTTTGAACTGCCTCTTGTGTAGGTAAGGCATGTGTGATCACTGGTGCATATCCAGCTTAACAAGGCTGGCACATCTTCAGTGCAGTGTGTCCAGGGCTCATTGTCCTCAGTCACCAGGGAAGGGGAGGTGTTGCCAGGAGGTGACACGTGTTAAATGGGTTCAGCTGCCTGGTCCTGTGCCACATGTACCTTGTCCATGCTGGATGTCATTGACGGGTGCCACGTGTACCTCATCCATGCTGGATGCCATCAACTGCCTATGTTTTGTAAGACAGCTGCTTGCAGTACTGGGAAGGCTGATGACTTGTGCCCTGCACAGGCTGGTACCTGCCAAACCTTGAGTGTGCTTCCTGCTCATGCTGGTACAGCAGCAGAGGGGAAATGATTTGGATGAGGAATCTGTGTTTTAGGCAGCTGCTTTGTGAGTTAACCTTACCCCCAGGAAGGTGTCTGTAACACTGGTCTAGGGTCTGGAGGTCTACGGTCTGAAGAGCAAGAGGTTGCTCTTCTCCCCTTTCTGCTTCACTCTCAGTATGAGTGATGATTGAGGCTGCAGTGAAGATGCAGTGCTGCCACTGCTGCAGAGCTCCCACCTCCTCTGCCAGCCTCCAGCCTCTGCTGTACCTTGGTGTGTGTAACCAGAGAGGTTTTTCAGGACTGGGGATGGAACTTCCCCAGCATCAAGAGCAAGAGGCATACAGAAGAGAGCATAGTGCAGTTGGGATGAATCTGTTTTCCCCCACTCCCTAGATTTCTGGAGTTCCTCCTGAAGGGAGATTGAAAGCATGTGTATTTCTTTTGCTCCTCTGGTTTTAATTGTGTATTCTAATATGAAACTGCAATATAGGCACTTATTAAAGTAGCCTTCTACTGCCAGAGTCGCTGTGTTTGATAGAAACCCCAGAAAATCCCCTGAGCCGCAACGTGGGAATCCAATTCTTTTCAGTTGATGAGACTGTAAACACATTTCCTTGGATTTGCAAGAACCATAGCAAGAGTTTCAATCATATGAATAAAGCAAAAGAATATCTGATGGGGAATATTCCTGCTTTGCATATTCAAAACTTGCAGCCTTATTCTTAGGCAGCATCTTTTCAAAGGAATGGACCATAAAGAGGCAAAGAAGCATTGCCCAGGGGATTTAGGCAAAGATCCTCCAAAATTAGCACAGTGGGGGGTATTCTCTCCATCATATCTAAATGATCCAAGTTAGATACCATAATGTGGAGCCCAGACACTGCTGTGGACGTGAGTGTCTGCGCAATGGTAGGCTCTTGTGGGTGACCTCAAAGATGACCATGCCCTTCGTCTTGAGTTGAGCTGAACCCCCACATTCTAATACTTCCCATTTCACTGCAACTGGACTAATTTCCTTCCCATGCAAATATGACCTGATTGCTTTAGTAGGAAAAGAGACCTATAAATATAATCTGACTCACAGGGTTTGCTATATTGAATAAGAAATCCTGGAATACCAGATACCTGATGGTTTTTTTCCCTCTTTGTGCTTTAAAAACAATTGGCAGCAGCTGATTCTAAAAATGAATCCTGTTCTGTTGAAAAGGTTCTTACATTTCCAAGCTAATTTCCTGTCTCTTGTGTTTAAGTTTCTTTACCAATGGACCTACAGGGTCTCTGCGTGGCTAGCTGAAAAATGTGGCTTGTTATGCTTCCCTTCTCCATGCCCTTTGGGAATGCTTTTTAAAAACAAAACAACTCTTTTCTAGATTTTTAACAATTTTCTTAGTCAAAGTGTATTCCAAAAGCGAAGCTCTTGTCTCAGTTTTTAGAACTTTATAAAAACAAATACTAATTCAGCTTTTCATTTATCTGCATATTGAAATCTATATGCACTTTGCCAGAAAGACAAGAATATTTCCCTTTCAGTGCTATTGGTAGGTTTTGATAAGAGTTATATTTATTCCATGAAGACAATGAGATTAAGGAGCAGAGAATAGCGTGAGGAACTCTTGCTGCCGGTGTGATAACTCCTTTCCAGATGAAGCTGGTTTTATATCTCGGTTTGGCACTTAAATGATGACTTCAAGGATTGTTGGTATCTCTTCCCCAGCCCTTTGGTGTACAAACTTGTTAATGTGCAAGAAATTGTACATATGCAAATAGGCTGATGATAAGCAGCTGGCTGGCCCTGCGTTGATCCCCTGGCATTTTGGCTTCTTCCCACTTCCACCAGCTCTGGCTGTGCCACTTCTCTGGAATCCGCTTGATCGGAGCATCTTACAAAGCCTTAAATGGAAGATAGTAGCATTTCTGATCTCATTTTCCAGTATTTCAGCTGTGCCATAATCTATTTACCACACAATTTGTGTCACTTTGATAAGCGGCTGCTTCAAGACTGCATTTATTAAAATCAAGAGCAGGGAGAGGTTTCAAATCTCTCAAGTGTTGTAATAAATGTTTGAAATTAGTCATTACAGTGTTTGCCATGGTTCATATCATAGACTCTATCTAAATGACAAATGATCACAGCCTGGACATGCACTTTTTTTTTGGTGGTGTGTTCACAGCGGGATGGAGATGACGTTGGGCAAACCCAACTCGAAACAGTGGAAGTCAGAGCAGGGATGGGAAGGGAGGAGTGGAGAAGAGGGAACGTTTCAGTGGGAAACCTTATCAGAGTCTCAGGGAAACGGCTTTGAGCAGAGAAGTGCTGGCTCAGCTCTTACTTTACTGGTTAAAAATGAAATAAATCTGAAATAAAAAACAGCCAAAAGCCCAAAGAAGAAGCTGTGTACTTTTTACAACGTGGAGTAATTGGCTGTTACCATGTCTGGATTATGCAGAGTTTGGCTCTTATCCCATCAAACAGCTCCAGTAGGAAAAATTCACCTTGTTGCTCTGTTACAGATGGCTTCTTAATGTGTGCTTGCTTGGCCCTGGGTTTGTGCTGATGTGGTCATTTCAGAAGAAAAAAAGCCAAAACTCAAACCAAAAATCAAGCAAAAAACCCCTTTTGCTAAATATAGTTATAGGTATGTGTACGTATATATTCACACATACATACACATAGAAGTATTAAACACATACAGCGTAGAAAAGAGACAATTATTAAGACAAATATTCTGTCTCAATTCATTTTGTTCTTCATTTTCCCATCAGGAACGTAATAGCTAAATTTATAGTGTTGAGTCTGGGCTATAAATTCCATTATTTTCAGTGACTATATCAATTACATCCCTTGAAAGGAACCCCAAGGCAAGGGCAGAAAATTGGAGACAAAATCTTCAGAAGGGAGGATGCGGGAGGGGAAAAGCATCCCCTCCCCTTTTTTTCTTCTTACTCGTTACCAATAACCAACACCTTATCCTTACATGAAAGTCTGCCAAGTTTCCCAGTGCTCCAGCTGGCATCCAAGCCAGCACACGGTGCAAGTAAGATCACAAGTGTCACTGCGGAAATAATTGCAGTACTACACACACAGGTGCTGACTCGAGGGGAGCAGGAAATGGTCTTGTCTGAATATAAATGGTATTTATTTTGAAAAAAATTCAATTATTGGAAAAGAAAACAATGCATCCTCTTTTTGAAAAGAAGCTGTAATGAGTAAGCTACTCACCTCCTGTCCTTGAGCTGAAAATGATTTTATTTTTTTTTTAAAGGCTTTTTACACAGGGCCAAGCTTGAAAAAGGGAAAGTGTGGTATCAAAGAGCAGTGTGCTGAGATGAGAAGTTGTTTCTCTAGCAATTTCTATGACTTTTTAAAGGGTTTTGCTATTTTTCTTTCTCTTTTAGTGCAAATGATCGAATAACATTGGCTGCATTGTATGGGCACGGCTGCTGCGAATGCATTGCTTACTGTGGGGTTGGCTTTTTCCAGTGCCCCTCATCCTGTTGCAGAGCTGGTCTCTGGAAGTCAGAGCAGATATCGAGGGGACACTAAAGCAGGAACTTGTCTTCATTAATACAAAGTGAAAGGAGCCCGTGCCAGATGTTAAAGAACTGGATGGTGCTGCACATCCAAATGGTTTATAACTTTGTCCCAGATGTGTGCCAAACTCTAAATTCTTAATGTTTCAGAAAAAAAAGTCTCGTTGATATTTCCAAATGACACAGGCTGCTGGGCTTCCCTGTGAGTACACAGGAGAGCTGCGTAGAGTCCATCTGCCTAATTTCTTCAGGTCCCTTCTGCACTGGAGCTGTATTTATCTTCACGCCCATCTAATGGTACGCAGCACAGTACCTTAGCTTGAGTAGCTCTTCTTCCTCACTCAAAGGTTTACACACTCAATACCTTTATTGGCAGTTTCTTCTGTCCTCAGCCTTTGCTTTAATTTGCTGTATAACTTTAAACTGTTTGAATCTGCCCTTGTAGGACAGCCCTTCTGCTCCCCTTTGTAGCCCACACGTCTTCTAGTTGAAATTGGATGTGATTTTCCTGGACACACATGATGAGAGCTGCCAGACATCCCCACCTCTACTAGAGATGCTATGCCTGATGCCTCCAGGCATCATGTTGGTCTTCCAAGTGGTGAAATTCCCAGTTAGCAGAAGAAATTCTTGTTTGTCCTCCAGTGCAGACTCTGTGTCTGGTCTTGATTCTGGGAGAGGGGAGGACTAGTGGTAGGAGGAGAAGGGGGATTGTGTTCCTCAGAGATAGGAGGCCTTGAGTTGAATAAGATGAGTTATTTAGTATCTCCATCAGGTATTTCCTGCCTCCCAGTGCTATGCCCTTCAGCTTCTTTGGAGGCTTTCACCCATGTCACAGCTTCTACTAAAACCTGTCTTCTTAAGCATAGCTAATGACAAATGCTCTATGGAAATCTGGATGAAACCTGCTGCATTTCATTTGCCTAGAAAGTCTTTCAAGGAAAGACAGCAGATTGTGCTTCTTAAAGAGAGATGGGGGGGTGTGGTATGTTGTCCTTGTGATAAATATTGAACTTAATGAAGATTGCTGATGGACAGCATTGTGTACTGGAGTCCTTTGTCTCCCCCAGTATAAGATGGATGGTGGTATCCAGTATTTCCTCCATGTTTCTGTCTTGTGGAATTGTCCACCCTGTCGTTTAGTCCTCTGCTCCTGAGCAGAAGCTGCCAATTTGGGCCAATTGCAATTTCACACCTCCCCCATTCCTACTTTGAGAGAGTTGGTCTTGTGATATTTTTTTAATATATTAGTTTATAATTAAAGGATATTGTATTGAGAGCATTAAGATATGACCTGCCTTACCTCCATAAATAATTTTTTTTCCTACTTGCCGGGAAGGCTTTAAAAACATCCTCTTGGAAATTCATGCAGATGATATTTAGACATGCAGATATGCACTCCTGTTTTGCATGAATGTTTGACCTTGGGCAGAGCCGTTCAATGCAGGATGGATGTGTTGTGGCTGCATTTAATCATCTGAAGCAGAGATGAAGCCTTGAAAAACCACATAGACCCAATTCCCAATTCCCAGCCTCTGGATGGTAATGAACTTCTGAGAAATAGCTAATCAATAAATTGAACAAAAGACTCAGGCAGCTAAACCACTTTGTCAGGGCCTTAATTACAATTGCAGAAATAAATCGGGAGGGGGGTGGCGGTTGGGAGCCTTTGCCAGACAAAACTAACCCTTTACTTTCACGAGCTAACCCTTCACAAACTGAGCAGCCTGTGTCTGTGTGAACACTGTGTCTTTGTGCCCCTGTTCATGGGGATCTCTGCCTGGGCACATGACCCAAAAGGAGCTGCTGCCCCGTGCCACAGCACGACAGTTTGGGCTGTCCCTGCCCTCTGAAGCTACTGAAGGAGCTGGAGTGAGATTGTACTTAGTGGGAGGGAGATTTGGGATCTTTCCACGGGGAAGATATGAGGATGATCCAAAGCAGCCCATCCTGCCCTAGCATGGCCTGCTATTTAACTTGGGGAGAAAGCTGAAGATGTAGGACCAGATGCAGCCAGCAGGATAAGGAAGGACAACTGAGGACAGACACAAAAGACGGGAGCTAGACCAGAGGCTGAGGGCTCTGAGGCTAAGCCTCATAACCCTCCACAGGTTTCCCAGTAGTCCCGGCCCTTGCCAACAGCAGGAGTGATGGAGCCAGAGAAGCCAGTGTGGAGGCTGTTGGTTAAACCCTCAGAGTGCTTGTTCTTGGCACAATTACAGCAGCAGGCATTTCACGTGCATGCTGAAAGATGAAGAGATGTATCCTTGGGGATTGTCTCGTAGGTGTGGGTTTGCCTTAAGAGATATTACAGAGTAACAATGCATCTAGATTGATGCAAGTGTGCCAAGTCTGGATTGTGTGCAAGAGGGTGGCTGTGTGTGGCAAAGCCTGGAAGGGCACATGGTGATGAGGAAAAACAAAGCTATTGAGGGGCTTTGGGCTTTTTTTGAGGGAGAACCCTGTGATCCAGGAACCATACTGCCAAATTGCTTGCCTTTTGGGGATCCAGAGAATTGATAATGCCTTAAAAGACTGAGCCCTTGGGTGCATAAAGTATTTAAAATTTAAAACCTCATGTGAGCTGCTCCTGGCACTTGTAGGGGAAGTCAGTTGGTGACAGGCTCACTGCTCTCCTCCTCCTCCTCAGTTTCCACAGCCCCTGGGTTTAACAGAAAAGAGGTGTCTTTATTTCCTTAAAGGAAATCACCAGTCAGACAAGATGTGTTCTTTTGAATGGCCATTCCTTGCAGGTGGGTTACTATAGCTGGAGTCATCCTCAGACCTAATTGAAACTTGGCCACCTTCTCCCAGAGGGCAACCAGCAGCAGCAAGAGCTCAGAGAGGACCAAGGGGCCCCATTTCTTCATTGTAGGTGCTGAAGAGGGGATCTGCATCAAACAGCATCCCCAGAAACACAGAGCCCAGGGACAGCAGCTGGTGGGGTGTCTTGTGGGGACACAGTGCTGAGATAGGGCCCCACGCCTGTGCAAGCCTGGGAGCAGCTGATTTGAGTGATGGATGGTGCAGTGGTGTAGGCTGTGTTATTGCAGTTAGCCTCCAAAGCAGGGTCAGGAGAGTCTGTTTTCCTGTTGGTAATAGATCAGCTTGTGCTTCCTTACAACAGTGAGCAATGTGCTTGGGTATGAATAAGAGATCTACATGGCTGGGGGAAACACCAATTAACGATCTCAGAACCCTCCAGCTAAACCTTTACACCAGAGTCTGCAAAAGAACAAACCCCAGGTGCCACCAACACTGTAGCAGCCAGAGGACATCTCTTGTTGTCAAACTCCAACACGCTGTAGTGCTTTGCTGGCTGGGGGCCTCTCTGAAGGATCAGGTAGCACCCTTGCCTTCCTGCCAGCCTGGCTCCTGCTCCTTACCTTTCCCACGGGTCTGGAGAATAGCTCTGTAAGGAGGCAGCAGCTGCCAGTGTCACGAAGCTGCTGGGAATAAGATAGCTTTCTGTGAGCTGCCCTGCCTTTGTGTCCAGGTTCTTCTTGCAGCAGCAGATAAATCTCCACCACGGTGATGCTCACCGAGCGCTCCCTGGGACATGAGTGAGTCGCTGCTGTCGGCACTGTGTTTACTGCACAGATAAAATATTTACAGCTCCATCTTTGGTGTGAGATGTGACTCTCAGTCCTCGTGAAGGTCACTGCAAAGTCAGTAAAATTTATTGATGGTTTATAGAGTTTTTGTGTCAGAATGCAAGGTTATGATATTATATACCTACATGTGGCAGACAGGGAGGATCAGAGAGGCAGGAGGGGGAAAGAACAGCTCAGTGTACATCAGTGGCTTGGTCCCCCAAACCTGTGTTATTTTTAATTAAATTATGCGCTTCTAATAGAGTATGTGCAGGACTCCTAACGAGCTGCAGCCCCACGTATCAGTAGTTGAGTGAATGAAACGTTTGCTGTGCTAACACTTATTCCTTCAGAGGGTGCTGGGGGGGTTGTTTTGTGTTTATGGCTGTGTGTGCACTGGTGCTTGTGCAGGGAAGTCATATTCTGCTGTGGAAAGAACAGTCACTCCATGCCTACCTCTGGCTTCTCATTAATTGTGATTTCTGTCAATAGCCTGGAATTAAGACAGTGTCTTACCAGGCATGGTAGGAATACTGAGCATGAAGGTGGCGTCTGCCTTGGGGAACTGGGAGCCCTCTGGATGTGTAGCGACCTTTCCCAGTAGGGCTGAGAGCAGCTGGGAGGGTCTTGAGGTCTCTGACATCTTTGCAGCCTGCTGTGTGCAGGACAGGCTGTGCTCATCTGGCAAGCTGTCACGTTCTCTTCAGGCATCTTGCTTCCTTCTGATCTGGTCCTGCACACCAGGAACTCTGCTGCTTTGTTCTTCTCTTGCTCTGAAAAGATAGGAGCAGATGGGTGGACATTTGTGACTCCCTCTGTATGGACCCGCACGTGCAAAGGGCAAAGATATACCAAGGTGGCTTTTGAGACCTCCTCCCAGGAGTGTTTTTCAGGAGCCTGTGGGAATGACTTGGCAGCACACACGAGATCTAACACCAGTTCCAGATGTCACATGCCAGCCCAGAGAAAATGGGTTTAGTGTGTCTGTCTGCAGTGACGGGGAGGTTGGATTAGCTTTGCACTCCCCGCATTTCCATTTGGCATCTCCTGTCCACCCATAGATGGGCAGGATCAATCGCTCCGTGTGCTTTTCCTGTCAAATAAACAGAGAGGGATCAGCCACGCTTGCTGTCAAAATCTACAAGTGGGCCAGGGCATGCAGTTCCAAAGCTCTCCTGAAACAGAGCAGCTCTCTGCTTTGTTTTTTGCAAAATTATTTGCATTTGCTTTGGGTTTTTGCAAAATTATTTGCATTTCAATGAACCACGATAAAAACAAGGTGTTTGGGGCTCTCCATACCTCTTCTCACCAGGTTTCTTGAGACCTCAGCAGCGAGCAGAGGTGCAAACCCAAAGGTAGGTCTAACAGAGCAGGTGTTGGCCAGGTGAATTTGTAGGATGGGGCAGAGCATCTAATGAGATCAACAGACATGGAAACCTGCCTTTTTCTAAGCAAAACACTCTGTGTTCTAAAGAGAAGCCTCCAAATGCTGCAGTAATTTGGTTGCGTGGTGGTGGCTCTGGACCATGCCACAGTCTTTCTCCTTTGAGGTCTATGAAGTGTTTATTTTTGAACCACAGCTTTTTATTAACAAGGAAGGCTGGAAGTCAGACAAATGAGACATACAGGAAGAAGCTGGGAATTAAGTGCTGCCTGTTTCTATCAGCTCCTGGTCCTGTTTAAAGCCTGATAATAGAAAGGCTTCTCTGTGATCTTATTACTAAGAAGGTTTGAGTCTGAGCATGTCATAAACCCCAACCAGCTTGGCAGTTAATAACACCCATATGTACAGTAATGTGCTGTAGGAAAGTTAAAACTGGCCATGAGCTCCCATTGGGACGTGAGCATCTTACTGCAAATTCCCTCTGTCTGTTTTGTCTGACCTCACCCTAAAGAATGATCTGCTTGAAACCGAAGGCGTCTGTCTGATCTGCTACCAGGGAAAGGAAATCTTGAGAACATTTGACAAAGAACACAGAGTTGAAATTAAATATCGTAATGATATAAAACAGTAAGCAGATCTGCTTGACAGCCTTGACAGCTATTTGTTATAGAAAACAGCGTTTATGATGTCAGTCCTATAAGGGAATGTGTTTGAATTAAAATAATTACAGCAGATAGTACAACAAAGACTCCCTGTAGTCAATCATCCTTCACAAATACACTGTACAAAATCTTCCCAATGAGTGAAGGAAGCGTAGGGACTAGAGCCTGGCAAATAAACACCAATAGGAAGCTGCACTGCAAAGTCAAGCAGCTCCATTCAGTCACAAAATTTCCTTCTCTTTTCAATGCCAGGTGAGACAAATGAGGCTTTTAAAAATCATATATATATATTAATTTTTTGCCCCTTTCAGCTTTCACCTCCTTCCAGATAAGGAACTGAAATTCTTTCTGGAAGGGATGCAAAGACTCTTTCAGGTTTTGAGCTATTTCTTGTGTTGCTCCTCTCTACACATCCACTGCCATTGCCTAGTTCCATATTTTCAAGGAAATCACATTGGTGAGCTTTCTGCTAAAAAAACATACTTGCAAAATATCTTGTCCTTAGTATTTGCACTCTGCATTCACCAGTGTGTTGTAGGCAGGTCTGGTAAGAACAAGCTGTTGTTAAGATGGTCTGACAGCTCCCTATTTTGAGTTGAAAATCATACAGGTTCTACTTCAACTCTTATCAGAGGTTGGTTTTAGTCTCGGGCAAGACAGTTCAAATAAACTACCTCTCAGGAGACTCAGGGAAAAATATCTTTGTTCTACTCATAAAAAAAAGGCAGAATATGTGGTACCCAATGTCTCTGAAAAAACTCTTGTCTGTCCACATCATACAGCAGAGCCCCGAGCCTGGCCCAGGGAGGGTGACCCTTCTGCGAGGGGTGCGCCTCTTCTTCTCCCTTGGAATTGCAGCTTTTTATAGCTTAAAAATACTGTATTTTGCAAACTTAGCAGAGAAATGCTAGCACTGGATGGCTGAAATCGGTGGAGATTTTTGTCCTCGCTCAGCATGCTTGTGCTTTGAGTCAGATTTTAAACACAGTTTTGGGGTGCACTGAGTATTCGTGAGTGCGTCCGTGCTCCTGCAAGTAACACCTCAGTGGCTTTTCTTCAGCTGAGTCCAGTTTTATTCAAAACCCTGCATTTTTACCTTTCCAACTTTTCATTTACATTGCATGTAAATTTCTTAGCAAGTTGTATAAAATGAGGCAGGAGAGGACCTTTTTTTATGGGAATTTCAAGTGTTTTGCACGTTTGCAACACTGGCACGTTTGGAGCTGTTGCATCAAAGCAATTACTTGCATTTCTTCCCCTCCTTTCTTTTGTTCTCTCTTGGTCAGCCCTTCCCACCAGCACATTCATTGCAAATACGTGCTCTTGGCTGCCCAGCTGGTGTTTTCACAGGTGGGTTATGTGGGAGTGCAGAGTCACAGAGAAAAACCCAGCAGAGCCCCAGTGAAAGGAGCAGAGATAACATTGCATTGTTTTTCTTCTGCATTCCACACCATTCCCATTCTTCCCAAGAAATGCTGTCCCTACCTCTCTTGCCTCTGCCTGTTTCAGGCCAAATATTGTCTTTATAGCTTAATCCTGCTATGGAGGTTTGACAAATGAAAAGAGACTCCCTCCAAAAAAAAATAATATATATATATGTATAAAGAAATTGATATCCCTGTTTTCTCTGATTGCTTCAAAGTGAGAGCGCTTCAGATGGTGGCCTGGTGGTCTTCTGTGGCTTATGAATCCCATCACAGTCCTGGTGCCAATGTGTCATGTCCTGCCTTTTTTATCCCAGCAGTGGCTAATGTGTCCAGATCAGAAATGAACTTCTGCTCTCCGTGGCTGCAATTCATGACCTGACACTACGCAGCAAACCCACAGTCACACAAATGAGCTGTCTCCATGTGTTACACCCCTGGGGCACCAGACACCCTGGCCAGAGAGCTTTATTGCAATTCTTTAATTTGCTGAGTTCTGAATCAGCTTAGATAAGCTACTCTTGGGCTCCCAGATCTCGTGCAGCTTGGCATCACTTGGCTTTGCATCTTAGTATTGCCCTGTGTTGCTGGAACCTGAGATACAAATCAAGTCCTTCCATGGGTTAGGTTGGAGTTTAAGGGACAGTTTGTCTTTGCCTGCCAAAGGGGTGTTTTGTGCCTGGGTGTTATGGTAGGTTGAACTTCTGAGCCCCAGCATCTTTGGACAGAGGCAATGAGTAATATTCCTGGCCTCGAGATAAGAACAAGCATGAAAGAGAGATTCTGGAGGTCACTGCAATCATCTGAATATGCCCTGTGTCTGGACGTGTTGGTTCCAGCAGAGCAGAGTGCTCCTGTCCTTGTCTGCCCCACAAGCAGCTTAAGAGATTCCTACAGCAGGGGTTGCATCAGGATCATCCAAGCCACCCCTGAATTCCTACAGTGCGCATTTGCCCATTTATATTATTCTTCTGGCCTCTGCAGCCCCCTGTGGCAGCATTTTCCAAAGCCTACTATGTACTGAGGGTTGAGGTGTTCCGTTAATCAAAACGAGGGAGCCTTGTCCCTCTTTCAGCCCAGAATTTGCATGTGTGACACCTGCAAGGAGGGAGTTTATTTAATCCCCTGGAAGCTGTGAAGGTAGGAAATCTGCATAGCATCTCTGCTCTGCAATAACGAGCAAACAGCTCAGTAATGGAGAAAGCTATTCCGCCTGGCTTCCCATTTCTTGGCTCCAAATAGTTTCAGTGAAACCCTCAATGCTATTTGAACACTGGGTGGGTTAAGATATTTTTTTCTCTTGGTGCGTAGTTTAATTACAGCAAGGCTGTGCACTGACTCTCCATTAATAATACAGTGAATTTCAGCAGCAGATTAAATTTCTCCAAAGTAGTAAATTGGAGGGGAAAGTGGAGGAAAGTCATGGTTGAGGAAAATAAGTATGTTATAGGTCCTTTATTAGATAGAAGCCCATGGCATCAGGCAGACGGGTTCTTACAAACACACACATATGAGAAAAACAGCGACTGCATCAATCAGCTTATCAAAATCACTTAAAAGAAATGGGCTTCTGCTGAACGCGTGGAGTGCAATAAAACATCAGTGTAACGCTGGATGTATATTAACTGGCACAGAAAGATTATGACATGTCCATTACTGAGCTTCCTCTTCCTGGTGGCTACAGAGAGGTCCAGATTCCTGCATAATGTGTTCTTCAGTCTCCCCCCCCACCCCCCAATTCATTTTATTACCCTTGTTATAAACAGGCACGCTATAAAATGACATTAGAGGCAGAACAGCCACATGAGAGATGCTGAGTCTGCCCTGAACATCAAATGTACTTCATAAGGGCCATGTAAATAGTCTGCTAATCTAGCACGATTTGAGAACACAAAAGAAATGAAAAGTGGGTGAAAGCCCTGTGCAAGCACTTCTTTTCTCCCTCTGACCCCCTTCCCGCAGCACCTCCCCCCTCCAGCATCTCTGTGCTGCCAGGTCTGGACTTGGGTCAGCCTTGGTCTGGCCAACGATTAATACCAGAGCAAGTATCAATGGACATGATGGCCACCTCTAGTGTGGGCAGGTGGAAGTTTTTTCTGGCAAGCTGTGGGGTTTCAGTGCATTAAAACTTAGGCTAACATTAAAACAGTGTGGTGTGAAGTGTGTGTGTGCCCACAGAGCCAGGAGGTGATGGAGGAGCTGAGATGCCCAGGGGTGGAAGAGCAGCTCAGGCACTTTGCTCTGTCTCATCACCCTGGTTTTACCTGGAGGTATCAGTGCTTCATATATGAGTAATACAGACTTTAAAGTGTCACTTAGCAGCTTTAGCCATTTATGCAGATATTGAAATGGAGATGCATTTGCCCTACTGTGGCTAAATGGGCTATGCCAATAGGGATATAGGGACAGGGCTCCAGAGGGCTTTGGGCAGGCAGACACGTGCAGGCTGGAAAGATGAGATACCAGAGGGTTGTGTATGTGTGTGTGTATATATATATATGTATGTATAAAGACTGTTTTAAAGCTACTTTTTGGCCCCAGCAACTGCACTTAAAATCAAATGAGAGATGAAGGAATTTTTCAACCCAAACCATAAGAGACCCTGGGGGGGACAGAGGATTATGGACACTTATAACTAATGCAAAATAAACAAGGCAAAATTATATGTAATTACTCCTAAAGTCATTTGCTTGTTTCAGTAATTGACCTGTGCATTCTTTAATCTTTAATGCTCCTTTAAAATTCAGCCTCAGGGACTCATAACATTTATTGACGTTTGTCATGGTTAAGGCTCTGGAGGAACTGGGCTTTATTAGAAGTCTTCAAAGAAATATCAATTTAGGGATAAGCAGCATTAATATTTTGTACACAACATCATCTGCTTAGAAAGCTTTCCTAGGTTTCTCTCTGTCTTATAAAAAGCAAGAGATGGCAAAAAAGGGCAATTCTGGGAGCGGTTCAGTAAAGAACCTGCTGCTGCTGCTACTTTATTGAATTTTATTAGTAAAAATGTGAGGTTATGGGTTTGTTTTTTTAAAAAAAAACTAACACTGATGTGTCTGTCCATGGTGGCAAGATAGTTTTGTTCTAGGCTGGGTGGAGAGGGCATCAGCAGTGCAACTGGGAGAAGTATTCTCTCTGCCACAGACTGGCTGTGTGCCTTTGTCACCTGTCACCAGCCTATGTTCACTTTTTCCTCCTGCAAAAAGGCTATCCTCTTCTCCTTAACAGTGATGGGGAAGCTCATGAAACAGCTTCATATGTTCTGGATCCCCCAGGTCAGAGGCACTGCACATATCTAGATGCCCACCAGGGTTGGTGGGAAGCCCTGTAGAGCGTTGAGTGCCCATGTAGATTACAATGTGCCTGCAGCTCTTCATAGCATGTTTTTTGCAGGGAGAGGCTGGGTTGTGCTGGAAACTCCAATGGAGAGAGGCATCTTCTATTTTGTCCTCACAGCAGTGGGATCCAAGGTAGCTTGAACATCAAGACAAAGGGGTTTCATAGCTGCGGAGCAGCTATCACAGCCTGAACAGTGATGGTTCCTGTCTCGTTAGTTAGCATGAGTAATGTCAGGAAGGCGAGAAGTCAACGTGCTGGTGGGAGTTGTACTCAGCTCATTCTTCGTGAAGCATTGCTGCATCAGCTTCACTGGCCAATACAGCTGAACTGGCCCAAGTGGGACCTGTAAAACCTGTCTCTTGTCTCACCACCAGGACCAATAGCGCCATTGCTTCTGCGGGATGAGGTGTCACTTCAGTGTTGGGCTGTCCAAAGGGACACCAAAGGAAAGGAGGAGCTGGCAGGTGTAGACCATAGGAGATGTGTAGTGCCTGGGTATTACTGTAACAGCAAATACCGGTTGCTGGAGTGCTGCATCCAGAAAGATTCTTCTGAGCCTGTCCTTTTCCTTCAAGTTAAAAGAAACCAAGTATTTTTGTTAAAGAAATGAGTGTTTTATCAACCAGTATATCTATGGTGCTGTTGGAGTAATGGACTTGTGATTAAATAGGGGCCAGATTGGGAACCCTCGTCACTGAGCAGTCATTTTCAGAAATATTTGGGTTGCTGGCAGTGAGGTCTCTCGTGGGTGTAAGGTTTGGGGGGACATCAGTGTTCTTAGGGAGCTTAAATATGGTGTTTCTATAGCTATCCACACCTCTCCACCCAGTGTGACAGCAGCTGAGCTGCTATCAGCTGATGTTTTTGAGGTGAGGTATTCTTTTTGTCTATAATGGAGATAGCTTTCTCCTGCCTGTGCCTCAGCCATGCCAGTGCTGCGCCAGAACAAGGTTTCCAGCAGAGTGGCAGAGTTGAGCTGCCTCTCGCATTAAGCACCAGACATTTCATTAAATGGCAGAGGAGGGAGCTTGTGTAGAGGGGAGGTTCACCCCAGAGACATTACAGATTGTCTCATGCTATTTAAGTGGGCTAAAATTAGAGGGAAAGAATCTGCAGCTAATTGGACTTGTGCATTAATCATAGTCTGCTGCTGGAGTACTTCACCCATTAGAATGTGTTAATTTGGTAATTACAAGGTGGGGGGGAGGTCTCTCTTTGTAATCCAAAGCCCTTCTTCATGCTTATTGCACATATCAGGAACAGGTACTGTGAAAGGTTGGAGGCAGGATTGCAGTGGGGGGACCGAGCTGCCCAAACCAACAGCAGGCCACACATGTGGACACACAGTCTCCCCAGCTCCAGACACCCATAATTAAACTAGGTTAGATATTGGCAGCAGAAGGTCTTTCATTTTCAGTTAACAGGTAATTAATTGTATCTTAGTTTCCAGTGTAACTTTTCCCCCCTCTCTTGTTCTGAGAAATAATGCAAATACTCTGTGGCCTCTTGTGCTTGGGAAAGGACTCTCTCTCTACTTCTCTTTTTCTAAGGCACCTCTGAAGCATGTGCTGAGGAGCTCATGGTGGACCCCAGAGAGCTGCTCTTGTCCCTGTCCCCATTGCAGAAGGTCTCAATTTGCAGGCATTGATCCTGCAGCTGAGATAAAGTAAATAATTTCCTTCCCTGCACTGTTCATTGGGTTGCCTTTCTGTTAACTGCAGTCCTGCTTCTTCCAGCCAGGTTTTGCTAAATTCGTAAGCCAGGGCAGATGGGAAAATAGAGAAGAGAATTAACAAGATAGGAAATGGGCAGAAAACTCAGGCTGGAAAATGTAAGAGACCAAATAGTGAGACAGCCAGCGCAAAATATGGATTTCAGAGGGGTGTAAAACACTAATGAGTAAAAACACCGAGATGGATGTGCTCTAACGAGAAGCAAATCAGACTGGAGCTTGCACAGCAATGCTGCCTCCAGTGCCCTTATTTTAGCAGGATTTTCCGTTCCCAGCTGTCCCCTTGGAGATGCTCACTGAGAAAAAGCCCCTTCACGCGAGATCTCACTTTTTCCCTTCTCCCTGTTTATTTCTGGTTTACCTGTAAGGGTACCAACCATTCAGGGTGGATGATGTCCACTCCACCTCGGACCTGGGCAGGTTAATGTTTGCTGGAAGGACCTTGCCATGCGGACAGAGCCCTGGACAAACTTCACTGCCTCTCCCAGCCTATTTCCTCCCAACAGCAGCTGCTCTGCAATCTTTGCAAAGGTCGCACCTGCTTGCTGTGTGTGACTGCAGCTGTGATACATTTGTGGGCAGCCCCAGCAGTCGCAGGCAGCCCTCACAAACACTGACCTGAAATACTGACCTCCACAAACCACATCATTTTCCACTTGGGCACCTCCAGATTGGTTCTGCGGATCTGCAGAACCAGAAGGCTGGTTTTGACTCCATCACAATAATTTGCTGGCTCATTAGCACTACCTCCTTAAAGGGGCACCTTTAATGTTAGTAAGCCTAAAAATGTCGCCTCTATCCCCCTCCTCTGTTGTATCTCCTTGCAAATTTAGTGTCCTTACTCTGTGTGTACTCTCATCCCTCCAAACCCTTCAAAAGATCAATGGTCTTGTGTGATTATTGCCCTAAAGCAGGTCCAAATGCCATGTCACCGCCATATATAAACTTTTCAGAATATATTTGGTTTACTAATGAAGAAATTGGTGGCAGAGGAACGTGAAGGTGAGCTCAGACTTCTTCTGAGGTCTACCTCTGGTGTCACAGTTGGGTAGCATTGAAGAGCATCTTCTCTGGTTGTGTGAAATAACAACAAACCAACAGCAGGTACCAAGGACAGGAAGTGTGTTTGTGCAACAGATTTTGATTGTCAATTGTAGAGGGTTGCAATAAGAAGAGTGAAGGTGGTTAAAACAGCCCAGTCTTTCTAAAAAGTGATTTACCTTTTCTAGAGCTCATTAAGCCAACCCTGGAAGTTAGAACTGTGAGAAGGATCATTTTAGTCCTATAAAGTGTGTATGCAGGCTACAGGCTGTACCAGTTGGAATAAAGTGATTACCACTCTTGTTAAGTGGATGAAGACCATTCACTGACTTCTATTTTGGGGACGACTAATGTGAAACCTTGTTCAACAAAATGGATGATTAAGGGATAATTTTGTTGGAACAAATTTGTAATGCACAGTGACTAGGTGTGAAAGACACTTCCTCTGCGCAAGCCACTTTGCACATCCAGGCTGTGCTTCTGGACTTAATTAGCAACATGGCATCCATCCTGGTAGGAGTCAGTCCTCACCAGGCCTTCAATTCGCTTGTTGGCAGGTGATAATCAAGTACTTTTAACTATGTGATGCTAGCTTTGGTCTTTGTCAGGAGAAGTGACAGTCGGCTGTTTCAAAACTACTGGTGAAAAGTTTGTCTTCCATGGTGACAAAGTAAAATTCAGCCAACTTTCCAGATTTCTCTTTGTTCTTCTTAAAGCTATGGCTTTCTGTCTCACAGAAATGGAGTTCTTTCCAAACGTAGCTCTATTTGCTCATTTATTTATTCACTGAAAACTTTTTTTAAAAAAATTAAATCCCTCATCCTCATCCGCTTTTGCTCCTGCAGTTTGCCTTGTGCCCCAGTTACACAAGTCCTGCAGCTCAGGGACAGGGATAGTCCACATGGATAAAATGAGATGGCAGCACCGGGGCTGAGGGAATTACTCCTGTTGAATGGATGTCCACCAGCTCAGCTGCTCTCTCCCACACTTTGGCAGTAAGGCAACTTCAGCTCCTTGTGTGTTCTCCTTATTGCGAGACATTGGGGCTGGTTTTGGGACATTTTTCCTTCCCCAGCATGCCCTGGCACAGGCAAGGGGAGGGCAGTGCTGTAGCCAGGGCTGCTGTGCAGGGCTCTGCCTGCCCCTGCAGAACTGCTCTGGCATTAATCCTGCCCTGCCTGTGGAGAAGGTGGTGACACCAGAGAGGCAGGTGGCTTAGCTGGGGGAGGAAACGAACGACCTTACAGAGCCATGTAATGTGTTTCTGAAAAATATTTGATGTCTTCATTTCCTGGGAGGTCAAAGATTTGAACAAATGTAAACAATATGCTTTTTTTTTTTGCTTTGGTATCAACAAGTTCTCAGCACAGAGGCTTAATGTGTCTTGGGTTGAGTTTACAGCAGTACCAGGACCTTGGTTACATTAAAAAAACAACCTCACCATGGCATGTCTTTTTTTTTCTTTCTCCACCTACACTTTGTTAAAATTCCATATCAAAAAAGGTGTTTCAGCTCTTTTTAATACAGCCACACAGGTGAGCTGACACTGTGTGTGTGTGTGCATTTAGGTTTGTGTGCATGTGCTTTGGAGTGAGCTGTTGCTGTCTTTAGAGAAATGGCATTGGAAACCTGTTGTGTTTTCAGCATTTTAGGTGAACACATGGTCTTGTGTGGAATAGCATGTCACAGAGCACAGATCTTCAGGAAGCCACCAGCGTGATTGTGGCTTCTTCCTTCTAATGCACCCTAATGCCAGGCGATGAGTCTGGATCGTTTGTGTCTCTGGGAGGACACTGGTGTGTAGCTGGTGATGGTTTTTTAGCTGCTTGGTGCTGGTGAATGTACTCGGAGGGAACAGAGGGATGTGGAATTGGACTGGATTTGGAGGCTGTGGTCTCTGTGATTTGCATGGCAGTTTCCTGGGAGCAGATTGGATGGTTCCCATAGAAGCAACCTTAGAAGGCAGGTAGATTTTGGACCAGATCTTCAGTAAGTGTGGAGCACTGTACTGGTTGACCCCACTTGATCCGCTATCTCAATTTTTTGATAGCTGAAATGAGGCAGGAGAAGGTTATTTGCTGCAAGTGCCATGGAAGGGAGCGCTGGCGCTGGAAATGCACTGCTGAGTCCTGATTCTTCCTGCTTCCCTTTAATTGTGTCCTTCGAAAGCAGAGTCCTCTAGTGCTAAAAGAAGATGATGGCAAACTGCCTTGTTAACCTATTTTGAGTAAATCTATATTGAGTTTCCTGCTGTGCCTGAGCTGGAAGTCCCAGCAGAGTTTTATATTTTATCCCTGCACTAGCTTTCTCTGGACTTTAATTCCCCACTTCCTTTCTCTCCTACCCCACAAGAAATGCAAATTTAATTTCACAGGAAATAAAGATATACTTGAATAAGACGATTTTTTTTTTTTGCCAGTATTTCAGTGTCTCACACTGGTTAGTAACTAATTTTGAGGGATCTAACATTTTGCCTGTCTTAAATTCTTTGCATATAGCAGCCTCCCACAGGCTCCTTTAGCACAGAAAGGCAAAGAATTTTAGCTGGGAAAAGAATACTGTATAGAAGAAAAGAGCAGCACAGGCCACCTGTGTGGTATTAGTAGGAGATGAGGGAAAAGATATTGCTGATTTTTATTAATAATTAATTTAAGTATCACTGAATTGTAGCTATTTCTGGAGTACTTAATCTGTTCCACTGTAGACACAGTGATGGTGTTTAATAGTTTAGGTCAGTAAGTCATTATGAAAGCCTCCACTAAAATAATACTCTTGAAATAATAATATTGAGTATGGACTATATTGTTAAAGGTTTGGGGAATTTTTTGCTTCATTATTATTTCCTGCTTTTTCTGTTGTAATATGACACATGAGTTGTAGCCATAACCATTGGATCTACAGGGAAAATTGAGTGCGTATCTAGCTTTCTCCAGAGGGGATTTAGCATGAGAAAATAATAAATGAGATATAGCAATGGTCTGCTAAAGAGTGCTCCAGTCCATGTGTTCAAATAAAAATACTCATATAGATCATTGTGGAGGATTTCTATTTCTCATCCCAGAATCTGGCCTAGACACCAGCACTGGCAATGTTCTTCAAATAGATGTCAGAAAAATTGTGGTTATTTATTGTGCTGTTTGTTGACCTCGGTTGTATGTTTTATCTGAAATATCTGATCTGGAGGAACAGAAGCCTCCTTACTACCATCCCAGCTGAGGTTGGAGCTTGCCAGTGCCCAGCTTGTCTGAACCCAGCTATTGAGCTTAGTCTGGCTCAGCCAAGCCCCAAGCTGCTGCTCAGGCCCATCCTTACCCTTAGGTTTGTGTTTAATTGCTTTGCTAATTCAGGACCTGAATTATCACTGGGATCTGGAGGGATGCTTGTTTATTTTTTTAGCTTGTATTCACCAAACTTCCAACCTGGATCATCCCAGGGGATCTGGCAAAACTCTCCACCAGTGGTGTGGCTGGCAGAAAGGTCCAGGCAGCAGGGCTTGGCTGGGAAATAGTCTAATAGGCGAGAGCAGCAGCCCACAGTGCTGGGAGTGTGGCTAGGCAACAGCATGGGGAGCGCAGGAATGATCTCTCTTTGTCAGACAGCCGAGCTGTTAGAGGTTATGAGATTCTTTTATTGCACTAATTTGCAGTGCGATGTGCTGACATTCTCTCCCTGTTGCACAGAGAATATATAAATTATGCCTGCAGGACGATTAACTGTTTGTCCAGGCTAATTGTCAGTATTAAATCTTGCTCAGTCACAGTTTTAAAGCTTAATTTAAACTCTCTATCTTTAAGGAATCTGCACTCCCACTCCCCCTCCCACCAGAGGGGGGAAAAAAAAAATAAAGATTTAATGGTTTAAGTCAGTTCCCTTTGTAAGAGCTAAAGTTATAATTGGGTGTGTGGATAGTGGAAGCATCTGCACATGATGAGCCTGTGGAGTTTTCCTTGCTTTGGCCAATGATGGTAATTTCAAATCCCATTGTCTTTGCTACCTTGTATTAATTTCTGAATTATGTATTATTGTTCTGAGACCCCGGAGCCACTGCTATTCCCCACATCTATTACTGCATAAATCTTTGCCGTGTGCTTAAAACAGCAATGATTCATCCTGAAAGATTGAGAGGAACACAAGCGCTAATGAAAAATCTCCCTCCCCATGAAATGGGTAAAAATCAGAAGCACAGACCTCGTAGGGTGGCTGGGGAGCAGAGAGCAGGTGGGCCTGGCTGCAGAGAGCTACAGCAACAGGCAGGAGAGGGATGGAGCCCACCATGGGTTTGCAGGCTGCATCTCCACACGCAGCAGGTCATGAGATGCTGCTGCAGCAGAGACGATCCTGGTAAAACCGCTGCTCTCATGGCTGAGCCTGAGCCAAGGGACAGCCCTCTGCATGGAGACTGTCCTCATGGCATCATGGGAGATGATCATCACTGGTCATACTGGCATAGACTTTTCATTTTCAATTACTTGTGTTTTCTTCTATTATTGTTGTTAATTTATTCCCCTGTGACAGATGCATGCAGTTGGCCCATCTCCTAAAATTTGTAGGAGCAGTGCTGTGAAGGGTCTGTTTCTCATCTCTGCTTGTCCATAGATTTGGTTTTCTGAAACTCTTTGCCAGCAGCATGGGTTTAGTTGATGGTTGCCCAGTCCTTGCTGGGGTCAAAAGTTAACTGTCAGTACACTGCCACTGCACCCAAGCACATCTTGGTACCTTCATTAGCTGCTTGTGGTGTAGTTCCAGGAAACAAAAGGGTGGCATCACACCTTGGCTTTAAAATGTACATAATTGCATTTGTCCTTGCCTTGGCTGAGCTTGCCATCACCATCATCTATCATTGGAGAACTGGGGGCTTAAGGCTTGAGACCCTCTGGGCTTTACTTGAACTCTTGCAAGGCTTTAATGGGACTTTGCTTTCTAGAGAAGAAGCAGAGGAGTTGAAAGCATTCCCCATGCTGTTAATCTATGCTGAAAGATTTGTTAATGTGCCACAGGCCAAAGTCGAGCTTGTCCTCGCTGGGTGAAAAAGGTCAAGATTTTTCTGACCTGGGGCAGGCAGTAATTGAAAAGAAGGAGCTGTGGGTAGAAATGAGCCCAGCGATGCAACCAGCCTGGTCCCTCTGTTCTTGAAAAATTACAGTGGTGACAGCCAGGAGTGAGAGGCTCTTGCACCGAACAGCCCATCCCAGCCCATATTTCACAGCCTGCTTTTCATTTAGGGAGATTATTTGTAGCAGAGGATGATCCAGCAGCTGGTTTGGAAGCTGATGCCTTGCACATCACACCAGTGTTGTGCTGCGTGATGGGGATGAGAGGTGTGAGCACTGAGCGTGACACTTGCACACCACTCCTCTCCTCCTGGTGCAGGGGTGATGGAGTAGGTTTGGGACATCCCCTCAGGTGTGGTCCAGGAGCCCTCAGGGGCTTCTCTGGAGAGTGGGGAAAGGCAAGGAGGTTGATACCTGTAGGAGAAAGCAGCCACCTGGGAGCTGAGGAGAAAATGCTTCTCATTAATGGCCATGGTCTAATGGTCGGGAATATGATGGGATAAAGTTTGGACTTGATGACCCTGGAGGTCCCTTCCAACCATGATGATTCCATGATTCTAATCCTGCTCCTTTTGATATCTCATGGAGAAACAAAAGGGCTTGTGCTGTTCTCTTGGTCTAATAGAGCTCCCTTTAGTAGTGACAGCTTTTCTCACTTCTCTTCTGAAACCTGCAGAATTAGGGGGAGCAAAAAGTGGGGGGAGGAGGGGAGAGCAAGGTAGTCTGGAAGAGAAATGCTCAAGAAACACAGAAGCCTACAGGTAGGAGACAAGAATTAGCAGATGAGAAGGCACAAGGGATGGTAATTAGCCAGCTCAGCTGCGTGATGGCAAAGTATTGCCAATGTGATAAGGAATGTGAAGCCTTGGCCTAGTTTGCTGGGAGGGGGAAGTACAGGAGGCTTTGCAGAGATGTGAACGGTGCAACACAGCTGGGCCTCTCCTCTCTGCTGCAGCTCCACAACCCAGGAGAGCTCTGGTGAGAACAGAGACACGAGAGCTTGCTGTCTGTGGGGACTGGCAAGACATGAATTGGAGGATTCGTGGGTTTGGTTGATATAATTATTAATAATATTATATATTATTATTAATAATAGATTTATTATGTTATATATTCTATAATAATATTATTATAACGTATTATATTATAGTTATGCTAATAATTATTATTTGCTTTACTACATCTGTAACATTAAAGCAGGCACCTCAGGCCCCACTTGCTGCCATGGTGTGTGCACATTTCCTGCTCCCAGGTCTGACACCCCACGTAAGAGTATTTAGATGCCCAAGGGATTATTTTTGGCAAACCATCTCTGCTGCTCCAAAGGGGAGGTGGGCACATGTTTTTGATGTGGATTTGAGTGGCTCATTGTAAATTTCAGCATTTCAATTAAACCAGCAAAATGGGAAGCCCCATACTGGGAGAGGCTCTGCACAAATCTGCAGCTGCCAAGAGCAGGACTTAGGCTCCCTGTAGAAGATGATCTTGACAATAAGAGGTTTCTGCCTAACCCCAGCTCCTAGTAGCTGGTTTATGCCCCAAAAGAGACGATTCTTGTTTCTGGCTTTTATCCCAGTCATCATCAAAGTGAATATTCCCATTTGCTATCAGAAACATCTCATTCCTCTTCTGTGACTCAAATCATCTGTCAGCCAGGTTTGACTGTTCAGGTGTAAAAATGCAAGATGGGGCAGCAGTCGTGGAAGGGCTTCAAGTTCATCTGGAATCCCTGATTGCCTCTGCAGGTCTGAGCAATGAGAGATGGTAAATACAGGGAAGGCAATCCTGTGCTCCTGCCAGCTCTTTATTTTGGGTACCGTTCCTATAGTCTCTTTGCCTCCCCTCTGGTGGGGGAGAGGAGAAGTTAGGGTACAGCTCTAGATATAATGTATTTATTTATAAGCAGGCAGTAACATAAAGTCCTTAAAACCACAAAAGCAACGTGAGGGGAGGAAAAAAAAATAAATACCACTCCTAGGAGAAGAACAAAGGATAGGGGCTGAAATACCTGGGATCGGAAGCCCATGCTGAGGGAGAGTGAGCAGGGGGAGGGCAGCACTGGTTAGGCAGGGAAGATGCTGTCTTTAGCATATGCTCTGCATAATTTACTGCCAGGGAAGATGTGGCGATGATTTAATATGCAAAGGTAGATATGGCATTGGTATGCATCCACACTGCATAACATGTGCATACATATTTCAAAGGTGGTACAAGAAAGTGCATCGCTGAAGGCAAGCATTTATCAGGCTTGCGGTCAGACGTTTGAGACCTCCACAGCCTTAGGAGATCCTGCAGGAGGAGAAGCAATAACACGTCTTGATTATTATTAGTAGTGTTTTAAATACAAAATCGTCAAGATGCTGGGGAGCAGGGAGAGCAGCGGGTGCTTAAGACACGTTGAGTGATGTGATGGAGGAGCAGCCGCGCGGGTAAACAAAGGCTGCAGCAGGAGAGATTGAGCGAGGAACCCAAAAGAGGAAATTATTCACCTGCGGCCCGTGCTTTCCTCTCCTCGGCACATTTGTGCCCAAGCCACAGTAAATGAGACAAGCCTGTCTGACAGCTCTGCTGCTGGGGTGGGGTTTGGGTTTGTTTTATTCTGGGAACAGAGCTCAGCTGCGCAGGAAGAGGGACGTGTACACACAGACGTGACAAGCGAAAGGGGGGGCACTGCCCTGCGACCCACTCTGCTCACCTGGGGCTGCTTTAGTTTCTTGCTTTGTATTTCTGCACTCTGGGGACAAACAGGCACTGGGGACTGCACCTAGCGAGGGCAGAGCCCCACGAAATGCTGCACCCAGAGCCTTCCTTGGCTGGAGACATTCAAACCCCGCCTGGTTGCGTTCCTGTGTGATGGACTCTGGGTGACCCTGCTCTGGCAGGGGGGTTGGACTGGATGAGCTCTCGAGGTCCCTTCCAACCCCTAGGATTCTGTGATTCCCGCTAAGAGATCAAACTGAGAAACACCTGGTTGTTAGGAGTGCATTGATGCCACCCTGTCACCCTGCAGAGAGCCTTGGGTGCTGTTGTTGTGTGTGTGTGTCCCCCCCCTGCCTGGCACAGGTCCCAGGGCGGCAGCGGGCGCAGGCAGGGAGCCCTCGGGCACGTTGCAGGATGCTGTGCAGATGAAAGCACAGACAGTTTGTGTTTGTTCTGCTTAGTGACAGCTCTAGGTTTTAATGTTTGATCACAGCAGGCAGGGAGGTCCTGCAGGGATTTCAAAAGATACTCCGTGCCCGTGCGCTGACGTGCGTTTTCTTTGTATTCAATGAGTGCATCTTGCCTACCTTGCTGGAAAAAACTAGTTTGGGCTTCATGCAAATCTGGCTCGGTGCAAGCATGAGATGTGTATTGCTGCTGATGGGAACCTGGCTTCTTCTGCTGCATCTCTAATGCCCACAGACACACTCGCACGCCTCTTCCCTGCCAGCCCTGCGGTCCCCACTGTGGGATGCAGGTGACACCCACCCTCTGCCAGATCAGGGCACCTTGCAACTGCTCTGCCCATGTGCTGTGGTCCTGCCCTGCAGCCCTGCTGGTCCCTTTCTGGGAGCTTGCACGCTGTTTTAGCACAATGCCAATCCTTCCTGCTCTGCCAGGCTCGTGCAGCCAGCGCGGCTTTGCACTTGTCATTCCTGATGCCCTTAAGTCCTTCTGGAGTAGAAGTGGTGTGAGATGAAGTCATTGGGCTGTTTGAGGTTTTCAAGCAATGACAAGGTGGCCCGGTGTGTCTGCCACAGCTGGCTGCCCTCGGTCCGAGCCCCCCGTGCTCAGCTGTGCGGAGCAGCCCAGACCCCACGGGGATGGGCTCATCTGCTGAAGCAAAACCAACTCGATTGTTTCTCCGAGCACGTTTTGCAGTTTGGCTTTTGCAAGTCAGTGTCCTGCCTCCTCTCAGCATCTTCCAATTGCAGGAGGGGGACAGGGCAGGATTTGGTGGTGGTGGTGGCCTGGGACAGCCGGTGCTGTGGCCACAGGGCTGGTGGCCACTGGGGGAGGAGAGAGCAGCCAGAAGCGAGGTGTGAAGAATAGAGAGGGCTTCTCTGGGCTGATGACAGCGGTCAGCACTCCCTCCACAGTGGAAGCTCCTGTAGCTCGATCACTCTTTAATTATCTGGAATTATAGAGCTGCTCTCACCCTTTTTATGTTATGGTGGAAGAAATCAGGACATACATTAATTATCTAATCCGTATGTAAAGTGTCACATATAATTTTCCCAGAGCAAAAGGTTCTTAGCTTTAAGACCTACATCGCCTCTTAATAACCATGTGTGAGGGAAGAAAATAATATCCAGATATATGATTATTACAGTGGCCGTTGGCCACTGTTGCTCCTTTCCCTGCTTTTGGGGCAGTGGCTCTGTTAGAGCCTTACATGGGGACTCTTGCAAAGTGATGTTTAAATATCCCCAGAGCACAGCCTGTGTCCTGGCCGGGTTGCAGGGAACTGAAAGTGCAAAGCCTGTGCTGCTTGTTGCAGAAGTACAGTTGGAATCAGAAATACCTTTGAGTCTATTAGGTGGTATTTTGTTTTGTGTATTTTTTTTTCTTGGCTGCATTTTGAAAAGGGGGGAAGACCCCACAGCTTCCCTTTGACTAAGACACATACCAGCTGAAGGAGTCGATTAAGAAAATCAGTATCGCATTTATTAGCCTCCATCTATGATGCATGGTGTTATGCTAATATGCATGAATTAATTACTGTTATTAATTCAATTGAATTAATTCAATATTACCGATGAGTGCAGGGCAGATCTGTTGAGAGTGAGCAAGAGCTGCTTTTACAAGGTGGTGCAGACATGGGTGGGATTGATGTGCCTGGGATTGATGTGCCTGGGAAGGGGAGGACGGGCTCCACAGTGGCCCCAGCACATCTGTTTGCACCACCTGATGTAGAGCATGAACTCAGAGACCTGTTTATCTCCCATCTCCTTCCCCTCCCTCTGTGGTCTGCTCATGACTTCATCCCTTTCTGCACCTAGCAGTTCAAAGCAGGAAACGACTCCCCTTGCCTGTCTTTGAGCCCCTTTTGGGGTTTGCTGACGATTCTCCCCACCAGCTTTGTCCTCAGCTCCTCCAGAAGGTCTGCAGGGGGTGAGGGATAAAGTATGATCACAAATATCAGCACAGAAAACCAGCTCCCAGGTGTCACACAGGGAAACATCACAGGGCCCCTGCGTGCACTCAGAGCAGAGCAACAAATAGTTTGTAAACCGGTGTCAGGCTGTGCAATATTTGCATAAATTATTGGGGGGAAAATTTAGCTCAGCTTGAGAAAGCTGCAGCTTGCAAGCTGCTGGTGAGCAGAAGTGAAACTTGTCGTGTGAATGATTGTTAGAGATTTGCTCTCAGATTGTGGCACAGAAGCTGCCTGCATCGTTGAAGAAAAATGTCCTCAGCATACGATCAGAAAATAAAGCTCCAGGTGCTGTTTTGGTTGTAAAGCCCATCCCAGCAGTGATGGGACCTGGAGCGATAGGAGATGTCCCCAGAGGTCAGGGACATGCTGGGGGCTGGATGACCTGTGGCCAGCACAGGTGATGGGTTAGAGCTGTGCACAAAACCTCCCACAACACCTGCTCTCTAAAGTGATGCTATAAGCCAGAAGACTAATTAATGAAAGGTAATTTTAAAGATGTCTACCCCAGTGCCCAGTGCAGAACCCTCTATATGAGGTGAGCAGGCAGAGCCCAGGCATCCTTGAGCTGGCGGGGCCGTGTCATGTTTCTAAAATGACTGTAATTTAGTATTCCACAAGACAAACTACAGGACCCAGAAAGGCCATCACTCCACCAGATCATTCAATCATGTTGAAGACCAAACTTGCAATTGCTCTTAATGGAAATGCGGAGCCGGGGAGTTTTTCTGTTAGGAAGGGAGAACCTGTAGTTTTCAGTGACCTCTTTTGGGTAGCAGAGTAGCAGCTAATTGCAGCTCGTAGAGTTGACATATGTCCCTGCTTCGTGCAGCAAATCGCTCACATCTCTTGATAAATACGAGACCTTCTGTATATGAGTCCCATGCTTTAACCATCCTCCTAATTAATTTCATTTCAGCTTTCCAATAGGTTGGTGATATTTTACTGAAATTTGCCCCCTCTCCCCCCGTGGAAGTGTTTCACCTCCATTATTTACTGTATCTTGTTCCCTATTTTAGTCACCCATCAGCCACTGACAGTTTTTATTAGGTCCTTTGCCCATGGCTCAGCAAGGAGAGCAGACCAATTTTGCCCTGAGGAAGACTCCCTATAGCAGACTATTTCTTTACCCATTAAACCTGGGGTGGGTGCTTGCCCTGTCCACCATGCACAGCTTTTCCCTGCCCAGTACAACCCTGCTAGCCTGGCAGAGTGACAAAACTGTCTTGCAATTGGCACTTGTCACTGCCACCCCTTGCTGATGGCTTTTTTTTTTAAATAAAATTTAAAATTAAAAAAAAATCTGAAATAAATAATAAACAGTAGCAAGACCACAGGCTGGGATGGGGCAGATCTCTGCATAAGCAGAAACCTTGCCCCCCAGAGATGCTCTTGTCCGACCTGCTCTTAAAAACCTTCAAAGCAGCTGAGTCCCACAGCTCCCCCACACAGCTGGTTCTGGGACTTAACCAGAGCCACCAGAGAGAAAGGGGTTTCCTTTATATATGTATGTGTGTGTGCACATGAAGATGCATTAATTATACATTTATTAAATGTATTTATTATTCATACAGCGATATTAAAGTATTTTATGTTTATTAATGATACAGTTAATATATACAGGTGAAACGACACTAAGTATATATATATTTAATATATAGGTGAAAATCTGTACTGTGTATATGTTTTTATTCCTTTAAGTCCTTCTGCAAATTAAGCTGATGGCTTTGCGATGCCCCTAAGGACATGGGAAACATTTGCCTGGTAGCTTTGTTAGAGCAGCCTGGATTATCCCATCCCCTCTCAGCCTGTCACAGACCAAACCCCACCTCATCGAGTCTTTCTTTGCAGGTGGGTTAGGTTTGCTTGTTCACCCTAGGGAGGTCCCTGTCCCTGTGGGGCACCAGTGGCACCAGGTGTCACCGACAGCCGCTCTCCATCATCAGTGGCTTCAGACCAAGCAGCTCCAGGAGGATGCTGCCTCCCTCACTGGGAGACAGTGGGGATGTTATGACCCTGTGCCAAAACTAATTGTGAGGAGGACCTGAGCCAGCCCCACACAGCCCTGGGCATGGAGGATGCTCACAAGCAGCAAGTGGCTCTTGGACCTTCTCTGTATGAGAGGAAACAGCTTTAAATTGCAGCAGGGGACATTCAGATGGGACATCAGAAAAATTTCTTCCCTGTGAGGGTGATTGGGTGTGGGAATGGGTTGCCCAGGGAGGTGGTGGAGTCCCTGTCCCTGGAAGTGTTCAAGAGGCGTCTGGATGTGGCACTGTGTGATGTGGGTGAGTGGGGTTGTAGGTAGGGGTTGGACTGGATGAGCTTGGAGGTCTCTTTCAGCCTCGATGATTCTGTGATTCTGTAATTAATGGTTTCTGCATGGGTCGGGAGCTCTGACCTAAAGTCAATGTAGTCCACAACAGAGGCAGGGTACATAAGAACCCTGTTTTGGTTGTTTCCTTGGGGTTTGGGGGTTTTTTTGGGGGGTGTGGGTATGGAGTTTTTGGTTTTGTTTTGCTGGTTTGAGGGCTTTTTTTAGATTAATTTCTGTGGCTGGAAAAAGCAAAGGGTTGAGGCACCTAAGCTGCATCTCCAGTCTGAAATATTTCACAGTAGGGGGCCAATTTCTCTCTAGTAGCTCCCTCTTTGGGTGCTTCAGGTACAGCTTTTGCCCTTAAAGGCTGGCTTCATAACCATAGTCCTCCCAGTTCCTCCCACACTGTGTGCACCTGAGCTGGGGAGATAGCTCTGCTTACACCAAGTCCTTCAGCAGATCCAGGTGGGTCTATAGGGGGATTTTAGCTGTGCCTCATCCAGAATAACTGCAGAGCATCTCAGCTCCTAAAAGCACATTGCAGGGAGCCACACTGTGCCCACACTCCTGGACATATTCATGCCCCTGCTCTTTTTGCAGAGCTGCAGACCAAGGTGTAAATGATGCCCCTGATACCTTGTGGTCATTAATAGTGAATATCACTGCTTTTTCTCATATTTTTTTCCCCTTTTCTTTTGTTCTTCTGCTGGCTGACACATAGGAGACTGATAAGACTCCACTCTCTTTTACCTGGATTTGCTCTGCCCTTTCTGGTGGATAGGAGGGATTTGAGTATATTAACTTAATTGGCAAATGCATTGTTCAGGCAGCTGTGATGGAGATGGCTGCCTGCAGTAGCCATTGGATTAAGCAGCTCCCAGAAGCTTCTCACCACCTCTTGTGATGGCTGGGCACCTCCCCACTAGTTCAGGGATCACCCAGCTTTGAAGTGGTCTTGAGGGGTACTGCGTGGTGGGCTTGAAGCAAATGTGCTTTGGGAAAAAAGGGAACAAATGGAAAAACAAGGAGACAAGGGAGGTGCATTGCTCATGGGTGTGTTTGAGATGCATGGGAAAACTGGATGAGTAGCCCAGGGAACTGGTTGGGTTGTTGCAGAGCTGGCCATTGCATTCTTGTTGACTTTATCAGTTATCCAAATCTAATAAATAGGTTCTTAAATCTCAGCTTGTTGCCATATTGTGCTTAGGAAACCTGAGCTGAAATGACCTTCTGTAGCCCAGGTCCCTTCACTTTGCTTCATATTCTGTGTACACCATGGTGAGGTCAGATTTTGTGGCTGGTTGGTTCCAAAGATGACAACAAAGATGAAGCTTCCAGTGTTTGGGCATGGATCTGGCAACTTGAGCTGTTATCCTCAGGTGATTATTTTGATGGCAGTGACCTAGCTTTATCCACTGAAGGCTCTTGTTGGAGCTACAGCACCTCTGGGGCCACCAGTGCTGGGTGTGGAAAATGGGATGTTGCAGATGGATGCAGAAGTAGAGGTTGGTGTGACTTTTTCAGCTGTGGTGGAGGCAGAAATGTCTCTTCTATGATACCTTGGCTATGTAAGAAGCTTGATCACATGGGGTGGTATTGGCATTTCTTGGTAAGGAAGCAGATTTCCAGCAGACAGTGAGCTATGACAAGAAAAATAGCTAAATCTCTCCAAGTGTATTGAAGGCCTCCCAGAGAAACACTGTCAATCCAAAAATGAACCATCCCCTTCAGTCAAATGTGTCTTTAATGAAAAATATATATCCACAGACTTTCTTTCAGCCTGTATTATTAATGTGACCTTTACTCAACTGCTTCCCTCTCCTTTTGATTTCTGTGAATAAACGTAATTAGGAAGGTGTGCGTTCAGACACTGCCGCCGCGTTCCAGCAAGGGGCTCTGATGCTGGGGAGGTGAAGGAGATGGTTCCCAATTAACTCCTTCAGTAATGCAAAGGCAGTGGCAAGCAGAGGATTAGCCTGGGTTTAAAAATGCCCTTGAGGAGGTGGAAAGGGTCTTGCGATGGGTGGTGCAAGGAGGCATACGCTGCTGTGCATGGACCTAGGATGCAGCAGAGCCTCATGGCACTGAGATGCTTCAAAGGAGAGGAAAGCATGACTAAAGTGAAAAGCTTTTGCCCAGAAATAGTTTGTTTTCAACACTGCGAAGAGAAGTTAGTTGGCTCGTGTCAGGAGGAATGTGATTTTTGCATTAGAAACATACAGTTCAAGTGCCCTGAGCCAAACGTGTGGCTTGAAACAGAACCAGACTTTGTCTTGAAAGCTTTAACAGCCTGAAAATTAACCTCCCAAAATCAGGGTGGAGAGAGAGTTTGAAACAGCCTGATTCTGAATCTTGCTTAGTAGCAAGTCTGGGTTTATATAAAAACAGTATTTAAAAATAAATAAATAAACCAAACCCCTGGTCTTCAAGCCATCAACCTTCTCCTGCTCTACTCGGCTCAGGGCAGAGGAGTCTGTGGGCAATCAGGGCACAGCTCTCCCTGGCACACACTGAACGCTGCCAGGATTGCACTGGGCAGGATGCAGTGGCCAGCTCAGCCTGGCTCTTCCCACTACTGTTTCTGTGCCCTCATTTCCTACCACTGTGCCAAGAACACACAATTCCTCGATGTGCTGGGAAATGCCACTTAATATCTGCTGTCAAAGCCCCTCGGTTCATTCCTCGCTGCACAGTGCTCAGCTCTGGGGTGCCTTTGGTGGCAGTAATTCAGAACTTCCACAGCACTTTCTGTTCAAGAACCTCAAAATAAGTCCAAAACAAGAACTCGGTGAGGGTCCCACCACAGCGCAGCAAGCTGGGAGTGCTGGGTGTGCTTAGAGCACTGGGCTGAGGGACAGAGGAGTGGTGTGTATCGACAGCAGATGGGTTTGATAAAGGGCTTGTTAAAAACAAAGCTGGAATTTATGGTACTTTGGAAAGTTCAGACAACTCGCAAGAAAAGGGTGTCTGTGTGCCCTTTAGACACCAAGCGCCTGTGGCTCTTTGTAGGTGGAAATTCTCACTTAGCTGTGAGTAAATCACCAGGGAGGTTACTCTGAGCTCCCAGCACCTCTCCTCCTCTTGTTTCAGTTTCAGCCTCTGCTCACGGGACTAATTTGTCCGTAATCCTTCCCTGTCCTTCACGCTGTTTTCTTCCAGAAAACAAATCTTGCAGCCAAGCAGGAGGACTCAGGCTCTTCCTTTGCAAGCTGCTTCGCTGGAGCTCGATCCCATTCTGTGGTCTCTGAGGTCCTCGTGCACAAACATACCCGAAATATTTTGGAAAAGGTTCTGGAATTCGGCAGGAGCTGGCTTTTGTGAAAGAGCTTTGGCTTTTGCTAGGCTAAGTTTGAAGCCTTTGGAAAAATCAGTTCCAGTGACTTGCTTGAAGGCCTCTGGCCAAACTTTTCACTGATGGAGGCTCATTATGTGTTGCCCTTTTTTTGGCTTGAGTTGCTGCATACTGATTTAGGGGTGAAACTGGCAAGGACGTGTCCCTTGAGTGCATGGGCTGTGGTCTAATGCTACTTGATCGCTGGAAAAAAACCAAGTATTTTCATCCCAAATCCTTGATGTTTTTCTCTCCTTTGTTCCCTTTCTGTAAAAGTAAGGACTATGGTATTAGTACTGCCTGTTGTGGCGTATAATAAATTCATTCATATTTCTGCAGCACTAAGTAGTGTAGTTGTAATGCTGTGGGCAGGCCTGTGAAAAATGAGTAATTCAGTCTTCAAAGCAGGGTTGATTTGTGTGAAGGCCTGAGTTTGCCTGTTAACGATGAAGGGAAAACAAAATACTGAGGAGCAGCTACTCATTAAGCGAGCATCCTCCCTCTGCGCAGCGGCAGGGCTGGGGTTCTGTGTGCCCCAGGAGTAAAACACAACCTGTATCATAAGGCAGCCAGCCCCAGCGTGCCCAAAAATCTCATTTCTGAAGGCTTGCATCCATACTCCTACATTTATCTTATTGCTTGCAACACCTAAGGGTAAAAGTTGTGAATAAAGCTGGCAGTTGGTGCTAGTTTTTAACATTTGGGTGTATTAGCTTAGGCTGCGTGGAGCTTGTTTTCTGCAGGCTCCCGAGCAGTGGGTAATTTGCTGGCAGAAATGAATTTTTCAGCTCAGCAGAAGTTGACTTGCAGGGGCAGGTCCTGCACTCCCTGCCGGAGAGCGGCCACCCAGCAGCACAGCTTGAAATCACAGCACTCGTCACCCATCCCCCGGGAGAAGGAGGGAGATGGGAGAGTTGGGAAGAGATTTGGTTACAATACGGATCGCCGATAAACACCAGGAACCTGGCAGCTGTGTACAGATAGTGTACAGAAAAAATAAAGGAGGGTTATGGGGGGAAATCATGGCATAAATTTATCACCATGAAGTATTTGCTCCACTTTAATAGGTGTCTATAATTGGGCATGTGTGTGCGTGGGGGGTTTACACTGAAACCATCACACAGACCACAACTGAGTTGTATTTTCGAGTCCTTTGGTGTAACCCATTAGGGTATTTTTCTCGCCTTCTAGATCTAATCGCAGGCAGCAATGCAGGTTGAAGCATTTCAAGTGTTTTGGGTTTTTTTTTCCCTTGTCTTATCCGGCTGCCCTTTTACCGTTGTTATTGAGCGCTGGGGCTCATGTTGATTTGCATGCCATTTTGCTTTTGATCTCCATGGCAACCGCTACCAAATGGCCTGAGAATAATAGAGGTGCTTTTTGGAGCTGTAAGCAGGCTCTGTGCAGAGCGCTGACGCGGGAGGTTTGCACCAAAGTAAATAAATAAATAAAAAGGAGAATGAAGACAGCTATTGTGGCGAGGAGCCTCGCGAGCGGGGCAGCGCGGTCCCCTCTCCCTGTCCCTCTCGAGTTGTTACATGTGACAGATGTTTCTGACAGCTGCTTAAAAGAAATAAATACATGGGAGAGGGATGTCGGGAGGGATGAGCCAGCCCGGCGGCGGCTCCTGGCACTGGGCTGGCGGCTGAGGCTGCTGTGTGTGTTTCACAGAATCACAGAATCCTAGGGGTTGGATGGGACCTCGAAAGATCATCCAGTCCAACCCCCCTGCCAGAGCAGGGTCACCTAGAGTCCATCACACAGGAGCACATCCAGGCGGGGTTTGAATGTCTCCAGAGAAGGAGGTGTTTATCCAAGCCCACCTGCCTCTCTGGAGAGGGGATGCTCCTCGCCTGGCTCCATCCCCACGGCTGCTGCACGGGTGGGCAAAGTTTGGGATGGCTTTGGTGCTCTCCTGTTCTCCGATATTTTCTCCTCCTGTAACACATTTGAACAAGTTGCAGAGTTTGTTGGTGAGGTCGGGATCTCACTGGTCTGGGAAATGGGGCACTGAGGTCCTGTGTGTGAGGTCCTGCCCTGCTCTCGGTTTCACCCACGTTTTTTAAGGATGCTAATGAGAGCTCTCTCCCTTGCCATGTCCCCTCTCCAGCCCTGTTAGCATTCAGAGATCATGTTGCACCGCAGCACAGGAGGATTTGTACCGATTTCTTCGGGTTCTTGGACTGGAGCCAGTGTCAACAAACCTCAGGGCAGGGACGAGGTGAGGAGCAGGAAATGAGGGAGTTGTCGGGCTTAGTGGCTGCTTCAGATCACTCCAAAGGATGGCTTAAATTCAGGTTTGCAATTTCCTCCTCTCCACCTTCTCCACCATAAGCCCCGTTGCCTGCCTTCAGCATCTTCATCTAAACCAGAGCAGGGCTCGGGTCAGGGGCATTGGGCTGGCCCCGAAGTCCAGGCTGATGGAGAAGAGAGCAGGGGAGAGCTGATGGATGCAGTGAGGGGTGAGGATACACATGACAGGAGTTGGGGATTTTTCACTCAAAACCTGCTCCATCCTCATTGCTGCTTTCAAACAGCTCTGACAGCAGAGAGGAGCTGCGGTGAGCCTTGCTGCTGGGAGGGCTGGAGGAGAAGCAGCCCCTGGAGCAGCTTCCCAGCTCCTGCAAGCAGACTGCCAGCCTCCCCAGCGTGGATTTGACATGGCAGAAGATGGGAGAGGTCCCTTTCCTTGAGATGCAGAGAAGCATGCAGCCGGGTGCCAGCCAAGGTGCCCAGCACCCCTGTGGCAGGAGCGTGGGGGCAGCGGGGTGGCCCGGGAGCTGTTGTGTCAGCAAGTCCCGCCTGCTCCTCCCTCCTCAATTAACACAGCAACCACAACTTTGTTATCCTGGGCATGAAACAAGGCTAATGAATCATGTCGCACTTTGAAGCCATGTTAGATCTGGAATTGACACAAGCTTTTACATCCATGTCACTCCGCCCCCTCGGCTCCCCCCAAACCCAGGCAGGGCCATCTCACTGTTTACCTGTCAGTCAGCAGAGGAATTTGCATGTTAGTTAAGCTGTTAGCATGAGTAATTACTGAGTGGGTCAGTGACTCCTCCTCCCAGCAAACCGGGCTGAAATGCTTTGCCTTGGAAGCGATGTCTCTATCGCTGGAGGACTGGCAGCTTGCGGTGGGGGAAATGAATGCAAAGGATGACTCAGGGCTAATTGCTCGCTTTCACTATCGCTGGGGTGTGCACCGCGGGCTTCATTAGGAAACAGATTGGTCCCTCAAAGCGTGAATGAAAAGCTTGTGTCTGGGATAGGGTGGACGGAGAGGGCCAAAGGGGAGCCTTACCCCTCTGCAGCTGGGTGACTCCACTGCAGGGAGCAGGGGCTTCTGCAGAGGTCGAGGTGGTAGATCTGGAAAGAGAGGCACCACTCTGCCTCTGAGATATTGCCTTCCACCAGCAATGAGCAGGAGAAATCACATGGCTCTTTGCCACCTTCTCCAGCAGGAAGGACCATCCCTGCCTGACCAGGAACCTGCAGGTGTCACGGTGTCTGTAGAGCTTCAGCCTTGCCTGCAGTGGCTTAGTTCATTTACCCTCCCCCAAACTATCTTACCACCTTTATCCATATCTCTGTACGAAAGGGGGGTGCTGTTTGCAGAGAGAGTGGGTGACTCACAGAATCACAGGGGAGGTAGACGTCACAGGGGATGAATGGGTGGGTGACCCTGTCTCAACCACGATGCAACTGCTGGAAGATTTTGTTTCCAGACACCCACGTGTCATTGCCCTGGTGAAACCCCAAGTTTTCCAGAAGAGTCTGTGACCTATTCTTGAGCACATCGGTCCATGTTGAGGCACATCTGACTGTCAACTGGTTGAAATTGCAGATTTGCCAGGGTGGTTCCTGGAGAACATCAACCCCCACCTCTCTGGAGTTCATATTAGCTGGGCAGGCAAGGAAACTTTGGCACCAGACATCATCTCCTGCTGCCAGTGTGCAGAGGAGGCATCTCAGCAGCAGAATAAATTCTTAGGTCATCCTGGGATCAAAAGGAATGATAAAAAATAATTGGGCAGGAAACTGCCCTGGGGATTGGCAGTGGGAGAACAACAGGCAGGACTCCAGAAGTGGAAACCTTGTGTAGAATCTTCCCATTGCTGGAGGTTTTCTGTAAGTTCATGCTATGGCTGGGCTGGAGCAGGACCGTGGGTAGCAGAGCTGTAAGAGCCCCATCTGCACAGGGAGCCCAGCACAGGCTGGAGGAGCTTTGCACAAACACCAGCAATAAGTCACAGGGAAGTTTTTGTTTCCTTTATTTTCAAGTTTGCATTGTTTTGGCGTAGTCAAAAATTAGAGTTAAAACATGGGTTTTGTTCAGAAATCTCACTTTCAGTTTTCAGTGAAAACACTGCAAAAATAGTATGAAACAAAACGTTATTTTAGAAAATTATGACATCTTGTGACTAACTTCACGCAGAGCCTCTGAATAATTTTTTTTAATATATTTACATCCAGACAGGGGACTGAACAACCTCTGAGTTACCACAATATGGCCTAAAACTAGGTATTTTATTAGTGTTTAGCCATTTATGGGGTCCTGGTGTTTAGTACTACTTGAAATACCTGCTTCTCTAGGTCAGGTTTTCTCAGCTGTGCTGTGGCCAGTTTGGTGCGTTCTTTCATTCTCCTGAATTTTCACCTTGTTTTCTTTTCACTTACAAGTTTTCATGAACTAGGTCATCTGTTTCAACCAGGGCTGAGTAACAGATGATCTGACCATTAAAAAAAAAAATACTCAGGATTTCAAGTCTTATGTTGTAATACATCATTAAAACACATCGCTTGCTGCCACTACTTAAATACAAAGTAATAAAGTAAAATTATAATAGAAGGATAAAGCATATTTAAAAAAAAAAATCTCATCTGGAAACTTGAATGTTTTGAAATTTTTGCTGTATTGTTTTTCAGAGGGAATATTTTGTAGGATTTTTTTCAAACACTGAATGAGTTCTGATTCCATTTTTTTTTTTCAAACATTAGCACTCAGTGTAAAATACAAATCCTGTGTTTTGACTGGCTTTGGTGTTGACTGTATTTACCAGAAACCCAGGCAGCAAAGTACTTTCCTTTTACAATTCAGGAAGGCTACAGAATCAATCTTTTTAAGGTAATGTTTGTTCTGAGAATAAATCGTGGTTGTTTGGAACGCTTAAACTTTCAAAAGGACCTGCTCTAAAAGCCCAATTTTTAAACAATTGGATCGTGAGTGTAATATGAATGTAGTTAAGATGATAAATGCAGCTAATTTTCTCCCTCTATTAGCCCCTTTCACATGCTACTTACAAATGCCAGTCAAACTCAGCAATCCTTTCATTTTATTATGCAGTGACGAGGCGGTTGGATTAAAAATACATGATGGCATTTTCTAACTTGGATTTATAAGTACCACTACGGTATCTAATTTTGGGCTGACATTTGCTAGGCACAGGGGGAAGTGTGGTTTATTGGTGCACACCAGGGAGAGCTGCCTTCTCCTCCTGGGGCCACCGTGAAGTCTCCCTGCAGGACCCCGGTGGAGCTGTTTCATCTCCCCGGTGTGCTGGCAGGGATGGGACAAGACCTTTTAATCGCTGCCCGTGGAGCAATTAGAGCCACTTCTGCAGGAGGTGCAGCACGTTGCTGTTGTGGGGCTTGTCCTGCCATTCCCTGGTCAGATGCTTGTGGTGAATCCTACTCAGCTGTTACCCAAGAAGCTTCATTTCTTGGGCTTCCTCTAATAAATATTCTCAACCTCCTCTTAGGACAGTAGTTCCTATTTGCTCATTTAATCTCCAAGGACATCTCTCCAAATCATCTGGAGGTGTTTTCCTTTTTGATCTGAAGTGGTGCAGAGGTGTTGTCTGGGTTGTGTATGGGTTGTACCTATGGATTGTATGCGTGAGGCTGTACCCATCATTGCTGGTGGTCACAGCAGCTCTTGCCTTACCCAAGAGCTCCATCCTTCACCTGTGTCTTCTTCATCAACCTGAAGCTGTATTTCTCCAAGGCCCATCTTGGTATGGCTGAATGCAAACAAAGGCCCAACTGCAGGGGGAATGTCTGGTGTGTTGGTCTGCTTTTACTTACTATTCTTAGTATTCCTATCATTCTTACTATTATTGTTGTTGTTATTGTTATTATTGTTGTTGTTATTGTTGTTATTGTAATATTTTCATGCAAGTGAGGCACTTGCTATTCTGGGTTCATCCAATTATAGTTAGGTCTGTGACACAGGTCCCAGAGGTGAAACGCCCTGTGTCCAAGCCATCAGCTCTCCAGATCAGCTATTGTTTCTTTAAACGAAAGGGACACTAAAGTCCAATTATTGCAATAGAATGGGCTGCTTCTTTAAACTGAAGAATTTGACTCAGCTCAAGGGATATTTTTGATTGCCTCTGGCTTCCCTGGAGCTAAAAAATTATATGCTTTCCCTCTTCACTAAATTAAAACATAGTTGGATTGGTAGTGGGACTGAAGGAAGTCCCTGCCTGAAACCCCAAGTGTCAGCCTGCTTTGCAAACTGTAAGCTAGTAATTGGTTTGGAAATACTGAGTGAATAGGTAAAGAAAAGCTTCTGAGCGATTTGTGCTGGGTAGTACAGACTGCCTGGAACAGTGGGGCTTGGCTTTCTTGCAAGATTTTGCAGCGCTGAGTTGTTAATTTCATGTTTTGATATGTAAACACAATTAACATTTGTTACTCTGTAAACACTAGATAGAATTCTGTTTCAATTGCACCTTCTTCTCATTTAAGTTCTTATAAAGCAATTCCTTTGTTTCCCAAATGTCAAACTGCCTGCCTGACATTCTCACTGCTCATGACCTCCAAAACGCCCCTTTCTGGCATCCAGGCTGGGACAGGGCAAGACTTGGAGGGAGTAAATAGCACAGCTGAGAGGAGCTGAAACACAGAGTGATCACGCTGTGGCCCAGGAAGCTTGTCCTGCATCACCAGGGAGCTGGTGGTGGTGGTGAGATCCCAACTGGCCTCTGTCAGCAGCTATTGGTGAGCATCCATGGTCCTACAAATCAGCTGAACCATTGTAACATGCAGGATGCTGAGGATATGGTTCTGTGAGCAACATCTACTACAGGGCCCCATCCCTAGGAACATTCAAGGCCAGGTTGGATGGGGCTCTGAGCAACCTGCTCTAGTTCTTCTCCCGAATTGCTGATGACAGGACGAGAGGAAATGGCTTCAAGTTCCATCAGGGGAAGTTTAGGTTGGATATTAGGAAGAAGTTCTTTCCTGAGAGGGTGGTTGGGCACTGGAATGGGCTGCCCAGGAAGGTGGTGGAGTCACCGTCCCTGGGGGTGTTCAACAAACGGGTTGATGAGGCACTTGAGGCCATGGTCTGATGGTCTGATGGTTAGGAATATGATGGGATAAAGGTTGGACTTGATGACCCTGGAGGTCCCTTCCAACCATAATGATTCTATAATTCTAGTTGAAGATGTCCCTGCTCTCTGCAGGGGTGTTGGACTGGATGGCCTTTAAAGGTCCCTTGAACCCAAACCATTCCCAAACAAAACCACTTCTATAAAAATGTTTAATTCCTGGCTTGCTGGTAGATCTTGAGCACCAGGCTCCTGCCATCACCCGCCTGCTGTCAGCCAGTGGCAGGGGCATTGAGGTAAGGGGTGAGTGATCTGTGTGACCCTCTCTGGGTGGATGTATATGAAGCCACGGCCAAAATGAAAGCTGCTTTCCTGCACGTGGTGTTGAAGGCCCCTTGTCTTTCTGGGAGGGAGCGCCTGTTGTGTGGCCACTGAAGTATCTACTGAAAAATCAAAAACCTCTGGCTGAACCAAAGTCATGTTCCCTACGTTTCGAGTACATGGTAAGGGACTGTAGGGAATATGTTGTTAGAAAAGTGCTAAGCAATGCTTTGGGGGGCACCTTTGAGAAAGGTGCAGCTGAGCCGTGGTGGTTGATCTGAGCAAAAACCTGCCCATCCCTCCAGAAAGCTCCAGGGCACCTTTCCCTCTCCTCAGGGCTGTTGTCTGGCTTCAGACATGGGCACATTTCATCCATCTCAGACCAAGGGATGGGGGTCAGCTCCCAGAGCCGTGTGATTAAATTGAAGTCTCAGAAGCTGTTTTAGATGCCTACAGAAACATGAAGGAAAGCTGAGAGTCCTCACACAGGAATGTTTTCATATGAAGTCTAAAACTTTTGCTCAGAGGGTTAAATGGCACCATCCATCTTAGCTGAAAAATCTGCTTCTCTGGAGATGTCCTTCCCTGCTTCAGCCCAGCTTTGAACACTATCCCACCACGGTCTAGCTCAGGTGGCATCATCAGACCATTTGGGGAATAGAAGAGCCAGATTGACTTCCACCAGTGCCAATGGTCTCTGCCTCATACCCCAACTGGGACAGTCCCCCAAAGGGCAGGGGGAAGGTGCTCCAGGCAGGGTCAACACACATTGAGCTGGTTAGCAATTCCACTGAGAGCAGGCATGGAGAGGTGCACTGGCCACTGTGCCACGTCCTGCAAGCACACATCTGCTCGAGCACACCCAGTGCCGTGCCGAGCCTCTGGCTCATTGTACCATTTACTGAGGTTACCACATAATAGCTATGCAAAATAGTGTCTCCTTTCCTTTTTTTTCCCCCTTTAGTAAGTGAAAGTAAGTCTTCCAAGCCAAGGTTAACAATATATATTTATGAGTTGCAGCCAGCTGCTTCTGTGTTTGCACATGTGTTTGTTAATGAAGAGTAACCTAAGGGTCAGGTTATTATGTAAATAACCATTGTCAAGGGTAAAGGTGAAGAACCCAGTAATGAGTTGTGTCTCTCTGTCTCTCTCACAAGCCACTAATGAATATTGGATATTGCCATTTGCGGGGCTTTTTACCCTCATTTTATCAGGGGGTGAGGGGCAGGGGTGGAAAAAGAGGAGAGAGAAAGGAGTAAATTTGTAATTAAGCCAAGACAAGTTCATTTTTCCCTCTCCCCAAACCAGCTAAAGCCAGCTATTACTTCTGTAGGAATTGCATATATATATATATATGTGTGTGTGTGTGTGTGTGTATAAACAAAATCCTGGCCTGCATTCAGGGAAAAATCACCTTCCATCGCCGACTCCAGGCTACATCATTTCTTTTGAGCCTCTGCAGCTCTCACTTGAGAAGATGCCCACAAATCAACAGTCTGCATCTTTGCAGATAATACTGAACTGAGGCAAAGCCAGCAAGCCACCGAACAGACTTTCCATTAGGAAGGTTAACAGCAAACCTGCCTGCACGGGATTACTGACAGAGTGTGAACAGAAGGTGCAGTCTCATTGCATATGCTTTTAATATCATGGCACAGACAGGGAAGCCTTTAGCTCGCAGACACCTGACACCCTGTGCTGTTGTTAGGGTAAGAGTGCAAATAGGAGTGGAAAGTCTTTCTCGCTTCTGTGTGAAAGCACAGATGCCAAGGTAGCATAGCTCTGCCTTTATTATCTATCTGCTGGGCAGGGTATGGCCAAACAGGCTCACTCTCGGAAGTTAATAAGAGCCTTGCCCAAAAGCAATGTAGCCCTGCAAGCCTCCGTCTCCCAGTTTTTAAATTACAGATGGGAACTGGCCGCTGCTTGTCATGGTCAGGACAGACACGACACACAAAGACAAAACACAAAGGCAAATAATCAAAAAGCTCCAACAGCTCCCATCCTGTCATTGTTCTAACATGGCCTTATATACCTTTCTTCTTACAAGTATTATTAGTCAATTGGTTCACACCAAAGATCATCAGGTCATGATTGAACGACTTCTCAGCTGCAACCTCTGGTGGTCTGCCAGCTCCTTAATCTTGTTTATCAAACTTATATTCTAATCCCTCAGACCAGCCGAGGCTTCCCACAATAGCTGCTAGCACGTCGAGTCAAAGGATTTGATCCATGTGTCTGGGACAGGGAGCACCCTTGCTGTGCACTTTGTGCATAGCCCGAGAAGTGTGATCACTGCTGTGCCCCAAGCACTACGCTGGCCTTGCAGAGGCTCTGAGCATGTTGCTGGCCTTGCCAGAGGGTCTGGAGTTCCCAAAGCCAGAGTCATCCAGCAGATTTGCACATTAGGTGCCCAGCTCCCACTGACTCCGCTGGGATCTGGGAGCCAGACTGCTTAGCTGGCAAATCCCAGCGAGTTCCTCCTTTTCCTCCATGCATCCTTTGAGTCCCGACTAGTTGTATAAGCCTGGTCCTTAGAAACCCCTGAACCAGGAAAGGATGAGTGCCGTGTCCGTAATTCAGGCACAAATACATCCCACAGTGCCTTATAGCACTGTTTGTGATGAATGTCAGCAAGGCAGAACCCCAGGGGGCATCTGTCAAAAAATAAATAGTGAAAATAATAATAAGATGCAGTGGTCAATAATTACTCACTAGACAATGACAGCATCTATTTTTAAATGAAGCTTTGCTCACTCTCCCTAAATGTCAAAGCCAGGAGTCCGTGGTAACGGGGGTGGCTGCAGTGATGGGGAGAATAGAGGAGCCCCAGGTTGCTGGGTGGGATCCATAAACTGCTGGAGGTGATGAAGGAGAAGGCTGTGTTGTCTGCACGAGCCTCATTTGGTGGTTTGAGTAATGTCGTGTTGCCACTAGGGTGTCTCTGCAAACAAGCTATTGCATCTCCAAAGAGTTCCTCGCACGAATAAAAAGCTAAATAGAAATGATGGGCTGACTAGCTGAGCCTGTGCTTTTTGCTTTTATGATTGAGAAATAGTTGTTGAAATTGTCAATAAAAATAAATAAAATTAAGTTTCCCTACTTAGGTGAGGGAAGGCGAGCCTACCTTTCTTTGCTGACAAGCCTTTTTGTTCTGTGTTGGCTTTTATATATGTGAAAACACCAGCATTGAGAGCTTCCAGGGAGCTGCACTGGGGCGGTTATAGGCATTTTTACATCCTTTATATGGGCTTAAATCCATTTACAGATGTGCTGTAGACAGAGAGACATTTTTTACAAGTAATTGTCATGTATACAAGGGTCCTTATGTGTCACAAAAAGATTTCACTTAAGAGAAATAAATGTGCTTTTCATCTTTTGTTGGCAGGAGCAGTGGTGGTTGGGAAGAGGGTAATTGGTGATCTTTTCCAGTCTGATAACCAGGACAAATAGGGAGGAGCAGAGTGACTGTGGCGTTTCTCTCCTCCCCAGTTCCCTCCTTGTGGAGCACAGTTCAGAGGCACTTTTCTGACTTTGCTTTTAGTCTAAGCGATAGGTGTGATAAATGCCCTCAGGGGTAGGTTAGAGGAGAGCCACGCTGCCCCGGTGTGACCTCAGCGATGCTCAGCAGCTCCTCTGCAGCAGGACCGCGGTTCTCCCCTGCGATGGAGATCGCTGACATCGCCTTTACCCCTTCGGCAGCTGATCAGGATGTCTCTGCTTGTTCTGAGGCTGTGTTGGATGCGATCGGGATGCAGAGGTCTGCCTCTTTATTGCCTTTATTTGTAGGTTAGAATTTCCCATGTAGGTTAGAAAGTCCCATGTGGTGTTTTTTGAAGGTTATTGCTCTTCTCAGGGGCTGAGATTTAAAAGATTCCCTGGAGGCAGATGGAGCTTTGATAACATTATGCATCACCTGTACCCAAACATCATGGAGGGACTGCAAGGCTGCAGATACCTCCCGCAGGGGCAGGACTGATGTGAGGGACACTCGTGTTGGGAAGGTGCTGGTGCTCCCAAGCGGAGGCGTGATAAGCATTCCTGATCCTGCACAAGGCATTTCACAATATCTGTGTATTTCCCCTGAGGATGCTGTTCTGTGATATTGCTCCAGAGGAAGATGCCAATAATGCAACTGGGCTGTGTGCAGGAAGCCCTGGTGAGCACTCAGCAATGGGTCAGGCTAAGGAAGTAACAGATGCAGGTAGCCTTTACCAATGAAGGGTTAAATCAGGCCACAACTCAGGCCAGAAAGCAAAAGGGAGGTCCCTCATTGCATAGATTTACTTACAAATAGTTTTTCAGTCATTAGAAGGCAAAGCAGGAGTGGGACCAGAGATCTGAGGTTGAGAAACACAGGATGTTTAAAACGATACCAAATCCCTGCCTACAACACAACAAGCTTTGTTTTTACAATCTATGATTTCTGTTTAATAAATGCTTTATGCCAGTAGGTGCTTTGTGCCACCAGTGTGGGCTTGAAGGTGCATGTAGGTTTGAGATGTAGGATGGAGCATGGCCTTGAAATCAGGGACAGGTGAGCAGTAAACCAGCTTGATAAATAATGGATGAATCGTGCTTGGTTTTGCTGATGATGTAGTGACCTTTTGGGAGGCAAAAAACAAAGCAACAGCAAATGACCAGCAATACTGATGAACAGGCTAAGTGAACTGGACACATCATTAACACCAGCATACCAAAATAATTACATGCAACTGGGAGTTGGGCGGTCAGCAAAAAGAGACGAGAGGAACCGGTTCTGTGTGAATTTGAGCTCTCCATCCTTTAGCAGGGAGGGGGGTTTCAGGGGAGATATGGTTTTGGGATGGTTGGTGCAATCGGACATGGGCATGACTTGCTGTTGGGTATTTGAAGTTTGCGGCAGAGCAGAGATGTGACACGTGGGCTTGCAGAAGTCCTGTAGACCAAACTGATTTGGCAAGATGAGGTATTATAGAGAAGCCCCCGTAGAGTAGAAGTTACCCTATACTGTAGAGAGAAATTGTTGATGTCCAGGAGAGAATAAAACCCCCAAAGTATGATGTGGCTGGATAACACACATTGCAAAAATCTCTTTTTTTCTCTTTTTTTATTGTCTTGTCTTTGAAAAGTCAACAGCTCAGCCTCAGAGTAGCCACCTCTGTACTTCAGGCAGGTATGTTGGTAGTTTGAGTTTGTGAATGGCCAAATATTTGGCTGAATCAAGAGGCTGCTCGCTTTTGAATTTGGAGAACATTGTTGTGAATGGGGATCTGTTGGCAAGAAAGCGGGGAGAGAAGCTGCTTTTCACATGCTCATCTGTTTTCACATGAAAACGAGAGTATTCATTATTAGTTATTCATTATTCTCCCATCTAATAAACTTTTTGCCATTCAGGCAGTGAGCGGAAACAGCAACGTGCTGCCTTGTGTAGCCCATCACGCATCCGGAGTAACAGATAATGAGTAGGTGAATCAAACATGCTTCCCAAAAACTCTGCGTGAGAATTATTCATACCAGCAAATGCTCCTGAATAGCAAATACATCTGCAGAAATTAAGGTTTGTTACAGTGGGTTTATAAACAGAAGACAGACCTAAATTTGCAATGAATGATGGAAGTAGTGTTGCTTGGCAGTTTCACTTAGGCAGAAATAATGACAATTTTCACCTTGTTCAACACCTTCCATCTGAAGGTCTCCAAATGCTTTGCAAACTCAATTAATTAGTTGTGGTAAGACCCTCCCCCTGCTAATTTTGGCAGTGCACGCACCCCTTTAATGCTGAAGCTTAGAGTGAATTTGTACACAGCAAAGCACCCTCCTCAGCCATCCTGGACCCTGTTTATTCTTTGTTGTTTGAACTGACCTAAAACTTTCTGGTAATGTTAAAATTATATCAAATACGCACCTATTAGCACTATTTTAGGACTACAAAAAAATGCAAAATAATCTTTATTATTTGTGCTAAATGGGTAACTGAAGGGGAAAATGTAGCAGTTTTAAAAAGCAATTTCTTACGCATGAAAGCAGTGACAATTTTGGGTTTTTCTTTCTTTCTAATATTTCCAAATGAAAAAGAAGTAATTAATACTGTTGAAAGAGAGCAGAAATATTCTGTGGAGAATCCACTTAGATTTCTTCTGAGTTTTCTGTGTATTGAACAGCTGTGCTTAAAAGCACAACATGATGTCAGAATTGGGATCTGTTGCTCTCTGATCTGAACAAAACCTCTGGTTTGCATTATGCCTGATCATCCCCATTATACCTAACACTGCTCCTGTACAGAAACAAGGACCATTTGCCTGCTGACTGCCAGGGACGGGGCTGTTGTGGGTTGGGATGAGCGCGGTTGAACAACCAGCACTGGCTGAACTGCACGAAGAGTTAATCCACTGCCATCTGTCTTTATTAGGCTTCTATTGTTGGACACCACAGCCTGGAAATCTAGCAATGAAACCCAGTTGGTCGTTGCCATTCATCATGGTTATTGCTGGAGTTGTGTAATGAAGAGGGGAAGTGCTGTTTATTGCTCTCCTCTCTTTGGAAACTATCCTTGGGGGTAGTTATGGATGGTTATTGGATTTAAGCACAGGACTCTGGGAGTTCCTCCCTTCTTTGCTCTCTTTATGTGTTGAACCATGAGATTTAATGGGGTTTTATGTCCACTTCTGCTTCGAGGCTGGTCTGCTGCCTGCGTTTGTTCTCAGTGGTGTGAAGTTTGGCTGGCTCATTTCTAGCACGAAGGTAAACTGAAACAGGCCAGGACTAGTAATAAAAGACTAGTAAATACTAGTAATACTGCAAAAAGGCAGTAGGTGTGTGCCCTCCAGGGCAGGCATGGCTCTGCCACACGTAACGACAGTGAGCATAGGTCACAGTCATAGTTTAGGCATCATCATGGTCAGCAATGGAGCCCTCTGAGCCTTTGAAAATAGCTAATCAGAATGCTTTATCAGGTGCTTTAGGTTGCAGCTCTTATCTCCAGCAATTTCTGGAGGCTGACAGGTCAGACCGGACACCAGCTGTTTGGGCAAGGGATGGGGGGCAACCAGGGAACAGTGCAGGAGGTGGAAGACCCAAACGTAGTTCTAACTTGGCAGTGGAACATGTCTCACTGGGGTATACAAGGGTAAAAATAAACCTGTAATAAAATCCTTCAATAAGTTGGCTAGTCAGCATGCTTGCAGTGCAGGGGACTGTGATTTCAGAGGATTTGGGGTGAAATATGTTCCCTCTGGGTTTGTGAGGCAGTTCCTAGACTGGCGGATGGTTGATCCAGTTGAGACAACGCATTAAAGGATCTGAACTTCCATCCAAAACTCAAAATGACCCTTATGCAAAGTTTAAACAATGATTAGATCTTCTTTTTTAATAATTTAGACCGGTTCTTGCAATTACTCTTAGAGACACAGAAAAGTTGTGGGTGCACTGAACTTCCAAAAGGCACCACTACCCCCAGCTGCTCTCCTCCTTTTGTGCACCTGCACAGTGTCCCTGGATGCCTGCAAGAGATCTTTGGTGGTGCAAGAACCGACACCACCTGCAAAGGTGACTGCTTGCTCTAGGTAACAAAAGCAGTGGCTTTCAGGGAAGTTTGCAGAGCCCCATAGCTGATGGACCCAAACTGAATGAAAACAGGTTTGTGTGCAACAAGTAACCCATGTGGGAGATGTCTTGTGTGCAGGTAGATAGCCAGCATGGCTGAATCATCAGCAATTTATTTGTGCCAGCAACAAGGGGAGGGTGTAAGGATCCTTTGGGATGACAAGCTATGGAGGGAAGGAGCTGCCTATCCAGGTTTCAGAGCCTGTGCTCTGGCAGTGCTTCTGGGCACAATGTGTAATAGGTATGAGACAAGCTTCAAGGGCTGAAGACATGGAAGGAGTTGGAGATCTCAGTTGTGTTTCCAGATAATGTGTAGCCTGTGCCTGTCAAAGCTACTGCTGATAAGGGGATTCTGCAGAAAGTAATTAAAACTCAAGCCCCTGGTATTTATTTAAAGGGGAAACTCTTGGGACTCGATAGGATTTTGTTGAAATGGACCAGGAAGCCGATTCTTAACGCACCGCAGAAAAGCTCAAAGAATTAAATGTAAAAAGAGAGGCCAGGCAAGTTTCACATTGCCCTCACAGAATCAGTAACGCTGCAGAAGCTGTTAAGGTCTCTGTTACATGCTGAAAATGCAGGGTAAGTCAAGCAAAATAAAACCCTCTTGGTGACACAGGAAAAATTTGCTCCTAGAGAAAAGTGTACATCCATGTATGTTGACTTGGAAAGAAACTTGTGGTTATTTAGGACTCCAGTTCCCTTTTCCCTGAGGTAGATTTACTGGAAGACAGATAGATCTAAACAGACAGCTTTGCGTATTAAGTACATTTTTGCTAGACAGTGGTTGTCTGAGAAACTAATTTGTGACAATAGACTACAGTTTAGTAGACATTATCTTAAGCAGTTTGCAGTGAAGTGTGGGTTCAGCAATATAACCCTACTGCCTGTTAAGTCTCATCCAGGGGGTGGTGGAAAATTATGCCCAAGTAATAGAGTACTTATTGATGGGGTTTGCAGGCTCCAAGCCTGATATATTGCTGGCTCTTTCAATTATGGAACGGCACCAATGAAGCATGGATTGTTATCTGCTGACATCTTGTACAGCAGAAAAATGAAAAGCAGGAATTCCTATGTCAGTGTCACTTGGGACACAGAGAAGTATAAAGGAGCAGATGAGGCGTGGCTTAGGTCCCAAGAGCTGCCATCGCTTGATAGTTTTCCATAGAGTCCCTAGACTTCAAAACAACAGATTTAAAGAGAAGTGAGTCACATGATTTTTCCCACAGTCGTGTGGTTTTATCCCCTCTGACAGACACAGGAAGAGTGTTAGGGGATGCTGTCGCCAGATCCCAGGTGGGAAGAGAAGTCACTGGTGAAAACATCCAGAAGAAGGGGCCTCTTGGCTGCTCCCTGACGGTCCCAATGCTTGTGTTGGGAGGGTGAGCACAAAGCCAAGCAACAGCCCTGCTGACATCAAAAGCTAATCAACAAGTGTTACCTGAGTGATTACTTCTCGAGTGCTCCTGTCATTGAGTTTTGAAATGGAAGATGATGTTGGAACTTGTGCCTCTAAGCCCAGGCTTCCTAAGCAATGGTGGTTAGGATATAGCAGCTTAATCTCATTTGGATATGGACACAGAACTAAAAAGCCCTTTTCAAGAGCTCTTCAAGCATTGACAATGTGCTGAACTTCCTGGGAAAGGCTCTTTTGAAGGAAAGTGCCTGTAGGAAAGTGTAACATCACAGATCCAGCTCAATTACAAGCTGGGAAATTTTCCATTTTATTCCTGTTGCACCCTAATACTTCATTCTAATGAAGAATGCCCTAATGTTTCATTCTAAACATCAACTTCCAGGAAAAAAGTGCACGCAAATGATCTAGCTAAGTAACACCCCGGTCATGGATGGATTTATGTGCGTGTTCATCTTCAAGTCCATAATAACCTTTTTAAACTTATGAGACTAGTCATGCTTCAGGTCATAGCAAGACTCAGCCTTTTCTTTTGAATCAGTCTTCCAGTTTACTTTGAAATTAAAGAAATCTCATGAGAGATTGTTTTTAGGAGATACCCAGACAATATGAGAATGATTTTAATATAATCTATGCAATTAATATCATTTCAGAAAGTCTGTGTGAAAGAAGCCACAGTCCCCCTCACATTAATAATGGTAAAATCCATTGCTGCATGCACATACACACCTATTCTTGATACTTGCAAGAAACATCCCCGTTTGGCAGTGCTGGAGATAGCTCGGTCTTGATGCCTTCTTAACTAAAGAAGCTGTGTTTTCCTGGTAAGACAATGGTCCAAATAACCCTTTCCAGGAGAAAATAATGACTTAATCAACTACAAAGAAGGGAAAGGCAGTGATTTTTCTAAGACATCAGGGATGGGGTCTCTGGGCCCTGCAACCTACTTTGCCACCGGGTGACTGTTCCTCCATCATTCTGCTGTTTGACCTCACCTCTCCTCAGCTTATTCATCTGGAAGATTCACTTAATTGTATTAGTCAACTTCACGGAGGTGCCTCAAAGCTTAATTAAGGTCTGAAAAGCCCATCAAGAGCCACTGGCAGAATGCTCTGAAGAAATGGTTGATATGAGGCATGGACACGGGGAAGGGAAATGTATAGTGATGGGTTTGGATATATAGACAGAGCTATCAATTCGTTGTGACTGTCACAGACTGTTTTCAGGGTGTTGTCATGAACTCTTGGGAAATCCCAGGCGTGCTGATGAGTTACCAGCAAAAACATTCATTTTCTTGTATTATGGTGTGTAAGCATGTTGCCCTTATTTATGTATCGAATGGCTATTTTAGAGAGGTGAGCATGGAGGTGCTGTGCATGGAAACACAACAAAAACAGCTTTGCTTTTTCCTGACTCTTAGCAAAATCAGTTGGTGTGTGAAAGTTGGTCCAGGCACCTGTGGCCAGTCACTGTCAGCTCTTGTTTCACCCTCGGGAGGATTTTTGCCTGACACACCCCAAGGGGTGAATTGACATTCATCACTCCTCCAGGGGAAGAAACATATGGAGGCTCCACCGGGACAAACTCCGTGATCTGAATTGCCAATCAGTGCCTGTCTGAGCCTCAGCTGGGAAAATCTTGCTGCTAACAAGCCTTCATGCTCCCCCAGTTCTCACTGCAATCTGTCAGCTGCTAAGGATGGTTTGAGCAGCTCTCGAGCTGGTGAGCAACCTATGGCACCAGCTTATTACAGAGAGGTGGGAGCCTCTGCATATTTTAGGTACAGGCGGTTTCTGTTATCGAGACCTACTCGAGGTTTTCCCTATAACTTGGTAAAATTGGACAGCCTTAAAAATGAAATATTTAGTCGGAAAGAAAAAGAGAATTCTTTCTGCTTACTTTGAGGAAAATTTCTGATTGTTGCATTTGGGGTATTTACATATATCACTGGCTTTTGAAGCTCTGCATTTTGCCTGTTTGTTTATGCTCCTTTCGCTGGGAAGTGGCATGCTATTGTTTCCTTATAGCTTCCACAGAGCTTGAAATTGCTGCCTATGCAGGAGGAAATTAGTTTGTAATTAAAGCCAAGCTAATAATGATTCCCATGGAGTCTACTTGGTTTTTTTTGCTTGGAGTGAAGTGCTTTGCCCTCGTGGCTGCTGTGAGCGTGGTCAGGCATGGCTGCCCAGCCGGCAGGAAGGTGTTGGAGGGATGGTTCTCACGCTGCGGTAACCACTCCGGCACACATAGGCTTAATGTCTTTCAAGGCCTTCTGCCCCACCAATTAGAGATGATGGCATTATATCAAAACATGACAAGGAATAGAGCAAGCTGCAGTCAGCAGATTATTTTGGAGAGGTTCAGGAAAGGCAACTGAGAGAAGAAAGCTTTGGGTTTAAACTTGCCACGTGAGGGTCTGTGCCTTTACCAGAGAGCTGTTTTCTTTAGGGGATATTGGAATGGGCAAATAGTTGGGAATTCTTTCATTCCCATGTGCTGCCCTGGCAGTGTGGACAGGGGTTGTGTGTACTGAGAAGCGTGCAGTGCCTCTTGCCTTGCTCCGTCTCTGAGGCTGTACAGCCCCGTGTGTGATACAGCCACGTGCACTACAGTACCTGGAGGAGCCAGGGTACACCATACTCTGCATCCCCCAGCAGTTCCGTCGTGTGTCTCACCAGCTCAGAATGAGCTGAGCTGCCTTAACTGCAGCAGCAGGGAATTAGCCAGCTCCTGAGATTTTGGGCTTCGCAGTCCAAAAGGGAAGATGATGAGAAAGTGATGGAAGAAGGTGATTGCCTGAGGCCATATGTTGTGTTGCCGAGTCAGAAATTAAATTCATGGCTCTCAGCTCCTCCCATAGCATCCAAGGCACAGGGCTGTCTGTGTGCAATCAAACTCCTTGGCTGGTTGACTGCTGATTGAGGGAATACGTGTGGGATGGTCTGGGGGTTTGTACAGTTGGAGGTACCCTGAGCACTTCCTAAAGGGAGCCCCTTTTATTTCTAGTGTGACCTGCTCATATTTTTGAGCTCAATTTTAATTCCTCTTTTTGCATGTCAAGATTTTTGTGCTTTCGGGTGTTGAGGATGAAGTCATGAAGGCAGCTGGAAAGTTTTCTGAATGTTTTGACCGAGCACCTTGTTTCTCTAGGAAACAAGCCTTATACAGTCATGTTTCTCGTGCATGCCTGCCTGTTTCTCTTAGGAACTTCAAAATCTGTCAGTCGTTTTCTAGGCAACTTGGCACTGGGAGGGTGGATGTCAAATATATGAATTCCCTGTGTAGAGATGACCAGCAAACTGCCTTACAGGTGTGCAGGTACCATGGGCATGGTTTAAGTACCTGAGTTTAATGGGAGGGAGGAAAGGGTGTGGATGTCTGGTCTGAGCTCTGGACTGCAATAAAAAAAGAGTTTAAAATGTCAACAGTAATCTCACTTTAACAAGTGACCTCAGCACTTGGCCAGAGTCACACAGGGCTTGGTTCCAGCTCTGATGTAAACAGTTAATCTCATCCCAGGGTTGCTGTATATTAGGCACATGAAGCATTACACACTTGCATGCTTTTGCATATCGGGGTCTGAAAGCTGGTGTCTAAGTGGTGTTCAGCCTCCTGACTGTGGGCTTAGAAATCCGAATATAAGTTATGATGCTGAAGGCTTCTGCTCAGCTCCTGCCATACTCTAAAAGCAACCAGCTCCATAGATGTCTTTTTTATTATTTTTTGTATGTGTTTGTGTGTCTTAAATCTTCCCAGAGCTCCCTACCCAGCAGTGCAGAAGGGCTGGGTGTTACCAGGAGCAAAGTGTGCCCCTGCTAGCACCCTGAGCATGGGGATCTCCACACCACATGTAAGGATATTACCCTGGAGAGCTTTTCCATTTTCATGGAATCATAGAGTGACTGAGCTTGGCCTAGCTTGAGTTCTTCATTTAGAGGAAAGGAGTGTTTGCCCACCCCAGAAGAGCTTGCAACCAGCCAATGGAGATGGGTTTGATCCACCCTTGACTTGGATCTCTGCCCAGGTGAGCCCTTGGAGCATCAAAAGAGGCTTTGGGCTGGGCTGCCAAATAAAACCACGAGCCCTACTTTGTTCTGTGGAAGGAAAGGCACAGGGCTCTCACCACCACCTATTTCCTTTAGCAGCCCATTTGCCACACTTGAAGGATTGTCTGCCAAAATGGGGAGAGAGACCAGAAGACACTGGACAGAAATGAAAACTTGGGAAAATGGTTCAAATAAGCTACCTGGCAGGGGGGGAAAAAAAAAAAAGTGAGTCTCCTTTTTCAAGGTTGCAATTATGCTGGGTAGGATCCATCTCACCTGGCTTGTGAGACGGTGCCTGGGTCACAGCATCTGCACTTGAGCATTCAGACCTCATCCACCATCAGTGGAGAGAAATGGGCACCTCCAGCAGGCAATTGCTCTCATCTTGAGGTGGTTGTCTAAAATAGGTCAGACAAATCACTCCAATTTCTCTCCACTTATGTATTTAAGAGACTAACTCAAGTATAGACACTTGCCTGGTGGACCTTTGACACCAGGTTAGATGAATCCTTCCTGAAGTGACAACAAATCCCATCCTCTCACAGCAAGGAAGGGAATGACTGGGGACATCCCAAATCCTGTGCTGACAGCATGAGGACTTAACACGTAGGGAAAAGTGACTATTTCACCAGAACACCTCAGCCCTAGCTCTGACTACCCGGGGGATTTGGGAACATTTGAAGGGGTGATTAGGATTAATCCATTTACCTGAGTAAGTCACTTTGAGAATTTTAGCTATAAAACAATATTAGTTATCAGCATCTTCCTGTGATGATGTGTTGTTCTGAGAGTTCTGAAAAAGGAGCTTTTCCTCTGAAACAGCCTCTTCACACTTTCCTTGAGTGAAGTATTTTGCTACTCGGATTTGTGATTTAATAATCATAAATAATAGAGCCCTTAGTGCTATATTTTTAAATGACTGAATGGTGAGAATCTACTTTAAGAAATTGTATGAATGCCTATCATTTGTGTGCATATAAATGTATTCAATTAGCACTCAAATCTTGAGTTATCTCCTGATGGAAGGCAAAACCTTTTGAATTCAGTCCCATGCAAGAAATACTGTGTCATTTAACTCACAAAAGGATGCCATGCACTTAACAGATAATGACTGAAGAGGATTTTGCTGTATTGCCTGCTCAGCTGCTTGTGAGGACAAAGAAAATAATTCCCCTTTTAGGATCCTATGGGGTAATGAGGAAACCCTCTCTGCACTGATCTCAACTAACACTGAGTAGGGGACAGGAAATAGCCCGATAGGCTGAACTGGCTGCAATTTCATTGTCATGGTCTTCCATGTACTCTCCGTGTTTTGTCTGTGATGCTAAGCCAGTGGCTAACCTGTCTCTGAACCTGCCACCAGCACACAGAGATTACTCACCCTGGATACTGCACTTCAGCAAATGCAGAATTAGCCCTGGCTAAGTAATCTTGTTAGCGTGATTCAGTGTTAAATGGATCTCGATTAAATGGGCCTTTATATTGTCCCAGCTGGAGATGATAAGCCTCCACAAGGAAATGGCAGGAGACCGAAGGAAATTGCTTCACTTCAGATTGGGACGTTTAACCCCATAAAACACTTTCTGCTTCCCTTCTGCCTTCACTTCTCCTCCCTTGCATGGCACCATGTACTTTTGCCCTTGAGGGATGGGAGAGACCCAGAGCAAGGGCTGGAGCATCTCTTGGTTCCACCCATTTGCCAGGCTGAGAGTTGGGTGGTGGAGATGTAGGATGGCTCCGATGGGCGACGTGCTGATTGTGGTCTCCCTCTGTGGTTCTTTATGAGACAAATAATTCCGTTATTAGTACAGTATTTTTTTCAAACTCTCACTCCAGATGTTGGTGCTGGGGTGCCTGAGCATCTCAGGGTTGGTACAACTAGTGCCACTGATAGTTTATTAAGCACCAAAAGCCACCGGGGAGAATCTTCAGTCTTATCTTAGAAATAGATTGCTTAAGTGTGCCACTGAGACTTCTTGGGAATGGCTTGGGGTTTATCTATGTGAGATACACCAACGCATCATGCTGATTTCTGTCAGGGCCTGACACTTCATTTCTTCTTGCTATTAGATTTGGCAGCGTGTGCACCATCTGGGTGAGAGGGAGATGCCATTAAAATCCCCAAGGGACTTCAAATGCAGAAGCAAACCATGGGGCACTGGTGTGACAGGGATGGGGAGCTGAGGTTCTGCAGTACCACAGTGTCCTCCCCTGCAGTGGGAACTGATTTTGCCCTCCAAGGGGTAATGTCTGTCTGAAACAAGGGTTGGTTGAGATGCTGTGTTGCAGGTGAAAGCAGGCGAGATTAGAGAGAAAAAATACCAGATAAAGCATGTCATCTATGGCCCCTGCTAATGGTCTCTGCTAGTAAAAGGCTTCCTAGGACAGATAACAAGGTAGACATCAAACTGCCTGTCTTACCCCCACATTGGCTCTCCTTCTGTCTCTCTGTTCTCATCCTACTCTGTACTATCTAATAAATTTTCCCTATCCTTGTCTGATGTAGCTTCAAAATATGGGTTATCTCCACGGAGTCAGAGACCCTAACAGGACACATGGAAAATCTCTGCTCTATAGCAAGTCAGATGATCTGATATCTTTTTTCCAAACCTTTGACAGAAATATGGTAAACATGCAATTACTTGAATTTTTCCATAAATTTTGCATTTGAGGTGGATTTACATGCTTGTGATATTTTCCAGACATGAATCCCAGCCCTGTGAGAGCAGCCAGTTTGAGAACGGCTGCAGACGGGCAAGAAATGATATAATCTATTAGAGATTTCCTTCATTATCCCTCTAATCAAGGCTTCTATCAGTCTCCTTTGATGCACTGCTGGAAAGAAAGATCTTCAAGTAAACTGATGCTAGAGATAATTAATTAACTTGCCATCCTCCTGCCTTGCAGACAGAGACAGTATAAGAAAGAAGTGTCCTTTGCAATTACTGATCTGCGGTTTTCCATCCTAGTGCTGACAGCTTGTAGGACATGAAGTGGAAAAGCATTTTACCAAACTTTCAGGCTTTGACCGTCAATTCCTTCACTTGAGAATATTTTCTCCTGCTTGTATTTCTCATGCTGTTGGATAACACTCTTGATGGTGAAAAATGGATTTAATACTTGAACAGTTATAGCTGTATGTAGCGTAGCCTGGTAATATTATCTTCCTCGTGCTTTCCTTACAGCAAATAACCTCACCTCTGCTATCCTAAGATTATTGTACATGAAGTCCACCTTTATTAGGATAGAATAGAAAATTGAGAGTAAGAACTGGGTCAGTGGAGTAATATTGATGATGCTGGTTGCTATATGTTCCCCAAAATTTTTCCTAGGGGTTTGGCAGTAGATGTAGGGAACGATTTCTCTCCTGGGAACCCATCTTTTTCATGTGAACTTCTCTTTCCAAATACCTGTACAATTTCAGGTCCTGTAAAGACTTGTTTTCCCTTTCTAATGATTTAAAGGATAAGATTTAAGTTTCTCTGACAAACCTGGTTTAGGAGGAGGACATTTGCAGTCCGGTTTACCAGCCTGAGCTGACTTCTTTTACAAATTATGCCCTTTTTGCTTAGGATCTCCAGTGTTTCTGGCTCTTTGAGTCCTTGAAAGAATATTTCTAATTCTAAAGTAGTCTAACTCTCCTTGTATTTCCCATTTCTGGTACTGCTTGAGCAGTACATGGGAGATAGCGTGGCTGAGCGGGCAGACTGGCAGAACTCTAAACACAGTGCAGCTCAAAGCTGACTCAAAACAGCAAAAACAGTGACAACAGCCTCTTTCCAAAGGACGTTTGGACACAAATTAGTTGTCTATGGTCAGCATCAAAGGAGTCAGCTCTCAGTAGCTGAAGATTGTGATGGTCTGCTCGTTGGAAGGTCCTCTTCCACGGCACACCGTATAGCAGCTCTTGTCACCTGTACCTACCCCCCCAGTGCTGCTGGGTGACAGCTCTCTGGAAAGAGGGACCAAAGGGGACAGATGCCTTTTGGAGAAAGTGGTCACCCTTAGAAAAGCAGGGACATTCCCCTTCTTGACTGGCTTGCTGGGAAAATGGGGAATGTTTTCATCTTCAAGCCATCTGCTTGTAACCTTTAGCAGTTGGAAATTGCCCACTATAACAGCAACTCCTCTTGCAAACCATAAATCCTCATCTTGGCCTATAAGTACTGAAAAGCTCCTAATGAATGTCCTTTCTCACACACTCCTTGTACCCAGAACTCTTAAAAAAAAAACCCCTGCTAATTAATTTTAAGCTTCTTTGTGGCAAAGACTTAAGAACTGGATTTACCAAGAGACCAGGGGGTCCATCTGGTGCAAAAAGCTCACTCCCATGCCAAGGTATTTGTTTCATGGAGGGTTTTAGGCCTAGAAATTTCCAATTGGCAGCAATATTGGTTGTGCTAACCACTGGCATATTTCTTACCATGTTGACTGAACGGTGAAAGGGTTCCTCAGCCAGAAGCTGGAGAGGCTTTTCCTGGATTGCTCCCATGTGTGGAACACGTGTACAATGGCTTCTTCCCGTGGGATTGCTCCCAAATAACGGGATGGAATTTGATGGTGGTGCTAGGTTTTAGAAGTGGGACAAGTAAAGCATAGTGGGACTCCAGTGAAGCTTTGGCAAATTTTATCTCCCAGGTTCCCTAGAAACTCCTTTAAATAAAGACAATTAGATGTATCATCATGAGGAACTCTCCTAAGCATGTCTGCATTGTACAGATGCTCACTAGACGTCTCTGCAGCTGGCAGGACATCCAAGCAGGCTCCTGAGGTCTCTGGCCTTCTCCAGCCAAACCAGATTTGGCCAGGAAACGCAGGAGCTTGGCAACGAAACGCACAGTTTTGACTTTGCAACAAATTCAGACGTGGGAACTTCGTGGTGACAGATGGTGGATGCAGGTCACTCTGCTTCTAAAGCAAAGGCGTTTATTTTTCAAACTAAGGAAAACTGAGCCAAGGAAAATAGCATCTACAGCACACAACTGTGCAGCTCATCTATGGCAGGGTGCAGTGGCACACGTGTATGCCTTTGCATCTCCCCTTTTGCTGTTCTGTGTCTGTCAGCATGTTGGTCGCCCTTCCTCACACAGCTTCTAGATCTAATATATCTTTTTTGAGGAGTGCATTATATCCATCTTAATGCAAATGTGCTTGAATTCCCCAAAGTGTTTGGATTGGCTTTGGGCTGGGAGAACAACAACACCAACAAGACCTACTCATTTTAACTTAGTCTGTTCCTCTGTCCTAATGAGCAATACACTTGCTCATGGAGAGAGAAGAGTTTGATGAAAGGAAAAATAAAATAAACTGAGTGGAGAGAAGTATGTGAGTTTTAAAGTGTGCATTGCATGCAATGGAGAGTAGTGAAAATAAACACCAAATGCATTTTTTCTTCTCATACAGGAGCATCCCACCCTTTCTAATGGAACTGCTGTCTGACAAGCATTTGCTCTGTGTTTTTTTCTGTCTTTCAGCGAAGGATAAACCACCATATAAACCCTTACCAGAAAACAGCCTTTGAAGGTGCCAACAGCAGGTAGGGATTTTGCTTTGGATACTTGCTTGTGTGTTTGATGTGAACTATGCTGGACCTGACTGGGAGGAGATGGGGTGGCCTGGCGTGGTCATTGCTCAGCCAAACACAAGCTCGAAGCAGACATCTCAGCTCAAAGCTCTCATGTACAGAGCTGGCTGAGGGCTGGCAGCACAGCTTGCATGCACACGCGTGTGGGGTTGTGCAATGAGCTGGGTCAGGCTATGGGACCTGTGATAAGCTCAGCACCTGGCATACAGGTACTTTGTATGCCCACCTGGCATGCAAAGGGGTGGTGAGACTGTGGGACCCCCCACGCTGCTCACAAAACTGCCAGGAGAGCTGGAGATAGTCAAAGTGAGCTACTGAGATTTTATTTTCTTCCCATTTTGCATGTTTTTAATGAAAATGTTGGGCAGGGAAATATGCTCCATCCCAAAAATGTGTATATAAAAAATAATGCAGCTGTGAGCACTGTAGAATTATCTGCTTCCATGTGGTCACCTTGAAGGGTTAAGCTTGAACACGTGGATTAGGAGGAATTGGGTGTTGTGCCATGTATCATTTAAATGGTTATTTTGAATGTTTGCAGTCTTGACCAGGCTTTCTTGCAAAGATGCTATGCCATAATTTTCATTGCATGCCCAAAACAGTCAGTAGAAGCATTGAAATTGTTAAAAATCTGGACGTGCTGCTAAAATTCACCTGATTATGCTGTATTTTGTTTGAATTTTTAATTCCTCTCCTGCTGTCTTTCCTGGGTTAGCGGTCAAGTCTAACTTTGCCTCAAAGTTCAGCCCTGTGAGACACAGCTTGTGGCTGATTGCATCTGCTGGGGGAGGAAGGGGCTTGTGCTGGGATCTTGCGTTTAATCTTTGTGTATAAATTAGGACAAATGAAGGCTGTGTGGGCCATGCAGCTAGTTCTGGCTTGACCACAACGTGGTGATTGGGTGAGCTCCACACCAAACAGTGCTGGGTGGGGAGAAAGGGCCTTGGTGGCTCTGCTGGCAAACCGTACCCATGTGAACTGAGGACAGCTCTTGGGAGAAGCTAGGGAAGGTCACAGTGGATGTGGAAATGAGCTAAAAAAACCACTCTTTGGTCACCTGAATTTCAGAGCTGGTTAAAACTTCACTGCCTGAGCTTTTCTTTCAGGAACAAAGTTTTGGGAACAAAAATCAGTCATGTACAGGGCTTGCTTAATGCAGATGCTAACTTGCTCTACCCATACTCCAAGTCATCCAGAAATGATGCAAACATGCTTTGAGCAATGCTGAGCTAATTAGCTGGTTGAAAGACAGCGTTTTAGCTTCAGCTAGGTGCCAGGTTATCATATCCTCGTTTCTTCAGGGTGTGAGGAGTGAAAGCATGTGTCTGCCTGCAGAGTGCTGTGCAAGCAGTGCTGGGATGATGGGATGGAGGTCAGAGGCTCTGCAGAGCAAACGGGGCTATGGTGGATCCACCTTGGGGAGCACAGCTGGAGGGCAACAACTCACCCCTTTCCCTCAGCATCATGAGCTGTATCCCTCTGGGGTTTAGGCCAGAAATCTTGCTGTGTTGCATTTTCATGTCTGTGGACTACCAAAGACACAATGCTGTGTTTCATTAGCTGGAGGCTTGTTCAGTGATGTGCCATCAGCATGGGCTGAGGTTGTGCTCATCAGTGAGATGCACCTACGGGTGCCAGTCACTGCCTGGAAAGCAGACTGGTTGTTGATGCATTTGCATTTACACGTGTGCTGGTAGGTGCAGTTGTCCCTTGATATAACTGAAAGTTAATATAACTCCAGGGGCTTTGTGCTTCTGGGCACCCCACTGGTTACGGGAGCTGGGATTGGGACTGCCAGAGCTGAAGCTTGGGAGCAGTGCAGACCTTTCTGAAGGGCTGGGTGGCACAAGGGCACTTTGCACAGGCAGTGTCATTTTGAGGAATGTTTTAGAGCATGCATTTATGTATAGTTATGGGGGCAAACTTGCCAATAGGTCATCTGGGGGCAGCTGTCCGTGGGGATGGCCAGATTGCCTCGGCTGTCTTTAAAGGATTTATCCCAAGAGGCAGCTGTCCTGCTTGAAATCCAGCCAACAGCCAGGTAGGATCCGGTCTTCCCCTGCCATGCTCAGACACTCGTAGTGTTTGACATGAAATGTTTGCATCAGCTATCAGGGGCATCACTGGCTTTTGGACGGGCTGGTGATCAGCTCTGCTTAATGTCCCTCCACCTCCTCCCCAGCCAGGCAGGAACCAGGAGCAGGGTGTGAATCTCCAGATTTCCTTCCAGGAGGGCAGTGCTGAGCTCTCGAGAGCTCTTCCTCCTGTAACAGATTAGAATATGCTGAACTATGAAGACTTGTCTTAATTAATGCTTTAAATAAGGTTACAGCTAGAGCTGGGGAAATAATCAATAGTGAATCATCTACTCGGCAAATTCAGCTCTTTTCCACGGGTGAGTTATCTGTAAACAGCTTGCAGTTTTCTCCATTCATTCATTATTTAGAATTATTTCCCAAATAATTCCTTCCAATTGCTTTTGGTTTGCAGCTTGTTTGCAAGCAGCGTGTTGAGAGCATCTGATACTCACAAGTCACGCTGTGATCATTAGTTTTTGGTGGCATGAGCAGGTTCTTTGGCCTCGTGCTGGGTCCCCGAGTGGAGCAGCCCAGCTCTTGCAGCCCTCTGTAATGAATTCAGCATAGCTTTGGGCAGACATTCCTCATGCAGCATCCCTGCCTACCACCAACAGCCTCGTTAGTGAAGTCCTTCGCTAGGAGACTCGTCAGGGGCTGCAGCACGGATTCAGAGTCCATCTCTTCTGGTTATTTTCTGAACTGGTCTCTATTTTCTCTATTGGCTTTATCCGTAGCAAGAGCTTCAAAATAAGCAACTCTTAGTGGCTGCTGGTGTTTCCACTGTGTTCAGTCTGCTTGTGCCACCAGAGGGACAGTGGTGAAAACCCCAGAAAGCCACCTAGCATCCCATGCAGCCCCAGTTAAACCTTGTTGGTGCCCCAGTGTGCAGTGGACTGGTCCCTGCAGCCAGACACCAACTCTCATTTACACCTATCACTGTGTTCAAAGTGACTGCCACTCTGGAAGAAAACCACCAGCAATTCCAAGGCTCTTGCTGTGTCCCTGGCTTGCAATATGCCTTCCCCTGTTATAATCACCACCCCATCACAGCTCCAACAAGGCTGTGGCAGTTTTGATGATTAAAAGGATTTCTGCTTGATAAGAACTGGAGTGAAACTCATTTCAGGTAGCAGCCAAGCAGCTGCTGGATGGTACACAGTTCCATTTACTGCTGACACGAACTGGATTGTTTTAGGCAGAGGACGTAAATAGGCTGTGACATAAATCAAAGAGAACACCAGCTGCGGGTCAGGCACACTCTGGGGATTCGCTTCTGGGTATCTGCTAAGAAACCAGACAGGAGGAGGCTGCTGCTTTCCCACATCGCTCAGGCAGGGTTTCTCTGGGCTGCAGTAGGTGGGATTGCCCCATGTAGGGGGATTTTGACAGGTCTCTTCCCCCTTCCACCATGAATTTAGCCCCCCGTAAGGCAGATCTTAGGATGTGGCTGCAAAAGACAAATGCTGGCAGTTGGACTGAAGTTATCTCCTGGCAGAGTTGTGCTGGGAAGCAGCCGGTGCTGGCATGGAAGCCCAGCCCATCCTCTGGGCATGAATGTAAGCCTTGGACTTCTGATAATTGAATTGAGGGGAAATCATCATCTGTTGCCCCATAGGATGTACCCGTCACCATCCCCAGGGCTGCTAAGAAGGTCCTTCACCCCTCCACGGTGAAGCCACCACTCACCCCTTCCCACTGCCAGCAGCTTGCAGGGGCCAGGTGTCACCTCTGCCACAGATGGAGATGCAGAGAGTTTGGGGAGGTACCAGAGGGGTTTTCACTGCATAGAGTGCCCAGTCCAGAGGTAGATAGAGGTCACTCCAGTTCTCTTTTCTCTGGGAGACAGACAGAAGAAGGAGGAAGGAGTGCTGCCTAAAAATCAGCAAATCCTGACCTCAGTGGAGAGATGAGCCCAGTGCAATCCCACCGAGCACCCGAATGGTGCTGCCTGCTGTTCAGGAGCATCCCCAGAGCCAGTGACAGTGTCCCAGGGCTGCAAACCCACTCTGCTGGGTGCACAAACATCCCCATGGCCAGTGACAGTGTCCCAGGGCTGCAAACCCACTCTGCTGGGTGCACAAACGCAGCTGGCTCGCTGCCTCAGTCCCTCCACAACTGAGAGCCTGACAAAGTCAAAGCATCCCCCTTGGCCTGCCTCTGCCCTGCTCCGAGCTGTGCTTCACCACCCTGGTGCTGCACGAGCAGGGTGAGAGGGTTAGGACTTTTTTTTTATTAATTTTTTTTTTCTCTCCCTAAGTCAAAATCAATGATGATGATAGAGTTATAAGGTGAGTGATGGGAAAGGAGAAGAAAGCACCCGGTGTCAAATTTGATGCAGGAGGCAGTTAGAGGAACCTATTACTAGTTCTGTTGCCTTAGGGTATGTTGGTGGGTACATAGGAGAGTGTAATGTCAGCGAAACGGGAGAGCAGTCTCTTTCCCCTTGAACCCTTATCATTAATGTGGAAGGCATACATTGTCAGCTATTAGTCTGGAGGGGAGGGAGAATAGCACACGAGATGTCTTAGTTTGGAAATGGAGTCTGACTCACCGTCGTCTGGTGTGTGAAGGATGGAGGGTTATTGTAACTGTTGTTGTTGTGATTATTATGAGTATTATAGCATTTGGGAGAAGATGGGGCTCTGAGGGCTCTGCTGCCTGTCACTGCAGCTTTTGATGAGTAAAGACTGAAAAGCACAGAGTGGTGAATGCTCTGGGTGATTTGAGTTAATTTCAAAGCCTGATGGTGGAGTCAATGACAAGGCTGCTCTGTGTGACCAGGGAGGGAGCAGCTCTGTGTCCCCACCCAGCAGATGCATTGGGCACTGCTGAGAAGGCACGGGTTGTTCTGGGAGAGACTTTGCAAAAGAAATTAAATAAAAATGTAAGAAACTGGTCTTAATTATTCCTACTGCTGCTGCAATCATTGATGGGGAACAAGGAGTTGTGGCCTGTAACTCAGGGAAGATCTGTAGGCACAGATTTGGGGTCTCAAGTTTGCGTGGCTCCCTCCCTGGAAATGAGCTTGAGGATGGTGTCAGTCCATCTGCTTTGCATCTCAGCAGCAGCTTTTATCCAAAGACCTCAAATATTTTGTGCAACCTCAGGTGAACCTGTTTTCAAGAAGGCCAATGCTGGTTGTTCCTGCAGATGCTGGTGTTGAGTTGCCCTCCTGCACCTCAGCCGCACATCTTTGACTTACCCACTGGATAGACTTTCCCTCATTTAGGGAATATAAATAATTCCTTGGGCTCTGTTAATCCCAAGATTACATGGGTAATTCCTGTTTGCATTAATGGGAGGATCTCTCTCAAATTCTCTGCATGTGAATGAGCATCACAGGAGCTCACACACCGAGCCCCAGTGAGTCGCTGGCACAGGCATCTCCCCTCCTCCAGTGCGTTCAGATGAGGATCTGAAAGGAAACATAAAACTAGATCTTTTGCCTCAGGACATTCATTTTTTTGGAGGCACATTGTAAATTATGTCTATTATTAACTCCAGCCGTTAGTCCCTTCCTTCTCTATCTGGCTTTGCCATTGCAGCATTCAGAGTCATCTCACAGGTGCTGCTGTAGCAGCGCGGGGGGGTGGAGAGCATGGTCCTGCTCCACGAGATGTGAGAAAAATGGGTTGGGAGCAAGTAAGGCAAATCCATCCCCTCTGTGCCTTCACATGCTGGAGTGACACATAAAGACTCCCCAAAATCCCGAATTTTGGGATCCTGGGCTGCCCATCCAGGGATGCCGCCGAAGTCTTTTGTTCCCACACCCTGACTGGATGGGAGAAGACAAGCGTAAAGGTGGCTGCAGATCCCCCAGCCCCATCTGCAGCTCCCTCTGCCCCAGATCCAAGATGCCAGAGGAAACATTGAGAGCTGCCCATGACGCCGGGTCTGCCCAGCAGCAACAAGGGCAGAGCAGCAGCCTCAGCTGGCTGCATCTCGCCTTCGTGTTGCTGTTCGTGACCAAATCCCCCACTGCTGCTCACAGGGGAAAAATAATTAATTAGGCCAATTAATGAAGATAAATTGAAGTAGCAGCTTTGGAAAAATACCATCGGTCAACAGCAAGCTGTTCCCTGGGGCGGGCTGCAGAGACAGAGGTCTCCTGGAGGTGCCATGGCAGGACTGGGTGTTCTCTGGATGGTGGTGGCTGCTGGCACCACTTGCTTTTCCTTGCCATGGCCTTGCTTTTCCTTGCCATGGCCTTGTGAAGGTGTTACAAGTGGGGAAAGTCACCCCAGCCATTGGCTTTCACCTGTGGTTGTGGCCAGGAGCCCTAGGTAGGGATGCTGTTGTGTTAGGAGCTGGGCATGTTTAAGTTAATAGCAAAATAAAAGGGAAAAAAAATAAAATCCCTAAAATACCCCCAAAAACTGTCACACATCAGTCGGTTCTCCCAGTACAGTCCCTTCAGCTCAGCACTGAGTCAGGCCAGGGGATGCTGCCAAAGTGGCGTCCGCCCTCCAGCCTCGGGGGCTGTCACTCAGCTCCTTCATTAGGAGGGAAAAAAGTGCCCGGGAGCCTTCACTTCCCACCGTGATTTTATTTCAAAGCTCTTGCAAATCAGGGTAAAGAGCATATGAGGTTCACTTTTGTATGTGGGTTGCTGGAAAAAAAAATATCTTTAATTTTGGGGATGATTTGGTAGTTGTAAAGAGTGGGAATCCCGCTGGGTGTGGGAGGATTTGGGGATGTTCTTGGAGTTGGGGTGATAGGAAGGTGAAAAAGCCAGGAAAGTCTTTCTGTTGCTGTGAAATCTGTGTGCCATCAGCATCCCCTGCAATAATCAAAAAAAGCTGTTAGCTGAGCAGCAAGATTGGTTTTCTTGTATTATTCTGAAAACACAGGGCTGAATTTTATTTCATTAGAGTAAACTTCTCTGTAGCTGGTAAATGAATTCCAAGAGGTGAGAGGAACCCCAGGATCAGAGACTTTACTTCATTTGGGATTGTGTGCAGCTAATATTCTGGTTAAATAAATACATTTTACTAATTGGATTACTCAGACAGTGTAATATACTGCTGGATTTCCAACACGATGCTAATAAATTGTGTGAAGAACTTAATCATGTTAGCTTCCAAAAAGCTTGTAAGAGATGAAATTAAAAAATAAGTAGAAGTTGACATCTATTGCATTTCACAGTGTCTTCATTTTCCTCATCCTTCTTAGAGTTCTCCTTACCGTAGCGTGGCTGATGTGGATTTTTTTATTTAATCTGCTTGTGATTAGGGAGGACACAGCACTAGAACAGGTCCTGTAGGATTGTGGCACCCAGATTGTGTTTGTCTCTTCTTCTTATGCTGATTCGTGTTGAGGTAGAGGCAGTGAGACCTTATCATCTTCTGGAGGCAAAGGTGCTGTGATTTATTTTATTGGAAGCGTGCAGAGGGAAAAGAGGCTGAAGAGAAGGCACAGGACCCGACGTTCCCAAAAGTTAAGGGTGATGCTGAGGATGCACAGGGAGCCCGAGATGGGTTCTAGCACCAGGGGAGAAGGTTCAGCCTGGGGCTGGGTCCCTCACCCAGCACATCCTACAGGGTGGTGTGGGTGGTACGAGCATCTCCTCAGTGCAGGGGAGGTGTTGGATGGCCGTGCAGGATGGGGGGTGCTGTGTGAGGTGTTGGATGGCTGTGCAGGATGGGGGGTGCTGTGTGAGGTGTTGGATGGCAGTGCAGGATGGGGGGTGCTGTGTGAGGTGTTGGATGGCAGTGCAGGATGGGGGGTGCTGTGCTTCCCAGTTCCTCCGAATCAGCAAAATGATGGAGTACGCAGTGCTGCCTCTGTAATTCATCATTACTGAAACACTGCTTCCTTCACACTGCTGCTCAATTCACCTGCATGTTGCCACCAGAAAGAGAAAATGGAAGAAAACCTTTTCTTTCCCTTTTTTTCCCTCCTCCTTTGATAGAAATATACAGTGGGAGAGTGAATGGCTTTCCCTCGCCAGGAATCGGTGACAAATGGTCTGTTAAAAACAGATAACTTGTGGCCCCATCAATAGAATAACACCATGGGTTATAGAGAGAGCTCAAGATGTATTATTTAAGCTGCAGCCAGCTGTCAATAGGGTCTGCTCTTTACTGAGAAATAAATACCAGGCAAAGGGAGTTTTGTGGCTGGAGACAAGGCGCTGGGGAGCCTGCTAATTGATGAAGCCTGCTCTGAGCATCTGGCAAGGAGGACAGCCCACTTGCCTGTTACACAGGTCAACTGCAGTGCTCTAACACCCACAGAGTTATCTTGGGGTAAGGATGCTTGTTCCTAACTCGAATTCTACCCTAGCTCCTTCCCCAGTGGGCTCCCTTTGCTGTGTAGGGACCTGTCACAGCCCCTCTGTGTGGTACATGGTTTGCTGTGATACCAGTTCCCATGGGCTCGACACCAGCACCTCCACAGGATGGAAATAATTCTGTGTGTGTGTGTTTGCCTTTGCAAGCAGCTCACCAAGATGATACTCCAGCAAGAGGAGCTAAGGGGTTAAAGTACCCCTTCCCTTGCTCACAAGCCGCCTGTTTGGACTCCTCTAAATTTTTGGATGTATTTGAAGCATCAAATGGTGATAATTGTTGTATCAAAGGGGCACGTGGGGGAATAATTTGCCTTTCTGAAGTGCTGTGAGATCTCCAGATGAAACGCTCAGCTGTTGTGATTGGCACTAGAAAGAAGGAGTTGCCAGTTCTTGTTAGAGAGTCGGTTCCCCGTGAAGGTTTAGATGTGTGCCTTGGTAACCAGAAATCCTGCCCTCCACCCCTTCGGTGAGACCTCCTTGTTTTCAGGATGCTGCACGAGATGTAAGCGAAGGCAGACTCTGAACAGGAGATTGCCACCGAGATAGCAATTCCCTCCTGTCCCTAGCTGCCTTTTGAAAAATAAAACCCAAAACCCCCAGACCAAGCAAAGTACCTGGGAGCAGCAGGGTAAAGCCAAAGTCCAACCTGGCACCCGCTGTTGATGCTTCCAGACTCCGAGCCCTTGGCTGAGCCACGCTGTACACAGAGCAACCGCACCTCTGCACTGCTGTGCTCCCCCTCTCCACCTCCCATTCCTCTCTCCTCCTGATCAAAGTTTCCTTATTTCTTTTTTAAATTCCCTATTTAAAAGAAGTATTTTCTGCATGAGGCCTCACCCTGCATTTATTTATATTTTCGCTCGCAGCAGGATTTAAAAACAACAAACCAGCCCCTGAAATGGCAGCAGCTCCCCCATAACCTGAGCCTCATTGAAATACTAATAACTAGGTTTTGATGCAGCTTTGTGGGTATTAATGCAAATGTTTTTCTGACTCTCCAGGTTTAATAGCAACAGCTTATACAACTCTAATTAGCATAACAAAATTCAGTGATGAGGAGTAAAATGCTTGTCTTGTTTGATGTTTCCTGGTAATTAGCAAGAATAATGATTTATGCAGCGTTTGTGGTTCTCAGCTCACAAAAGATGGCAGGGAGCACTCTCAGCAGTTAACTCCAGTCTTGTGGGGAGGACATAGATGATGGAAAATAGTTGTGTTTCCACATGCCCTGAGACCCAGACGTGCTCATGCAGTGCTTGTGTTACTGTGCACCCGAGCACAGATGCGGTCCAAGGGATGGGTGAGGTTTCCCTGCCCAGGTTTATGTGTGTTGGTCCATGCAGAGTTGAGTGGTTTGGTGTTGCGTGGGCACTCACCAAGTCCTAAATAGCTGCTGTGCCTTCTGGGTGGGGATGGGCAGCCACAGTGCAGAGCCGAGGCATGGTGTTTTGGTTTAGGTTTAGAGATTGGATCTGTGTGTGTTTGAGATGTTAAGTTTTGCCTTCTGCATGCAGCTGTGAGGTTTTCCTTCTCTTATTGCAGACAGTGGAGGCAGGGACCCCCTGAAGCAGGTCTGCTGGGGAGGAGAGGGGTTCCACCCTGCTGTGTCCTCTCAGTGCCAGCATTTGCATGGTGAGAAGGCAAAGCTGCTGTTGCACCGCCCGTGTTTGCTCATCCTGGAAGCAGCGTGCTGCATTCATCAGGAGAAAAACCTTTTTCCCTATGCCTTTGGATAAATGTTTGACCTGAGGATTTGTAAAACATAGTGACGTGATGACTTGTGCACTCTGTTTTGAGCCAGGAGGAGTTAAAGCTCCAAAGAAAAGAGGTTATTGCTGGCGTGGCAGACGCTGGCTTTTCCCAGGTTGCAGCCCTGTCTGCTAAGCCTGTTTGCAGATCCAGGGCTCTGTATCACCTTTAATATTTCTCTTCAGCTATGAACCCTTCTCCTTGGGTCCATGGGGAGCGACAGGCTCCGCTTGGCCAAGAAGCCTCCTTGGTCCCCCCTCTTAACTTGCATAAAAAGGGAAGGATTGAAAGCTGCTGCTGCTGGCTTTGCTGCACTGATGCAGCCCCAGTGGTACAGATAGAGCTCCATCACCTGTGGCAGGAGAGCTGGTGGGGACATGTGCTGAGAACCTCAGTGGTCCCTCTCCTCGCCCATGCCATTAAATGTGTTCTGAGCATGGTTTTCCAGTTGGGCTGGCCCTGTGAACCCCTTGCATTAGCCCCAGACTGTTATCTTTGTCTCCCGACCGATCCTCCAGCACCATCCTCTCCTTACAAAAGCTTTCATTGTATTAACAACCATAAAGTAAACCATCCAGGGCAGTAAATTCTGAACTAGTAAAAAGAAACCCTCCTGTTATGTGGTATGTAGTTGGCTTTATGGAGGGCAGTGCTGAAGGCACTCATTGAGATAAATGTTCCGGCTGAGTTTTTAAAAGGACTAAATAATGTTGGTCATTTGTGGGTATGTAAGATGACAAAATTAGGAGAGAAGTTAAACTACCTGCTACTGAGCATCAGATGAATTTCTGTGGCAATCTGGAAGCAATCTCTGCCTGTGCACACATCTCCCAGGGCAGGGACTTGGCCAGCACAGCAGAGAGGAGAGCTGCTGTGCTTCTTAAGCACCAGAGCTTGGATGCAGCAGCAGACATGTCAGTAGCCTGATCCAATAGAGCAAATCCTTTGTTTCCTTGCTAAGAAAGCTAATTTTGCAAAGCAAAAGACTGAATGATCTATAATCTGTGAGTGCCTCTAGTCCGTGGTGCTCCTGGGAGAAATTGTCAGCTGAGGAGTGGGGCAGATGCCACCAGGGCTGCTCAATGGAATTTCCTCCTCTCCTCCACCCTCACAGCGTTTCTGAAATGGTTCCTACCATGAGACACCCCGAGACAAGATGCATTCATTCATATTAATAACATTTGAGTATTTGCATGGGTAAGGTGGCTCAGAGAGAGGCATTCATGATGAGAAGGGTAATTTGGTCCAGCCAGTCTTTGCAAACCACTCTGGGGAAAAGCTTTCCCACCCTGTGTGCAGTGGGAAGCTTTCGCTGTGCTGTTTGCATAAGAAAGCACGAGCTGATCTGACAAGCTGCAAATGCCAGCATGGAAATGTCCCCTCCATCCTCTTGGAGCAGGTAGAGCAATGCCTCTCTGCTTCCCTGGGCTGCTCACACCAGTGGCAGGGCGAGGGGCTGACCCCCCACCAGTGCTGGGGATGGAGATCTGGGGTCACCCTTTCCCAAGCCATGCAAAAATCACTGTGTGGAAAATATTCACCCTGGGGTGGTTTCCCCCTGAACCAGGGGCTGGGGTGCTCCAGCCCCCATCTCACAGCCAGGTAGGGGCCAGGCTCCCTGCTCCAGGAGCTGGTTGAAGGCACTGAGCTCCCATTTCCTCCCATTGCATTTTCCACTGTCTCCCAGAGAGGAAATTCCTCCGGAGTGAGATCATGCCCTCCCCTCCGAGGGAGGTTGGATCTGCTGGGGAGCCAGGAGCTAGGGATGGGGGAGAATTCCTGCCTGCAGCTTCTGAACTCACTCATCCAACTCTTGCAAGGTGCAGTAGGGTCCCTGCACTTTTTATAACAATACTGATTTGTTAGCAAAGGTTCAGCACACAGAGGTGATGAACTGCATTGCTACTTGTCCTGTCTTGGTGGTTGCTTTGGCATTTTTTCATGTTTGTGCCCTACTAAAGGATAACGGCACCCTTTGGTGAGCACAGCCCCTGTCCTTGTACCCAACCCCAGCTCAAGGTGGGGCATCGCAGAGATGCTTGGAGTCCAGCCTGGTGCAATGAGCTGTACATCAGATCTCACCATGCCAGTGTTTGGTTCCTACAGGGGTTTTGTTTGCTGTAGAAATAATTACATTTCAGTACAATGTCTTTAAGATCTCGTGCTTGGCTTGTTAGTGCAGAATCACCCTGAATCACAGCTAGACTTGAGGTTAATCAGGAGAGCTCAGTACTGGCAGGGAAAGGATCCCGAGAGGCAGAGGGACAGAGCATGGTGTGGCCAAACAGTGAGTCCTCCTGCAAGCACAGGTAGATATGTGACTGTGTAATGGAAAAGTTCCCCAGAGGGTCACGTAATCTGCTGCAAAATATATTATGAACCTTGTTGTTCCTCCAAATTTCAGCCGAGACAAGCGCAGAGCAGCTTCAAGACAGGGTTGCAATCTGGCTCATAGCATCGGTGCCCATGGGTTTCCATAAGTCTGGAGCACTATGCAAGTTGTGGATGCAACTATAAAAGGTTATGGCCAACCACGTGGTCTTCAGAAGGTGCATGGGGTCAGAGTTGGTGGCAAAGGTTGTCCTGGGTTTGGATCTGAACTGCCTCACCCCATGCCCAGAGCTCTCTTTCATGGTCTATGGAAAGGATTTGTGTGCTTTAAATACAGCTCCCCAAAAAAAGTAGTGTCTGGTCTGGGTACTACAGACTGCAGAGCATCTCCAAAGTGGTCATCCTTGGATGGGAGGAGATTTCTCTTTAGATGGCAGCTGGTCAACTGCTATCAACATCCTACAGCTAAACACCATCAGGGAGCAGAGAGGAGACCCACAGGTGTGTATGGACCCACTGGTGGGGTTTACCTGTGGCCAGAGCATGCCAAAAAGGCTCCTTAAGGAGACCTTAGAGGATTTGCTGCAGGTAACTGGGTTTCCAGCACGGCTGCAGCGAGGAGCCCAGCATCAGCTCCAGTACAAGGTGACAGCTGGAGCCAAGGTGGAGGGAGGAGAGCCCGGTGCAAGTGCAGCTGTAAAACATTTCCATCCCTTTCTGCTTGGAAAGACGTGCAGGCTTCCCGGAGCCTGTGTGTGCTTGGATGTGAATGATATAAATGTAAAATTGGCCTTCTCAGGTTCTGAAGAGCGCAGTTTGCAGCTGGAGATGGATCACCAATCTTCCAGGGAATTGTGCTCTACAAGGTTAAGCATGTTTGCAGAAGAAATATGGATAATGCTCTTATCATGTATGACCTTTACTATATGTGTAACATTGTCAGTGACAAAAATGCCATTTTTTAAATGGTTTTCACACTATGGTATCCAGCCATTAATCATGATGTATGTGAGTGACTCTATATTGTTTCTCTGAAATTGCAGCATTAGATTACTTTCCATCCTGGCTGCTCACATGAATTGTACCCCCTGTTACCATGAGCATGGTTCCTATTTTCCATGCCTAATGTCATTCTGGCCCTACATTTACCCAGAGGACTTAGAGAGAAACTTCCAAGGCACAAAGACTGCAGCTCTCCTCTCCTTCCTCAGCAAACAATTTGTGCATATGTGCGTATAAATGGTGCACTTACTTTAAGATGTCTCTCTAATCCAGGAGCTGATAAATGACTCTTTCAGACGCCTCTGCTGATGTTGCATTTTTAATGTAGACAAACTGTGGCTTGGGCTCTAGTCTGTGTATCCCTGCCTACTGCCATCTCAGCTCTTCGTGGGTTAATGTTTCATCTTGCCTGCTGTAATTTGGGAGTTTTTAGTTCCAAAGTGTGTTTTGATTTACAGAAGGTAAAAAGCAGTTGGCAGTTTGGTGTTTACTCTTTTGTGGGCTTTTTTTATTTTTTTTAATGCAGTGAGCTTTCAGGTGTGAGTGCTGTTTCCCACTACACATAACTAATTTTTATCTTCCCTGCCTGAAGACAGATGCCACCCAAAAGGGATGTCAAACAAAACCCCTTACGTCCTGCTTGAGCTATGGTTTTGGGGTCACCGTGTGAGCTGAGGTCTAACTGCTCACGACGGTGGATGGTGGCACGTGCAGAGATCACAGGAAAACAGAGCTTGCAACTATGTACTCAGAATTTGTAGTCCTAACAAATAAGCCTTGTCTGTTTCTGCTTTTCCCTTCTTTATTGTTGCCATTAAAGCACCCACTTGAGAGCTGGGTTGGTTTAAGCAAAGTCATAGCCATGGGCAGCCCCTGCCCAGCCTCAGTAGGACTGAAAGGTGGCATCACGGACCACATAAATGTGGCTTTGGAGGTATCCGTTGTGTCTCAGATGGAAAGGAGTTCACATTATCCATGGTGTCAGTATGGGCTTGACGGGAGCTGATCTCCCTTTGCTGCTGGAGCAGGAGTGAATTAAATGAGTCAGAAGCAAAGACTTTCTGATGGAAATAATGTGGACGTGCTCCATCCATGCAGAGCCATGTGTATCCATGGGCGGAGAGGGATTCCCAGTGTTTCATGTCTCCAAATGTAACTCGTTAAGGTCTAATCTTGCTCATTCTCATTAGCATCAAACAGGAGTGAGGGCACTGAGATCACTGAGCTCTGCAGCTGGAGTGGGGGAGCGGAGAATTGGTCTGTTAGGATGAAAATTATTTTAGAATAACAAAAAAGGTCTGTGTTTTTCTAGCCCATTGCTGATTTTCAGGAAGACCTCACTAGATCCTTGACTTCCTGAGTGACCTTGGGTGAACCACAGGTACCTTTGTCTCTGGGCTGGGGTATCTCTCCCTTCCTCCTCCTCCTGTGCAGAGCCCCGTGCTTCAGAAACTTTGTCTCTTACTACATGCAGGTGTTATGCTCAGTGCAGTAGGGACTGGTTTCCTTTACACCACTTCCCCAGGGCTCCGTAATCTCTCTGCTTTCTGACACAACCCTTCAGTGTTGCAGAGAGGCAGCAGGTCCCCAGGCGAGGGGTGCTGGACTTTCCCCAATGAGCAGTCTGTCCCCGTGGACACTCAGAGGCTTTGCTGCTGTCCCCAGAACTCCCCATTGCTTGTTGATGACTTTCTGGTGCCAAACCGAGTGCTTGTGACTGTAGCTGTTGGATTTCTGGGCTGTGAGCAGTCACCTGTGTCTCAGAAGGTGCATGGCATATTTTTGGGCACGGCTGAATGCTGCATCCCCAGGGGTGAAATTGGGAAAGGTGAGAGCCAGGCTGGGTCTGTAACACCCTGTGACAGCCCTGCAGCCCTGTCCTCCCTCCCCCTGAGCCCTTCTCACCAGCCTCCCCCTCCAACTGCATGGGAGCATCTTGAGATGAATAAATTATGTGTGTGTGGGAGCAAATGCAAAACAAATTGCACATGCACATGAGATGAGGCGTGTCTCTTGTCTCTTTGTCTCTCTATCCCTGTGCAGTTTTGCTTCAAACTCCTGCTTTTCCTGATGAGTTTCTCCATGCCATGTGCACTGAACTTTGAGACCAAAGATGCTCTCAGAGCTTCCTATTTGTTGGTACCATCTAAAGACACAGTGTCCTTTTCTGCCTGCCTGTCTCAAACCTGTCTTAGCCTAATCCCAGACCTTATTTTCTCAATTTGCTGTGACTTGATGTTCCTCTTCCTTCATTGTTTTACCGTAATGATAAGCCCTGGAGAACTGTTTGGTGTCTTGACACACATACCCAGTCTGTGTAGGGGTGCAAAGGGTGTTCTGGGGGGATGGACATCCTCTCCGTGTCCCCTCTGTGGAAGGGTTGATGTTGGAGGCATTACTCCATGTTCCACACCACTCAGTGAGTCAAACTCTGCTAAGTAACTAAATAAAGATGTAATTTTAATGATGATTAAATTGAAGCACCTCATTAATTTCATGTGAGAGGTGGGGAAGTACACGGCAGCTCTTTCCCTAAATTCATTGTTTGTCTGGCCACGAGACGTCCCCTCTCAACGTCTGGTTGAGTCTAATTTAAGTATGTAAATTTAATGGTTCAGTAAGTAAAATTGCCTTTATTGTTTGGAATGGTTTGCACAGTAATTTACGAGCTAGCAAGGCTCATTTGATAGGAGTGTATGATGGAGTAGGTGACTACAGTGAAGGACATGTTTATCTTAAGGATGCAGGGGAAGAACACAGATACGTAGCATCTGTAATCAGGGACCTTGGGATAACAGCACCACCAGGAGAATCAGGCATGAGCCAGGTCCCCAGGACAAAGGAGCCCTGAGATGTCTGTCCTCGAGCACACCAAGACATGGCACAGGATGGCATCCCTTGCCCTGTGTGGTTGCCATCACTGGAGGTCACATCAGAAGTGGGAGGTACCAGTGTACCAGCTCACCTGGGGCAGCTGCTCTGCTCTGCTGCTCCAGAGAGAGATTTTTATCATCAAAACAAAGGACAAGAGATCTCACATCGGAGGGGCAAGGGAATGTTTTCAGCTGAGCTCAAGTCTGTTTTCCCCCATGGTGCTTCTTGGGAAGCCTTTTGCTGGGATGCACGATGGGCTCGGGCAGTCCCTGTTAGGGAATGAGGGGGTCACTCTGCCTTTGGGGATGGTTTTCCGCAGCAACGCAAGGAGCTCAGGTCTCACCTGATGCTGGATCCGTGCTGAAGCCAGGCTGAGATGAGGGTGGTCTCAATGATCTCAAAGATCTCTCTTATCTCTGCGTTGCTGTCCCTCTTCAAGGCTCCTTCATGCTGTAAGCAGCTTGTTATTACAGCATTTCTTATTTAAAATGGCTTGTTCTGAGAAGCTTGAAGTGCTTTTCAGCTTTAATTAAGCCTCACTACACATTTGTGTCCTGGGAAGTGATTATCACTCTTACCTTGTAGGCTGGTACAGGAGGTTGCAGGGCTCTGCCCGGTGTCACCCAAGTGGGCAGTGACAGGGTTGGGAGTAGGTCCAGGACACCCAGCCCTCCTGACAACATCCTTGCTGTCAAACACCGCTTCCCAAAGCTGCTGTTCAAACAGGCAAATTAAGGGAGCAAACTCTGGTTTTATTTAACCCTTTGGCTACTGCATTGCAGCCAGACACCATTAGCAAGCTGAGCAGCTGTTACGTCCCTCTGTGCTGGGAGTGTAGCCATTTATTTTGCTAAGTAGACAGTGTGTAGTGAAGAGTGTGATGAGAAAGGAGGGAGGGCTGGGTGATGTGGAAAAAGGGATAATTAAAAAAATGAAAGGAAATCTACCCGATTGTATGGACTGTTGACAGGGATCGTGTTCCTCAGGCTATCTATGTTCAAGATCTCAGGGTGTGCTCTGCAGTGTGTCCTGCTGCTGGGTTGGGTGAGGGCAGGATGGGGCAGCTTCAGCCAATGAGATGGGGAACTCCTTTTTTCCCACTCTTTCTTCCCATGTTTGGCTGGTGAGCAGCACCCACTGACTGCGGTGGTGGTGTGAAAGGGAACAATGGACCTTTTGTCATGGTGGTCTTCCACTGAAGTCAGTGCTGCTTTGCTCTCAGAGACTTTAAAAACTGAACTTTGGGGGTTGATGTTTCCCATTCTCCTTCACCTCATGACCATCTGCCAAAACTGCTGCTGCCAGTCAGTTTGAGCTGTGCTGCTGCAGGGAGTTTTCTCTGCTGAAATGAGTACCAGGCTCACCCGCAGTACTTGTTATGGTTGTGGTTTCCCCTCATTTTATTTGTTTCTGAGCCTCAAGTATGAGCAAGCACACACCTGGGTTTTAAGTGGCTGTTTGTTCTTTGCAGTTATTTCTTGGGTTGCTTTCTGAGGTCTTGCAGACCCCAGCTGGGATGTGCTGCTCCAGGCAAGGACCCTGCTTGCATTATGGGAAACAGCCATTAATGCAGCAGAAGTAGAGGAGAAAGGGCAGTATGGGTGTAGGGAAAGTACCATGTCCACTTCACAGCATTCAGCACAGAAATGTGCAGTTAACATAGAAATTGTTCAAGTTGATTCCTAACTGTTCCTGCACTGAGCAGAGAGCCCACGTGCTCTGGGGCAGATGGTGGGGAAACCCCCGCCAGGGTCACCTCCACTCCTGTGGGACATCCTGAGGGCAGTGGGGGCTTTTGATGCTCCTGAGCTTTTTTGCATCAGCATTGCATTTCTGCTCACAGAGGGCTCCCAACTAGACAACCGTGCAGATTTGCAGCCTTTTGTCTCCAGCGCTGGCTTCAATGATGGGCAACTGTCTGTTCCTCTGCCCGCAACCAACCCAAACTCAGGCAATGCATGGCTGGTGCTGCCCAAGCAGCATCCTCAGAAGGATGAAGGAAAAAGTGCAGGCACTGAAGACTTCATACAGACCTGCTACTGAGGGCCTTGAGACCAATTAGACTATATTAATTACCTTTGGAGCTAGCCTGAAGCTTTTTGAAATTCCAGCAGCATCCCCACCACAAATCCCTCTTAGATCCTTCAGAGGGCCAGGGCTGCCCGGTCCCCTGGCCAGGCTGAGATCTCTCCAATTGGCCAGGCTCAATTATGTCTTTCAACATAGCTCGTCACTTCTAATCCTAACACCCAAATATGAGGGCGCTGACCTTTTCAGGTCTTGGAAAGGTTGCTCAAATGAGGATGACGACCCAAAAGGGAAGAAAAGAACAAAGGGGAACGGGAAACTTCGTGTGACATGGAAATAATTTCTCGTGTCCATGTGAAGAGTTCACTTACATAATTTATCAATTTAGAGATAAGTAAAATCGTAGAGTCTGCAAGGAGAAGCAAATCAGTGCATTGCAAAGCTTTACAAAAGATCTGTCCTAACTGTGAGAGAATGAACTGTCACCCCTGGGCAAAGCAGTTTAGTGCTAAAAAATCATAATATCAGGCTTGACTTTGGCTAAAATTTGTGTTTTATACAATAAAATGAGGGAGATTTCTGCCAAAGTCTTGAAACGGTGGTAAATATTTTCAGGATCTTTGTTTTAAATTCATGGGAAGGGGGAGTTATGGACGTAGTAGGGGGTTAATCTTATGGGAGGGCAGGTTGCTGGTATTTATATTACAGTATTAGGGTGCTGAGGGGGCTGGTAGTTCAGCTGGTTTTGATGGAGAAGATATAAAAATTTAATGATGGAAAACAGATATGCAAAGCAACAACAAATTATCTGCCTGAGTTGAGCTGCTTTTTCCTGGACAAAACACAAATAAAGAAAGATCTTCAATTATTGACATTTCAGTTCATTATCATTTATGCTCTGAGTCACGTGGGCAGGGAAACTGTTGTACTAATTTCCCAAGTTTCAATCTTACAGTGTCTTTTCCAGGAGCAGAGCAGTTTTGGCTGTTTGAATTGTTTCTTGATCGTGCCAACATCCATTGAAGTAAATTCATTTTTCCTCTGTGCTTTTCAGCTCTTTTCCATAGCCCTGGGATGTGACTGTCTTTATATTAATAGGAGCTGCTGCCTGACAACCATTAAATGTACATTTAAGCCTTTTGCATACCCTGAACATGCTATAGCTGTTCCATGTCATGACTGCTGACGAGTGGGGTCATGCCCTTTCCTGGGTAGCTATAGCCTATTAGGCTTTGACAGGGTTAGGACAATTGATGCTTACAGCCCTGCCATGGCCAGCCAGATTTTGGCAACACACGGGGACCGATACTGGGCTGAGCCACAACCTGAGGAAGGTGTTTGTCTCCATTGCTGAAGGGATGTGAAATTAGAGGGAGAAGGTTGCTAGCTGGCTGGGGTGAGCATTGCTGCTTCAAGATTTATTGACAGCACCAACTTTTTTGACAGTCCTGTGGGAATGGAACAGGCTGCCCAGGGACATGGTGAAGCCACCACCCCTGGAGGTGTTTGAAAAGCATTTGGATATAGCCCTTGGGGACATGGTTTAGTGGTGTCCTTGACCATCCTGGGTTGATGGTTGGACTCGATCTTGAAGGTCTTTTCCAGCCAAAGTGATTCTATGAAATGCTGTTGTGGGAAGCTGAGCTCATGTTTTGTCAGGCTGGAAAAGCAGGGCTCTGCTCACTGCTTCTCCCTGCAATGCAAACTTGCCCTTTGCCTGGTCTCTGTGCTATCCCCTGGTCCCATCTGAAATGCAAAGTGGTGGCACCTGCTTGTGCATCATGCACTGGGATTGCTGACATGTGCCGGGTAAATGCACAGCAGGGATCACCACTTGCTGGACATGAGCCCAGCTCTGTCGAATCATGGGGTTTGATAGTCCTGAGTTATAACCACGGTGAGTTTTGGTCGATAAATGCTTTTGGGTAAGGCACAGAATAAGGTCAGAAACTCAACGTATGCAGAAATGGTGCAACTAGAGATGGCTGAAGCGAGTGGTTTGGAGTTGTCATGCTGTGCTGCTCATGCCATGCTGATTATTCCCCAGGGCTCCCCACAAGCTGGAGCTTTGCACGTCCAGGTGCCGTGGCAAACAGCTGGGGTGACACTTGGGAAGGTGGTTAGTTGGAAGTCTGTTACTTGAATTCATGGGGTTGTTTTTTTCCTTTGGCTTCAGACAGAAGAGCAAACCAGAGCAGAGCCTGGCCTGGTTACATAAGAGAAAATGTAAAAATAACCTGCGAGCGTGAGAAGGGGAAAGCAGGAGAAGTGGACCTGTGTGACAGCTCCCTGAGCTGTCCTGGCTCCAGCAAAGATGCTCCCGCTCCCCAGTTGGACCACTCTTATGGGGTGATTATTTCAGCCTACAGAAGCCTGCTGTTGTAATGAAACATTCAGGAAGAGCAGAAAAGGTAAAGGAACAGAGCGAATGGGGAGGTGAAACAGCCTGGCCGTGCCGAGTATTAAGAAATTATCTTCTGCTCTGAAATGGTTTTGGGCCCAGAAGGCAAGACAGAGAAGGGACATGATGGACTTTGCTTGGGGCTGGGGCTTTGGAGGACAAGAAGAGTCCAGACAAAACTCTGCAAAACAGAGTCCAGACAGGGGTTTGGCGTTAGGATGAGACTCACCAGTGTGAGGGCTTGGGGCACCTCTGGTCCATGCCTCATGTCAGCTGCTTTTCCCATCTGTAGAAATGACTTAGGGGGAGGAACGAGGAAAATGAAGCAGTGACTGCTATTCCCTTTCACATAGGGATGTCACAGGGCTTTGCAGAGCTGGGCAAGCACTGTCTGATAAAGGGACAACGTGCAAATGGAGTGGGTTAAATGGCCAGCAAGTCAAGGTGTTCATTTCCCTAGGAAAGAGAAAACAGAGCTCCTCAGCCCCAGGCTTCCTGATCCATGCAACTAAAGAACAAAAAAATAGAGAAGAAAACGGAATAAAATTCATTCTTTCAGCTCACTACAGGTGACCACTTTCCCAAGGTAGTTGTTCTCCTCTTTATTCCACTTGCTTTAGCATTCATGCTGCACGAGCAGCCGGCTCGCTCCCTCCAGGCAGGATATAAATGTCAGTCAAGACAAGGAAAGTCCGAATCCCCCATGTCACAGCGTGACAAGGAGGCCTGAATGGTGGTTAAGTGAAGAGAGTAAAGGCTGATTTAGCACTCTCTGTGTTAAGAAGACTTTGAACAGGCAAGTAGGTGTCAGCACAAGGTGACTGAACAACAACCCCGGGTGTCCTTAGGGTGCACTTGCTGCTGCAGCAAGAGCTGTTTGTGTGCAAATCGCCTGCTGGAAGTGCCAGGCAGCCCACGGAGTGGTTGGTGTCGCTGCTACTTTGGGTTTTTTCCCTTTTAGTTTCAAGAACAGATGTGTTTGGGACTTGTCGGCAAGGTGGAGGTGGGAACTTGCGTTAAGAAAAAGCACCCAAACCTTGCAAGGCGCTGTGCGAGACAGACGGACGTGCCATGGCTCGTGGGCTCAGCACCACTGGTGATGCTGCAGGGATAGGGGTGGGGCTGGGCTGAGTTTCTGCCACCCCAGAGTCCCCTGCAGAAGGGAGCCCCAATTTCAGCCTCACTCACCACCCATCACCGTTTTGGCTGGTGGTGCAGCACTGTGCCACATCCCTGTGCCTGGTGGCAGCTGGACTGGCAGCTCTGTCTGGGCCAACCCCCAGCACCAGGGTGGATGTACAGCCCTGGGCACCCACAACCTGCTTGCAGCCCCTTCCCCATGCAGGGTATCAGCTGGGCAGCACTGCCTGCCCCAGCTGCAGGCACCGCCTGCTTTTGTCTGGCTGGCAGCGCAGGGATGACTTGCTTTGATTAATATTAACACTGCGTCGGCGGCTCCTTCCCCACTGTTTTAGCAGAGGACTTCTCCTCCAGCATTGATCCACCCTGCATCCACCAAGGGGGTGAGATCAATAGGTGAAACGCAGGCACAGCTCGCCAGACGCCTCTTATTTATTCCTCCCTCTTATTCATTTATTAGTTAACCTGATTTATATTTTCAAGCTGCTTTCAGGGCAGCCTGGTTTGGCTGGGGGGGGGATCAGTCAGCTGGTTGGGGCTGTCTGGCAAAATTTCCCATGAAACAGTGCAATCCCCCACCCAACAGTCGTGTCTGCCACCAAATATTGTCATCCCAATGCTGCTTGCTGGGATGGCACTGCCAGGCATCCCCCACCCTGCCCACCATGGCCATGTTCCCCCCCTCCCCGCCGCCGCACGCCTCCTCTGCTCGCAGCATCTCTCCCCTCCGCATCCACCGTAATTGACATTTTCCATCTGACAGGTTCTGTTTTCCCTTCCCGCAGTTGCTAAGGAAACCGGCGAGAGGGCCCGGGAGCCATTAGCTGCCGTCATCGCCTGCCGGCCCGCAGAAATGTCACTTCTGCTAACGAACACCGGGGAAAAAAACCCATAAAAATAGTTAAAAGCCCAACAAAATGCAGCGCCGAGCTGCTGTCGTGTTAAAGAATGGGGGACGGTGTAACAGCCCCCCCCAGCTCACCTCCCTGTGCCCAGCGGGGGCATCCCCACCCTGGCGCAGTGGCAGCGCTCAGCATCCTTCCCCTGGTCCTGTGCCTGCTCAGCCCCTGCAAAGTGTGAGGGCAAGAGCTCGTCCTGGCCAGGCACTGGTGTCCCCGGGTTGTCCGCAGCCATGGGGAAGGGCAGAGGCACCCAGGGGGGGTTTTGGACCCCCAAAAGGAGCTGTTGAAGCCCCAGCTGCCCTCCCACAGTGCATAACCCCCCTGGGGTTGGGGCTGCAGGTACCAAATCAGCATCCCCAGGGCTGCTTGCTGCCTCGCTCATGCTGCCCTGTTGTGATTTTAAATTCTCTAAAGCACTTTGTTATTAACAAGTAGATGCTCACCCTTCGCCATTCCCTGATGTGGTGGTGAGGAGCCAGGCTGTGGCAGCCCTTACAACTCCCTGTGGAACTAAGGCTATGAAAAGCAAACCTCCTTTGGCCAAACCTCTCTGGTTTTCCATCGTGCCATGCGCAGGTTGCTGGGTCATGTGGAAGTTCAGACTTTAATGCCGTCTTCATAAATTCCTGAAATGTTCCTTCCACTTCTCTATGGGAACTTTTTACTCCCCATCATTGTTTCTTCATTTTCTTCCTCTCTTATTTGGAGACGTGACCATATTTTACTAATTGAAAAATCAGCTACAACACGATCCAGCAGCTCATTGACAATCCCACAGTAAATCTGTGGTGGAGCTGGGGAGAAAGCTGAAATTTCCTGCATCCCATTTTGAAACGTTTTCCATGCTACTGTAATTCTTTACTCCTCCATCCAGATATCAAACCAAAGGAGACCTGGGCTCCTTGGAGACACTGCCGGCTCCACACACACCCCAGGTTGTCCTCTACAACCTGCTCCAAAGGAAGATAGAAATCCTTCTCTGCGTGACCAATGTGATTGCTGTAGATTCAATGAAAATTTATTTCTTTTGCCTGTGCAAGTGCTCACATTGCAGCAAAAAAACCTTCAGGGACTTTTGTTTTATTGTTTGATGTAACTCAATGCACACCCACAAAATCACATTGTCAAATAGTTGCTGCAATCAGGTCTGGTTTGGGTGAGACTCTGCTAAGCTACAGCTGGGACCAAAAACTCTTTCTTTGCCAAATCTTGAGTTTTAAGAAAATCTTGAACTGCTTGGAGGTTCGGGTGACCTCTGAGAAGTTTGAATTCCTGGTCTCTGGCAAGTTAGTGTTTGACTTTTGTGCCGGATTTTGTCTTTTCCTACTTGTGGTCCTTTGTCAGTGGTGGGCAGAGAAAAGCAACCTCAGGGGTTCAGCCCTGCATTTCCCTTCACGAATCTATGGCAATGAAAACCTGCGAGCCACATGCCTTGTGCCATGGCTTTCCCCACTCCTAGCAGCCAGCTGAGGGTTCGTTTGGGAGGCTGCTGGCTGAAGGCAGTGGGCAATTCAGTGCTAAGGGTGGTGGTGGGTGCCCTCTGGATCCTGAGAAGCACCCGGAGATGGTGATGGGAGTGTTGGGCAGTTTCTTGGCTCTGTTACCCACGTGTCTGGGTGCTGCTTGTCATGGGTGCATGAGAAGCAAAAGACTCGCTGAGCTTCTCTAGGATGGGCAAAGAAGGCCAGCAAGGCTTGGTGGCATTGGAGGGAACAGAAGGGTGTGTTGTGGGGTTTTCTCTGTGTTTCCCCACCATGAGCCACCACCTTCCCCAATCACCAGTGGCACGAGCAGGGGGGATGCGCCCTCCTGACCAGCCCCGTGCTGGTCTTGGGATTGTGGAGTCCCCATCTCTACTAGGACGCTGTCACTGCCTTGCCTGCAGTTCCCCCTGGGGAGTCTTTCCCTGACTTCAGAGCAAGAAATGGCCACCTAAAATGAAATAAAACACTTCCCTGAGCGAGTGAGGCAGGTCCTGGGCTGGCAGGGGCTTATGTGCAGAAGGAAGAGGAGGGATGGAGCCAAACTTCACTCTACCTGGCTGGAGAAAGGGGAGGGGGGACCCCAGAGGCTCATTGACCATCATTTGGGCTGTTTGGTCTTCTGATTTTATTTATCTTTTTCTTTGGGGAGAGTGAGCAAGCCCCAAGGAGAGAGACCTGATGTATAGAGCTTTATTTCCCGTCTCCTGCCTGCTTTATGATGTTCTTCCTTACATCTGTGGGCAAATGTTGGCTCTTTAGTGGCAATGACTGCATCTATTATGCAAGGCTGAGGAAGTGGTGAAATAACAGCATGAGAAATGTGCTGGAATGAGTATTCAAATGCGAACATAACGAGTGCAGTCAGTGTAGCAGGGGGAGTCCTGAGGGACATGGGAGCTTTGGTTTGACTTTTATTTCTTTAAAAAGAAAGCCTTAACCCTCCCACCCCCTGGGTATTATTTTCAAATTAATTACTCTCATTACATTAATTGTGTGAATGCCTGTTCTATTTTCCCCCCTTTCAGTGGGTTAGGCTAGAACAGGGTTGCAAAAAATATAAAACCTAGGAATCGCAAGGCAACAATTAATCCAGAATTGCTGCACACACTGTCCTTGTTTAACAGATAATAAATAACAATTAATAAATGATCCTGTGTTGAAGCACTCCCTCCCCCCAGATGTAATGCTGATAAATTTCTCCCTCGCTTAGGGGTTAGGGAACGCCGGCTGTTTAAAGGCAAACTACAAATCTAAAATGAAAATTGAGTTCTGCCTTGTCATATGGCTCAAATGCCCTCCCGTCTAGGCTGGGGTGGGCATTCATCCCAGCCGTGATGTATGTTTTAATTTACCTAGTATATGTTATTAGATTATAAGCCCCTTAGGGCAGGGTTCTCATGTTTTATACCTCTAAAGCACTGCACACACCTATTGAACTATATAAATACCTTTTACAAAATGAATTTGTCCTCCTGCTGTGAAATCCTGCAGTGCCTCCTGGTTTGCATAAATATCCTAGGACAGATCAGTCTGCAGTGATGTTGACACAGAGGATCCCTATGGAAATTCTGGTGGTGCCAATGCACTGAATGCTGTGGCAAATCTGATTGTGCCAGAGAGGGGAGAAAAGTCCAATAGATGTGAAATTGTTTGGGTTTTCAGGGGTTTTGTTGTTTTTATTTTCAAAACCTGTAGTCTTTTCTAGTATGCTTTATGGGGGAGATGCTGGAAGCCTGGTAAGCTGGGACATTCGTTGAGTACTTCATGGTTTGGCTCCATTTCTGCCTTACTGTTGTGTTTCACAGGGCTGCCCAGGGCCAGGCTGGGTTCTCCTCCTGCTGGTAAGACCCTGAGTTTTACCCCCACTCTGAAATGTCACCAGCAATGGGTGACCTAACCCACTGGATTCTCACTTCTCCTGTGTTTTCCTTTTGAAAAATCTTATTCTGGTGTTTAAATTTCTGGTTTAATACTAAAGCATCCCTCTCATGCCCTTGATGCTGTAGTGCAACATCTTTCCACTGATGATCTTCAGAGCACCGAAGGCAGTGATGTGCCAGGGCTCAGTGAAACACGGTGGGAGATGAGCTCACCTTTGGTTATTTCTGCCTGGATTCTGGAAGCAGTAAATGACTCTGCAGGCTGCTGCCCATCTGATTAGATTGTGGTGTGGTCTGAACTCACCTACCCTGACTCAACCCTCAGCCCCAAGTAAGCTATCAATAAGCTCCTCTACCAAACCCACAGCTTCTGCTGAAGTTAAAAAATGCTTTAATGAAAAATATCCAGACTGCAAAAACTTGAGAATCCACTGTATCTAGTAAGATGGTTTTGATTAAGCTTTGGGTCTTTAATATGCATCTCTGTTCTGGTCTAAGCTATTGGAGTTTCATAGTGTTGTTGGGGTTTTTTTCCATTTATATTGAATTACTAAGAGGAACAGGCAGATAGATTCATGTCTCTAAACTTTCTTCTCTTTGTGTCCCTGCTGTGGAAGTGCTAAGTCAAAAAAGTTCGTTAGTTTGTTCTCATTAAGTCAAAATATTTCTTATTAAAGCAGAGGAATCTGGAGTTAATCCCTGATGCAAGCAGAGGCACTTGCTATTTACACCATTTAAATGTCATAAAACTTACCAAGTGCTCATATACCCGTGCTCCCAGCAGAACAGCCTTACAAGAAATTACTTGATTGCCCAAACTGGTCAGAGAATACGTAGAATTCCCTCCTGTGCGAGACAGAACAAAAGGTGAGCCAAGAGCTAAATGGGATTAGGGGGCAAAATAGTTCTGCTTGCCCTGCTTCTGCACATGTGGCTCGTGTGTATGGTGCTCTGGGGGGACTGGGACCTTCCCAATGCAAAATTCAACCTTGCTTTCAGTGGGTGGATCTCGGAGGAGAATAACTGCAGGGTTCCCAGCAGCATGGGGGTGGAACACAACCCTACTCTTGTCTCAGAAATGCTTCTCCAAGCGCATCCTCAAATCTCAGGGACCCTCTGTGTTAGAGGGGAGACATCCAGTCGGTGAGCTCCTGCAATACAATTACGTAATTAAAGAAACCCTGGAATGTTTTGAGAGGATTTTCATGGTAGTGTTTATTATCTAAACTCTAGGCTGCTCTTGATGTCCTGGCTGCTGTGTGAAAGGGAGCAGAGGGTGAAGCTGCACCTTGTTCTTTGCATCAGCCCAGGCTTTAATAAGCAGTTGAGTTGTTTGGAGCTCACAGCAGAGCAGGTGAGATGAAAATCTGGCAGGAGATGCCACCATCCCATAGGAAATCGGTCACAGGGCCCATTCTCTACTTTCTTACCACTTCTGCACTGGGAGGACATGGACCAAGGTGCATGTGAGGCCAGCATGCAATGTCACGAGAGTGAACCAGTGTGTCCTGCTGCCCCCAGGGCTTTCTGCAGGTTTATATAGCTGATGGTGATATCACTGCACTCGCTAATCATCTGGTGTGAGATCAGCATCCCTGGTGTTGATATTGAAGAAAAAAGTGTTCCCTTCAATAAAGGACACAGCTGAGCAGAGCTCTGCATGGTACCCCACAGCTGCTGCTTTCGGTGCAGTCCCATGCAAACCACCCTGTTGCAGCTGGCCATGCTGCTTCTGAACAACACAGGGGGTGATGCCACGGGGTGTCCCTGGAGCTGCTCCCACTGGGAATCACAGAATCACAGAATCCTAGGGGTTGGAAGGGACCTCAAAAGCTCATCCAGTCCAACCCCCCTGCCAGAGCAGGGTCACCTAGAGTCCATCACACAGGAACGCATCCAGAGGGGTTTGAATGTCTCCAGCGAAGGAGAAAGCTGGGTGGGGGACAACAGGCTGGGCCAGCTCCATGCGGCGGCCCCAGCCACGTCACTGTTTGGCCCTTCTCGTTACATGACCGGGCAGAAAATGATTAATTAGTTTTCCCTTGGCTCAGGCTCACTCGTCAGTCTGTGTGAGCCTTGGAAAGCTGTGGACAAACTTGGCCTCAGACCAGGGAGTTTGGAGACAAATTGGGAAGACGTAGTAACACAAAACAAAACTTGATCCAATAAAACAAAGGAACATTTCCCAACTTCAGATTTTTAGAAAGGTTCATCTGGGATTTGGTTCGGCTGGGAGAGATGGTGAGCCAGCTCCTCTCCAGCTCAGGCCATGAGCAGATGTCCTCTCCAGGGTCCAGCTGTCCCCACTGGGGCTGTAGCTCCTCAGCTGTTGGGGATTCCCATGCATGTGACTCTGATGGTGGGAAAGCTCTTTGGAGGGTGTGTTTCTGGCCCAGTGACACCCTGAAAACCACCCTAAGAGGTACCACACTCCCCAGCTTGCTCCCATCTCAGACATATGAGCCAGGGCCAGCAGTGCTGCCACGTGTGTGACCACTTCCAAATGATTTGCACGTGTTGGCAGTCGCCTGGAGAGCTTTTCCTCCTGTTTGCTGCACTTGCATTTTGCTTAGTTCATGTGTACCTCGGCTGCTTCCCCCAGGAAGGAAACACCAGGTGGGTTTTATGTCTCAAACAAGCTGGGACATGAGCCAGGGCTGGGGCAGAGATGCCTTTGGCTGTAGGGTGGTCCTCTGAGTCATTGACCACCACGTAGGGTAGATGCTTTGCACAGCATCAGCATTTGGGCTTTGCTGAGGCTTGGCTGAGACCTCCGTGGTGTTTGAGGTGAGGGAAACGTGAGTCCCTGTGTCCTGGCTGGTTTCATGTCTGGCTGTTGACAGGCCCCTGCCATGTCCCTGTGATTTGCTCTCTTTTCTTTGCACTGCTCTGCCACCGCACTGAGGCTGGTCCTAGGGGAGATGTCTGCTGTCTTGCAGGACGAGCTAGAATGGAGGCTGCAGGGTTTGTGTGCTGCTTCCTTGGAAGCTGGGGAAGGGCAGGCACCTAAGCCTCTGTGCAGCTCCTTCTCCCTTTGTGCTTGCCTGCAAAGATTCGGGGTTGATCCCCAAAGGGTGGGAAGGTCTTTTTTTCTGGGGAGTTGCTGTTCAATTCGGGGGCACGGGTGTTGAGCGTGGGATTTTACTGTCTCTGAGCACGAGCGTCCACTGTGGCATTGTTCCTGCAGCCCCGGCTGTGTGCTCACAGCCTGCTGCAGGCTGTACTAAAAATAGGATGCAAACATCATTCCTCTGCCACCATCCAATCAGTGGCACGGCACAGCCCGGCTCCCATCAGCTGCTCTTCCCTCCAGCTCCCCGGCTATTGACGACTCCGGACAGACTGGAAAAGGGGGGGTGGTTTTCCTTCTAGGAGAAAACAAGAGCTTCTCCTTAGGAGTCGGAGGAGAGCTGGGCATATGGGGCCACGCACCACAGAGACTCACCAAACCCTGTGCCCTTTGCCCACCCCAAAACTCTGCTCCGGCTGCTTATGTTGGAAAAGCAATCAGGGAAGGCTGGAAGCTAAGGTGAGGAGTGAGATCATTTCCAGTGGTGTAGCCAGAGGTCTTATCTGGAGTGTCAGTGAGCAGATTTGGTTATGAGCAAGTAGGGTGAGGTTTGCTGCTCTCATCCACAGGACAGCCAATGTTTCCAGTGTGCTGCTGTCACCCAGAGTCTCCAAGACCCTGCCCCTTTCCCAGGAGCATAAGCAGCAGGCAAGGTTTTGGAAAAAGTGTCCAGGAGGGTTTAATTTGACAGTGTTCTTCTAATATATGCTGTTAAGCATCACCAAGTTGCAGATCATTTGCAGTTGCAAAGGGCAAAATCCGTTTTTTCTTCCAACAGGGCTGGATTCAAAACTGTTATTCCTTTTCCTCTACCATAATTGTTCTGTCAATAGTGCTTTACAGAATATTTACAAGATATAGTAAATGCCATAAAGTACCTATAATCTTAGACAAACACAATATACAAGCCATTGCTTCAGATGCAAGAACCTTTGCTAGAAATGTAAATCAAACCTTCGTTGAGCCTCAGAACATGGAAGATAATATTTAGGTTTTATTAGGTTTCATTTCTATACTTTCTGTACTTTCCAAGGTTGAGTTAGGAGTAGACATGCCAAAATCCTAAGGGGGAACCTGTAATTACAAGATTCACAGCCTGTTTGTACAGGCTGATGAAACCTGAGTGTGTCTGACAGCTGCTGCCTTCACATCCAAACTTATGACTCTATCTTCCAGCCTTGGAGCACAGGGAGCTTTATCTGTTGTTCATAGCAGGGTGATGTTGTAGTGGTTTACTCAGCAGGACAGACCCTGTAGGCTCTTTCTCTTGTTGGTGAAGTTAGGAAAGGGTCTTGTACCCCTGCTGTTGCAGCAGCTGGGTTGGTACCTCTTGCTCTGGGTTGTATGTGTTGGCTGGAAAGCTGTGCAGGACTGGGAAGACGTTCTGGCAGGCTCAGTGGATGGAGAGCTCTGGTCTCTCCTTGGTCATATGTGTCATTTTCATAAACCCCAGTGGAAGTCTGGGAATCAGGACCCCGCAAACACTTGTCAAAACCAGCTGAAGCCAAGAGAGGTCAAAGGATCCCAGAAGACTTGAGGGAGGTACCCAGGAAAGTGTCTTTCCATGGGCCTCTTGGCTTTCTAAGCCTTAAATCAACACTAAGATTTCTCAGGAAACAAAGTGAAAAGAACAAACCCATAGGAACCTTCCCTGACCCCACTCCAGGCTGGAACTGCAGTACATTTTAAAAGCAACTAAAAGCAAAGCAGCTCATTTCTGCTGACCCCATCCTCCATGTCCCATATCACACTGCAGCTGCAGGGGCTCTGTGCCTAGGTTTTGACTAGATTTCATATGAAGTCTTCCAGATGTCAAGACACAGCTGAGAGCTGAAGCCCTATCCCTGCAGCCCCGGGTGCAAGGACCATGCTCCTGGCCCAGCTGTAAACAGCCACAGTATCCCAATCCAGACAGATCTGTTTGGGGCTGAAGGGACAGAATATCTTGGGAAAAGCTCCTGGGCTGACACCACCAAATTTGGATACTTTACAACTCCCGTGAGGGGCAGAGGAGAGATATTTCAGTTCATGGTTAGTGCCTTGAGCAGCAGTGAATGCAGCTCCTCCACCTTTCTTCCCAGGAAATCAGTTCCTGCGAGGCCACATGCACATTCAGTGGGGCTCTGGCCCATCCAGATGTCTCCTTGCTTCCACACTGACTTTCCCAGCAGTTTTTCCTGGAGCAAAGAGAATCCTGTCCAACTGCATATTGGGTGCTTTTGAAAAACCAATGCAGAAACCCCAATCGCCCCAGTCCCACCCCAACCCCTACTATTCACCAACAAACCCTTCTACTAAACCTCATTCCCCATGAGGAGCCTCTTCTCTTTCAAATACAGGAAGGGATTAATTTTTTCCCCTTCTCAAGACTTTTTCTTGTCATGCTCCAATCTTGCCCTGGGGGTTTTCTTCCCAGCAGCCTGCATTGCCCTCCCATCCACAGCCAATAAACCCAGCTCCATCCTCTCCACCTCCTCCTCCTTGCCCTGCTGCTGTTTCAGCATCCCGGGATGGCTCCCAGCGAGCAACAGGCTCTGCCGAGTCCCAACCACGTGTTTTATTTCCCTCCAAGAGAGAAGTTATAAGTAAAATAACATTATCTCATTGCATTGCATCTCTCCATGCCAAGGGCTCTGCGACTTTTTGTAATGTCAGAGCAAAAGCCAGGGAAGGGCTCGGTGCTTAGAGGGGAACAATAGGCGTTTAACAAAATCACCAATTCTTTTGTATTAGCTGCCTACTTGAAAAGCATCGTTCTCACCCCTTTAAAACACTATCGAAGTTTCTTGCTGGGCAATTAACATTCCCCAAATGACAGTAGCTGCGAGTTGTATCCGTGGAAATGGATGCTGGTGGAAAAGACATATTATACTAAAAGGTTGGTTTGGTGGTTGTTTTTTAAAGGGAGGATGTTTTCTATTAATTATCTTTTATATACTCAAACACTGTCTCCCATTACTCTTCCAAGTCAGGGACAGTGAGAGATGTGTCAGGGCTGGGGAACAACACACAAGCAGTAAGATTAATTGACACTTAGAAATCAGATTGTGATGAATAGATCTCAGCCTCCCAAGGAGATCCATCTTCTTTAGGGTGCATTTAGGGCTCAGGCTGCCTTTAATGTATGCAATGAAGCATCTTTACCTTGCATATGATACTGCTGCTAACCCCATGGCATGACACCCTCGCTGCGTATGGCTGGCTGGTGACAGGATATTTTACAGTCCACCAGTTAGTGGTTTCCTGCTTTTTTTAGGCACTTTTTCAAGTGCTAAAACACAACGTACACGAATCCAGTGGCCAACAGCCTAAGGGCTTCTGAACCTCCAGAGGGGCCAAAGTTTTTTCTTTCCTCCTCTTCAACACGGATATATTTCATTTCAAGTGTAAGAGACATTGTCACCCTCGGGCGAACTGACCCCTCCCCAAACTCCTTTTTAATCAGGCTGTATTCTGAGGGTCTGCCTCTCAGTTCAGCCTTCAAAGCACCACAGATGCTACTGGGGAAGTGATTACAATTTCATTAGCTGTACGAGCCAGGCAGGAGGAGAAGCAGCATGGGAGGGGTTTGATTCAGCGTCGAGAAGAAGGACGCAGGGTACGCGTCAAGGAGAAGACAGACAAATAGATGCCCTAAAGGTGTAAAACCGCTTGGGAAAGAGCAGTGCAGATGGGCGAGCCTGCGGGAATAAAACCCGAGTGGGAGGCAGGCAGCTGGCGTGGAGCACACCGAGGTGACCTGGCTTGGCCAAGGCAGAGGCTGTGGGTTCATAGAATCATTATCATAGAATCATAGAATGTGCTGAGTTGGAAGAGACCCATCAGGATCATCAAGTCCAACTCCTGTCCCCGTGTAGGGCACCCCAAGAGTCACACCATTATGGTTGGAAGGGACCTCCAGGGTCAACAAGCCCAACCTTTATCCCATCATACTCCTGACCATTAGACCATGGCCTCAAGTGCCTCATTTGTGGGGTTATCCCCAGCCCTTCCTGACTGGGGAGGAAAAGGGAGGGGAATCTTACTGGTGGCATCTGCCTTGCTCCATAGGGTCACACCAGCCCTTGGTACAGCACAGCAGCATCTCCCATCCTCTCCCTGCCTGGCTTCAGCTCTGCTCCACGCACCAATTACTTATTCCAGTGTGTACTTTCCTGTAACTACCCCTTTGAAAAAACAAATAAGCAGCTGAAAACAAACACATTTAGCTAGCCTTTTACATGGCACTTGACAAACACAGATAACAGCCTTGTTCCTGCCCCCAAAGACTTTACAGTCTCAGGAAGGCAACACAAACATAAAACAACAGATCCTGGGAGGAAGAGCCAAGGCGGATGCTGCTGTTGTGCCTGAAGGAGGGATGGGAAAGGAGATGAGGAGTTCCTCCTGGCTTCTGGGAAATGACTGCATGGGGCTGCATCAGCCCAGATTTGGCAGGGTGAAACCTCCTGGCTCCTTTGCACCATCACCTTACCCTGGCTGTAGAGAGGCTGCATGCGGCTCAAGAGCTTTAAAGCATTTTGGTTTTGAGCCATTTTTAATTGTTTTTGAGATATTGGCATGAAGGGATATATGGATTATAAGGGTTATATGGGATATATGGATATAAGGGTTATTTGGGATATGTGCATGAAGATGATTTTCCTTGGTCCTCACTGCAGCATCGTCCCTGCCCTCAGAGGGACACACTCACATCCCTTCCTGCCCCACAGAGGGGACAGCAGAAACCTGATGGCTTTGGGAATCAGAGGGCAGGGAATGTCGAGGAGTAAGGACAGAGGAGGCTGGAAACAGCAGCCCCTCAGCACTTGCTGTGTGCAAAACCTGGGGGGTCTCCTCCACAGGCAGGGCTTGCCACTAAAAAGGGAATGCTGCATTTCCAGCATATATTTTCTTTTTTTAATAATACTGTGCTTTAAAATCCAGTGGTGACAAGGAGGGAGGAGAAGAGGATAGAGCATTTCAGCATTAACACTGCTCTTCTGTTCATAATAACATGCTGGTATTTTTAGGAGTGTCTTAGAGCTTAAGGGGTGAAAGGTGAAGTTATCTTTCAAGAACAGCACTAACACTACAGAGCTACTTAATGCAAGCTAGGAATAATACAGGGCCACGAGTTTAACTGGACAATGTTGTACTTGGGTTGGTTTCATCCTGTCTGCGTTGGATTGTAGCGTTTTCCCATTGAGGCAGGGGTTTAGTCTTCCCCCTCCCTCGATCCCTTTCCTTTCTTCCCTCCTCTCCCTCCCCTCCTTCCCTTAGACCTAATTAGCGGATCTGCTGCTTTGCAGGGGAACCTGCAAATCCTTCTGTATTTATCACTCTTCCCTTGTTTAGGATGGCGTGGTTCCAGGAATACCTTTAGCCCTGCTCTCAATGGGTCTCCTCCCCTCTCCCCTGCCCCAGGTGAGGCTGGTGGCTGTGAGCAGTCTCTCAAAAGTGCCCAGGAGTGCATTAGGCACCAGAGAATCTATTCCCAACTATGGTTTCTCTGAGTGCAGTGTCCAATGTCTCTAATGGGGTGCTTTCAGAAACTTTTCTGGTGGTCAGAACATTCACATCTAATCTCCCTTCTGGATTCTTTAGTATCTGCTAAGGGGTTGAACCCACAATCTGCCTTGGATAAAATGCCAGGCAAGGAGACATGATACGTAGCAAATCTGGCTTCATTAGTCCTCCTGTTGGAAGAATTACTTTCCTATGCCAGGGGGATAATATATGTTCAAAAAGTGACCATCACCCTGGTGCCCATCTTGGCCACTCTTCTTCAAGCATAGCCCTCTGCCCTGCCATCCAGATGTGACCTGAAACACACAGTGAGACTGTCCTGGGACATCTGGAGAGGCTGGAAGGTTAAGAGTGCTGAGAGCAAAAGAAGCTGGCACGACTTCTACAGTCGTGGAGCAGCAAGGAAGGTGTCGGCTGATTTACTGCTCAGCAATTTGGCTTTGTATGCTTTGAAACCAGCTCCTTCCTCCATGTTCTGTTGGTTTCCTCAAAAGAGAACCAGACCAAACACTGGGGAGGTACCAAGCTGCCACGATCCCAGAGTATCGGGTTGAGTTTTACTGGAAAGTTGAGGTTTTTTCTCTTCTTCAAACTTTCTGTGCTAGAAAGCAGGGTAGCCAGGCAAATATTTGTGCCCTGACTCCTTCGCTGTGCAGAAGGGCTTGTGTGGTTTTGATTTCAGTGTATTTTGGGAATGTGCCTGTCCCACTGGCACCCTGCAGCAGCATGCTGAAGCCGAGAGGTGGTGAGCAGCCGAGCTGCTCTCTTGCTTGGAGCTAAACACAAAGCACTGGAGGGGGAGTGGCTGCAGTTGGCTGGAAAGGTCCCCTGGAGCAGCCAGGCTGCAGCAGCAGAATATTGCTCCCAGGTAGAAGTAATGAAAGAATATATCATGGAATTGTAAAGATTTGAGCATCCAAATTGCCCACTTGCTGCAAGAGGAGCATTCTTCTTTGCTCACAGTCTGGATCTGGTCCTGGGCCATGGGGTAGGTTATAGCATTGCTGCTCTAACCCAGCAGAACAACTGCTCATCATCTTCTCTTGCCCAGGTTATACATGTTTCCTTCATGCCCAATGCCAGGAGCATGTTTTTGCAGTGACAGCTCAGGGATTGGGTACATGGCCTTTGCTGGAGTCTGCTTGCTATGAAACTGCCCTGAAGGAAGCACAAAACCCACGTGGCATCAGTGTCCATCAGGCCAGGATGTCCAGTGTGGCCTCCTGCGGCACCAGTGGTTCCCTGCAAGGCTTCCCTTGTCCCCTGGGATCAGCATGGAAATATCATCCCCATTCCTCACCAAAATGTCTTTGCCAAGTCAGGGTGATTAGCCAGAGGCTCCTGATCTGACTCATTTTCTCCTTGTCTGCCTGTGCCTTGGTATTTTCAAAAGTCCCACTGCTAAACCTTCCTTGGGGCTGTGGTACCTTCTCAGCACAACAAATACCACCAAAAAAGAGAAGTGTGTTTGGCAAAAGGTTCTGGCTGCTCCTGCTCTGGGTGATGCTGCAAACACAAGCAGGCTGCATCGCATCCTCACAGTGCTCCATGGGATGGGCAGTTTTTGCAGGGAGGAGGAAGAGTCTGGCTCATGTCCTGATGATGCTGAGAGATACCAGATCTCCTCACATGCCTGCCATGGGTATAATCCCTCTGATGTTTCCTCCTACCTGCAGCTTCTTCCTACTGGCTTTTAATGAGCGAGGGTGAGACTAAACTTAGATAATGAAGGGCAGAGTCTAATTGAAGCTTGATCTTTACTTTGCAAGACTTTGTTTTGTGGCTGTGAACCCCATGCCAGGCTACGCCTCACTCTGCCTCATCTGCTTGTCCTTGCTGATGAGATGCTGCCTCAGGAGGGCCCCTGGCAGCGCTGAGCAGCTTAAGGCAGATTAGGATCTTAATTCTTCAGAGAATGATCTTCTGATCTTCCCTCCCTGCCAGTCAGCAGCAGCTCTGCAGCCCTGCATCTCAGCTTTCCACCTCGGAGTGGAGATGACAGCTTGAGATGTGCTGGCAGGGGAGTGGAGAAATCCATGGTTTGAGGTGTATGTGAGGGATGAGAAATCATCTTCCCAAAATCCAGAGGTCTTGGAGCATCACGTGGTGTTGCTGACCCACAGCCATGATTCAGAGGTCGGGGATAGTGCGACTATGCCACCCCTGCAGGATGCCAGCCTGGCTGAGTTGCCCCACTCCATCAGTCTGGTGATTAACCCATCTTGCTCCTCCTTTATTTGGAGGTGCCTTACATATTAAGGACAAGCAGAAAGATCAGGCCTTCAGCCAAAAAATGAGCTGCTGGGATTGTAGGTGAGGGCTGGGAAGTGTCTGGCACTCCTATGTGCACCAGCTCAGTCTGGTGGCATCTGAACCCTGCACAAGTCAAAGGGACAAAATTGCTGCATATGGGATAGGAAGATAACAGATACTGTGGAGACAGGGGGGTACAAACCAATGACAATTATTTAGACATAAAAGGATGTCTGGAAGAAGTAATTAATGAGTAAATGCAGCATGAAGTGCTCTGTAGGAGACCACAGTACATGGCTGGGATGTTGCCATTCACCTTCCTGGCCGTGTGCTGCTGCCATTGGTCAATGGCTCTCCCCAGCACTTTGTGTCATTTCATCTCCTGTCTTAGAATCATTATGGTTGGAAGGGACCTCCAGGGTCATCAAGTCCAACCTTTATCCCATCATATTCCTAACCATTAGACCATGGCCTCATCATCTCCCATCTCTGTACAAGTCTTAGAGATGTCAAACCCTGACTGTTAAGAGCCTTATTTTAACATCTTGGATCTGTGCAGGAACAAAGGGAAAATGGCACAGGCAGTTGTACTAAACAGGTTACACATTTCAAATGATGATTTCATGCTGAGCTCATCACAAGTGCAGAAGAACCTGGCACGCAAACCCTCCTCTCCCTGGCCTGTGAGCAGCAGTTTGGGTGCGGGCGGTGGGAGGTTTTCCCCTCTTGTTTGAGCTGCAAATCGGCATACTGCTACCTACATAACCCCTCTGTGGACCCAGAGTGGTTTGGGGTTGAGAGGGCAGAGGGCTGTGATGATATTTAAAGCTGCCCCCAGCCACCAGGAGGATGTGGCCATCATTCTTGTGTCCTGGCAGCTTGCCAGCTCCTCGCCGTGAACCCAAGGCAAAATAAATAGGCTGCTTACCCCATCCTTCTCCTGCTTGGATCACAACTTTTGATTTTGTCATAAAGCTGCTCGACTTGATTGAGAGCGCCATAATAATGATACTTACTGAGAAGGTTTCAGCCAGCAAGCTGAAATTGAGGTCCAACGATCCCCATTAATGAGCCTTTTATTGCGCCCATCTGGCTGCTGCAGGAGCAGGGCTGGAGCACGTTCCTGTTGCTGCCAGCTGAGGCTCATCCCTCACCTCGGTGGCACATCACTGCACCTCATTTACCCCAGCATGGCCCTAGACACCAAAAACCCCTGAAGCTCAGAGTCTACATGACCTGGACGTGTATCCCTGTCTCCCTTTGTGGGGCTCCTCCTGGGAGGCAGAGTTACGAGGTGGAAGTTGCTGCCAGGACTTTCCCAGGGAAGGATGCAGTGGGTGTTACTGCTGTTCACGCTGGCTGGATTAGTAACTGCGTGTAAGAAAGAAAAGAAAAAGGATATCTTGTGGCTCCTGGTAACTTGCAGACATTCCTGCTCTCTTTCCAAACTGACAGCAACAAGGCTGAGGTTAAATTTGTAGGCTACTTTGCTGGATTTTTGAGACCCTTATAAATCTCCTCTGTTTTGTAAACTGTACAGGGCTTTTATGTCTTCCTGCTGCTGTTCCTCTTGACTCCCTGTGACTGCATGCAAGGAAAGTATGTCCTGCTCAGCAAACATTTGTATTGATTTGTATTGATTCCTTTAATCCTTCTCCACCACAGTGGGGTGGCATTTCGGTGTGTGTCACCTCTCTGGGGACACGGCTGCCACCCCAGCCCAATCCCATGAGCTCTCAAGGACCAAGTACCCAAAATACAAGTGCAAGGAGTAGTGAGGCAGATGGCAAGTGGAAAGATGGGTGCTGCTGTGGGCTGGTGGGGGGGACAGTTAAGCTGATAGACTGGTGAGTGCTACTGAGATGAAAGAGCAAACAAAGACAGAGAAAATAGCAAAGGGAGGCAGGAATAGCTTTGCTTTGCTGCATGTGTTGTTTGACTGGAGGCTGAGGGAGGTGATGGAGAGGGTTTGTGTTTCCCTGCAGCATCTCGGGTGCAGTGGGATAGGGGCTGTGAGTCCTCCTGGACTGAATTTTGTATTTCTCCAGTGGCTCTTGGCCTGGGCTGGTGCAGTGCTGGGACATGTCTGTCTGTCTGGGCTGTTTTCTGAGCTTGGCCCTGTGGCACTGAAAAGTTCCCGTGGTATCTGAGCAAGAGAACAGCTTTTATGCTTTCAGTATCATTGGAATTTTGTTGCATATGAGTAATTTGCAGAAAAGTCCAAAACATGCCTGTGCTGTGAGTGCTCTTCTGAGAGCAGCTGGCTCCTCGGGCACTGCTGCCTGCTGTCCTCACGGCTCTGGTCTTGATTTCTTTTATGGCTGCCAGGCCTAAGCCAAAGCTGGGTGAAGTCCATGGAGAGGCTGCTTGTCCACGGGGTTTGAATCAGCCCCTTTGCAAATTTCTGGGCCATACTGAGGCATTGCTGTTGGCTGGCTGGAGTCTTGCACAGGGTCAGGCAACCGGAGCAGATGCTTTGATAAATGCCTGTTTTCACTCCTCTGGTTATATTCATGTTTCTTTCCTCACTCTGTCCTTGGGGGACTGCAGGGTAAACCCAACCTCACACCCTTTAGGGTCAAGGTTCTCCCATAGCCCAGGACACAGCCAGTGGGGAGGACACCCCAAAGCACAGAGGCTGTTTAGATACTTCAGCTGCAGATACACATGAAAGCCTCCAATTCCCTATCAAACACAGGACACACCGACTATAACCTGAAGCATCTCTCAGATGACCATGCTTCTGGCTGGCATCTTTGCTCAGATGTGCAATGTACCTGCCATCGTGACAGCCTGACAGCCATGTGGCATTATAATAGGATTTGCTCCATGTCTATAAACTGTTATCCTAAATATCATCCCAAATCCTTTGATGCCCAGTGACAACCTGTCTCTTTAAATCTTTTTCCCCCCCTGAATAAAGCAGCATGCTCTCAAATCGTCGGGAATTCCACGTATCCACCACATAATTGGATTATATTTTATATGTCTCCTAAAATAATGATATAGTTACATCTTATTCTAACAATGAAGTGACTCAGAACAGAGCAGAGGCTCACCATGGCTGTATTATAAATAATGCTGCCAAGCTGGTTGGGATTATCAGCAAAAGAACTTGTTAGCCTCTTGGAGAGCAGATGCTTAATTAGAGCTGGATGACACAGATGGGTGCCTAATAAGGGGAAAATACCCCTTTTGGTCTTCAAAAAGAGCTGAGACCAGTTGATATGGCTTTTACTATCTTATGCTCAACTACTTCTCCCCTACCCTCCAGTTAGGAGCCCCAGGTCCAATTCAAAGATGATGGATATTAGTTATATATTAGGCAAGATGAATGTCAAGCTGAGGCTGGGTTCAGATGCTGCATTTTGTGTTTCCAGAGGCCTGCTGATGTTTTGGGAATCACTTTCCCAAAGGCCTCATGCAAGGGGTTACGGTTGGGGCATGGTGGAGTTGAAGAGATCCCTGTGAGAATGGGAAGTGAACACATGAGCAGTCTAAATGAGAAGGTGTTTTCTTTGATCTGGTTTGGCTTTTACTGCAGAGAAAGGCTACAAGAAGCAAAGTTATAATCTTGCCCCAATTTGAGGTGCTTAGTGATGGAACTGGGGTGTTCACGTGATGGTGGGAAACTGGACTTGTGACGTTTCACATACATAAATCCATATTTCTGCCTCTCCATGTTCAGTTCAGGTCTCTGGTCTCTGGTTACCTGCAGAGGGTGGAAGAAGTTTCTGGTGTTTCATCCTGATGGTTGAATAGCCGTTGGTGAGGCATCAGGGCTCTGTTATGCCTCCTGGGGAGCAAGACCGCTGCGCACTTGTGCTTGCTGGATGGGATCAGTGCCCAGCACAGGGATTCTCCAGCTGGGCCATCTGTGGCCTGGTCTGCAGAAGCCCATGATAGTTCTGTCAGTGGCGTGCTGGTTGTTCTTCATCTCCAAAAAACAACCTCCTTTTCTTCTGGGATGACTCCAAATGGAGATAGTAAAAATTCAAGGTTTAGCTATGGAAATGGTGGTCCAATAGCAGCTTCCAGGCACGTGCTTGGGATCCTGATTATTTCAGCTATCAAGCACATCAAATGTTTTCCCCTAGCCCTGCCCTTTTGGAAGCTCACGGTTGCTTTGTGTGGCTGTTTGCACTGGGCAAGCCTCCTAAATTAGCTGTCTTAAATAAATGTCATGAACAAATAACTACAGAAAGTCCTTCTTCCCTGACATCTATCCTGGTTTATGTCAGGAAGCAGCAGGTGGGTGAAGCAGACAAATGAAGCCGGGTAGGATGAGGTGTGAAGTGACAACGGGATGACAAAATGTTTTGCAGAAGCCACTGGCCCAGCTACGCTGGATAAGAGCAGAGGTTGCTCTGTCCCAGCCCAAACAGTTGAGTTGCACACCATTTTGGTTGGGACATTCTTACATCATCAAACTGCTCCTCCATTCCACTCTACTTTGCTTAGAAATAGAGTAAAACTTTCTCTCTTTTTCTACAGATACACATGTACTAAAATAAATGCTACCTGCAGTGGATGGGGGTAAATTTGTGCTTGAATCCTTCATAAAGGTCTGCATAATCTGGAGCATATAATGTCAGAATTTTGGGAAGTGTTAGTCTAGGTCTTCCTGCCTTTTGTGGAATAATTTGGCAAGCCTGATTATCTATGCAATGGTCTAAATTTTACTCAGACCTTGACTGAGAGGCAAGGAGTGACTTTTGGCTCTCTAGTGAGCAATCTGGAAATAAAGAAATAAAAACATTAAAGCACTTTTACCTATATGTTTCAAAACCAGGGCTTTAGGAATCACCAACACACACACACCCTCCCAAACAAAAAAACCCACACAAACGTGTTTTCATGAGTTTGTAGTACAAATTACCCTATTAAAAAGTACCCTGTTTGTAAATAGAAAAGAAAAATGCAGTTTGGAGGAAGAAGCGAGGAAAGTATTCAGCAGTGAGTGATCTTCGGTGAATTAGTTTCCTCTGGGCCATTGTAACCGCTGGAACTTATCGAAAGCAATGTTTGTTTTGGTCTGAAGTGTAACGGATGGCATGATTTTCTTGGCATTTATTTGGCTTTAAGATGAACAATTTTTTTCCCCGTGGAAAACCAAACCAGTGGGATAACTAGTGTGTTAATGGGTAGTTTCAAAGTAAGTGAGCAAAGCTCATACCTTCCTTCTGAAGGGTATTTGTATGAGCTGAATTTATTTTTCCTATTTAAAATGGATTTTCCTGCCTAATTCTCACTTTTGTGATGCATTCTTCCCAGTGGTTCCCTGAGGCGATACCTGACTGGTCACTTTGTCTTTCTGGCTGCTCCTGTGTAGGATCATTTTGCAGAACAAAGCACTTGTTTACCAGCCAGACTAAAAGGGGATGCTTGCTTGGCCCAGATGCTGATGCTTTACCAGCTTCACCTGCCCTTTGCTGCACTAAATCCCCCGAAGAAGGTGGCTTTCCCTACCAAAATGATAAAATGCAGTTGTTGTTTAGTAAATCAGGGGCATTTTGCAAAGCTAGATTTGGCAGACAAGTTTTGTTTCCTGACCTGGAGGAAATTCAGTTTTGATCTCCTTGACAAACCCCATTATCTTGCAGGGTTTAGGTCTGGAAAGGCTGGGGTTTGATGGCCTTGGGGTGAGGGTTGCTTTGCATCTGTATTCAGACCCATCTGTTCCTTTGGCAAGCCCCAGAAGATGGGGATTTTGTATTCATTGTCCAACTGAAGACCTATGCTCTGGAGCTGATGGCTTGGGTCCTTCTCAAATACAACCCCTCACCCAAGGAGTGACTCCTCCCATTGTTATGGGCTTGCTTGGCATTGGGAACACAATGGCCCCAATGGGCCTCTTTACCCTGCAAGCTCCATGCTGAACTGCTCTTTGGGCTTTCGAAAAGCCCCTTTATCTTCAAACAGCCCGATTTCCTCTGCCCCATGTCGCTCCCCCCATGGCACCTACAAGGACAAGCAGGCAGAAAATGGGTCATCAACTTCAGCACAGCCCAAGGGCTGGTGGCCTTTATGCTGTTGACTTTTCAGTGTATAAATAGCAGAACAATTGAGTTCGAGTTATTTTTATCTCTGCCCTTAACATCACAAGAGAGCCCGGGAGAACAATAAGGTCTGGTCTCATTGGAGAAGTGGGAATTTCAGTAGCTCTCTCCGGGCTTACCCTGCTCAGATGGGCTCTTTGGCTCTTTGCATCAGGATTGTGATGGGAAAAGGGGAACTTTGGGGCACCTGTACCAGGCAGTGCTGAGTAATGAAAGCTTTAATTGGCATTAAAATGCCTCTCGAGGTGGTACTGCTGGGCATGAAAAAGAATATTGTCTTTTACATGAGAGTGATTAAATCTTTGCTATTTATGGTTTTTGATATCTTGGGTGGACAAATGGCAAAACCTGTGTAGCAAATGTTGAATGCTCTGGCAGATCACCCCTATCTATTTCCTGTATTTGCTGGCAGTCATGAGCACTTAAAATCATAGATTTTCTTATCAGCCAAACCCCAAATTGTGCAAATATTATCACCAAGATGCAGGAGACCGGCCTGAGCTGCATACACCAGCAATGCAGCTGGGCTGCCAGGTTCAGGCAGTCTCCCATGTGTCAGGACACCGCTGGAATCTGGTTTCTCTGAGTCACATCTCACTCTGCTGGAGAACAAGCACCAGGTCCAGAACCTCCAGCCAGAAATGTCTCCTAGGAAGGACAGATAAACTGCCTTTGAAAGGACACAGCCAGGGCCATCCACTCTGTGCTCATTTTGTGGACAGCTTTCTTGCTTGGGATGAGAAAGCCTGAGGTTTGGTTTCCAGCTTGCTTGAGAAGGTGACACCCAGCTCGTGGGAATGCCCTGGATGTTAATGGGAACCACACACAGGGCCCTGAGAGCAGAGGCCAGAAATCCAGGGTTATTGCAGGTCTGCAGGTCCTCTCCTGCTGCATCCACCAGTGCAGTGAGTCTGGTTGCAATGGTCAGATATGACTGCGGGAGGGGTTTTGTACCTCGTGTATTGGCTAAAGATGGAATCGAACTGAGTTTCCACTTCGGGGTGGAAGTGTTAGATGCATCCTTACTCCTCTTCCGTTCTGTTGCAAAGCTTACTCCTGGTGAGCTCTTGCTTTTGGAGATCCACCTTGTGGACACTGGTGGCGCTGACTTGCCTCTTCTCCCACATCTCTCCCTGGAAGCCCAGTCCCAGCACACTGTGGGAAGGAGCTGATCTGCATCAACAGGGCTTTGCGGAGGAGGAAGACACAAGGCAATGGGTGTGATGCCTTGAAGGGCTGCTGGAGACCAGGCTTTGTCTCCTGATTTTGCTCCCCAGACACGGACTGTGTTCCTGTGCCTGTAATGCAACCAGGAGGCTGATGTGTCCCTTTGGCTGAGGGCATAAAGGGAGCATGGTCCTGAACATGAAAATTATATTTGAGGGCAGGAAGTCGGGAAAAATAATTTAAAAATAAATAAAAACCCCAAGGTTTTCAAGGTGGCTCTGGGACAAACGTTTCTGCAGTCCTACCAGGACTGCCCCTGCAGCTGAGCATGATGTGCTTTGAGTAGAGAAGCAGCCATCCCCTCTGCCCCATGACCCCAGGGTCTGGCCAGGCTCAGGAGCAGCAGCCAGGGCTCCACAGGCGGCTGGTCCTGCAGAGAGCTCAGCTGTTGGAACAGCTTTCAGGGAAAAAGGTCGTTTCAATTCACCTGAAGTTTTTCATGGAATTGCACTGAGCTCAGCAAAATCCTGTTTCAAAATGGACAGCAAAACTTTGTACTGAAGGGAGGAGGGATGACGTCTGTGCTGACATTCTTAGCTCACTCCAGGCTTTGTTCTTTACACTCAAATTTTACATATATTATAATCATGTCTAAAAGTCTTACAAATAAAAATTAGCAATACCAATTGCCCTTTGCTCTCCTCTCCAGTTTTGTGTTTTCTTTCACATACGCAATTGTAACTTTGGCTTTTGTCTCAATTTGAGCATTTTTTGTGGCACAGAAAAACACCTTCCTGGCCAGCTCCACAGGCTGGGTCTCCTCCTCCTTACACTGAGCCACGCTCAGCTGATGCTGTTGGGTTGCTCCTGCTTCCCTTGGAATACATAAGAGAAAAATCAGCTCTTTGGTATCCAAAACAAAATGTAAGACCACAGAACCTTGCTGGGCTATTAAAGAAGTCAAGTGTCTGTTGACTCCTAAAGTATTTCCTTGCTGTCAGAGAATACTGGGGTACTGAAGTGGGATCCTTTCAGCCATTGAGTCCGGTGGGCAGGAATGCTGCAGCCGGGGCTGATGATGCATCAACACCATGCAGTAGGTTGGTTGCTGGTGTCTTGCCCCCCTCCACTTTGTGTCATGTCCTCTACGAGCTCAGACACAGCCCCCACTGTCTTCACAGCTTTCAAGGAGGTGCAGAGCAGGACCTGGCTCAACACGAGAGGAAAGGCAGATATCCATGAATAACAAGCATGATTCCATGCTGAAAATCATGGGTGGGCTTTCTCATGCCATGAGGCTGCACTTTCCCAGAAGATTCTCCCCCCCCCCTTCAGAGTTGTCTCAGTGTTGCAATAGCATCTGTGCCAACCAGATTTCTGCTTATGCTTTCAAGGACATTTTAATTTTTATCATCTCTGGGATCCACTGCCAGAACTTCTGCTAATGTTTTTGATTGCCAGATGAGCATTGCCCTGTGCTTTCATTGCTCGCCGAAAATAACATCTTAAACCACATTATGCTGAAGCTGCTCTTCATCGCCTTCTCGAATGCCACCGAGCCAGTTGTCTTTGAAGCTATTTGGTGATGACATCCAGCCTGGGTGCTTCTGCTGTGCATGCTGTCATGTCCAAAGGGCTGTCCTGACAGGGTGGATCCTGGCTCCCAGCTGCTGACGGGGGTGAGATCCACCCCGATAGAGGGGTCGTCCCTGTTTAGCCCCATGATGTGCTTGGCTCCTTACCTGCAAGGGTGAGAGGCTTGGGCATAAGCAGCTGTGGGCTTCTGCACTGGAACAGGGGTGTTACCAAGTCCTACATCTCTGTGATCATGGGCATTTTGAAGTATCATCCTACATGGGTTGCTTTGATGGGGGTTGAACATGGCTCTTGGTGGCCCCCATGTTGGTAGTCTTACATAGGTGCTGGTTTCAAACATCCCAAATGGAGTAGGGGAGGTGATATGGCTTTCCAAGCTCACGTTACCATGTCAGGTTTTGCAACCACAATGGTTGGGTCCCCATGGACAAGAGTAGCTGCTGGGGGAGCAACACTTTTCTGCTGGTGCAGGTGGGATGCCCAGAGCAGGAGGAATTTTGGCACTGCCGTTGCTCCAGGACATCTTCCCCATGGGGCTGGGTGCTCAGGAGGACTGCCAGTACATCCCTTCCCCCTCCTGATCCACTCAGTGACTTCCCTTTTAATCAGCTCCCTCATCAGAAGCGTTATTACAAGCGTTTGTGCAGACCTTAGGTTAACTTGCAAGGAGTGTCCTGGCAGAGCAGAGGTCTGGAGAGATGCAAAGTTAACGTGTAATCAAACCGACAGGATCAAGTGAACTGCGCACTCTTTCTCTTGCCACCTTCTCTGCAGCAGTGCTGAGATTTAATTACTGGCTCTAAAGCACTTCAAGATTTTCAGGTGGAAACTACTGCATAGAGGGAGGGGAGAGTACAAAAGCAGCCTACGTAATTAAGTGCTGCTTGTTTAATTTAATTTTCTCCTTCATTTGATCCTCTCCTAGAATGTTGAAAGTAACGGTCTCTAATACCAGCTGGGTCCTTTTACACTCGTGTTATGTTCACATGATGGTCGTAACAGGAACAGAAAACAATAGTTCAGGGAGATCTGTCTGACTTGTCTGTGAGAGACAGGGTCTGTGCTGTGATGGTGAGGATGCCCACTCTGGTTTGGAAGGGACAATCACCTTTCAAAGTAAGGCTCACGAAGGATGCAGCCTCTTAGCTGCAAAACTGGGCTTTTGGAAGGTATCAGGAATTTCACATTCTGGTGCACTAAAAGGGTTTGCCATTAAAATACAATAAATAATTTGCATTTGGTAATCCAGATGAGAGCTGTAAACAGAAAATACAAATGGGTTAAGCTGTAAATTACTGCTGTTCCTCAATTCCCTCTCTCCCCGTTCCCCTGGAAATTAGCCAGTTGCTCTCCGGAATCACTAATTCTCACAAGCTGCCCGTGTCAGTCTAGCATCAGAAAAACAAGGAGGTTTATTTAGTATTTGTTTCTTGATTTAACTGTCCTTTCTTTCCAAATATTTTTAAATGAAAAATGTTTACGAAAATCTCAAGAGACAGCAGCAGGATTCCTTGCATGGCAGCTCTTTAAACAGCCCCAAACCTACCTGTAGAGAAAAATGAGTGTGTTACTCATTGGGCTATGGTGATTATTTCTCAGCAATTGTCATGGTACAAGACAAAGGAGCTGGGGTGATGCTTGGGTTCTTACAGACCTGCTCTTCATAGAGTTTCTGAAGCAGTGCATTAGGACACCAAATAATCTGCCTGGTACCTCTGGTCCTCTCCAGAGAGGCACGGTGGGCTCTGGCAGCGGTAGGGAGTTTCATTTTTATTCAGGGGAGATTTACATGATTTGAGGTTTGTGTTTCTAATCGTATATCCTGAAGCAGAGGTGTAATTTTGAAATAAATGTGCGTGCTGCTGCATTGAGTAGGCATGCCAGCAAGTTGGGTTTTGTAATACCAATCTGAAGTGAGCAAGATGGCCAGGAACAGGGTGGAGCACGAGAGATAGCAGGAGGTCGGGAATGCTCTGAATATTTGTCAGTCCTGTTTTCACACCTCTCTGGATACGGTGATTTTTGATGGGAAGAGAACTGAAATAGCAGGAAAGCACCTCTTCCCATTTCCAACTGGAATTAAAAATACCAGAACTCAGATGAGAGAGGCAATTCTGGGCAGACCTCCCTGGGTGTGAATCCTTGGAGGCTTCCTATCTCATCCCTTTTAGGGGTAGGGAGGTTTGAATACATGAACGTTATCATGTATTTGTTTCTCAGGGGTCTGAGACCATTAGGGTTGAATGCAGAGAATTAGTATTAATTAAGAGCACTAAGAGAGAAGAATGGGCTGAAGAAAGGCAGGCAACTGGTTGGATTTTTTGCTGACTCTGTATGTAACAACACAATTTCTGCAACTCCAATGTAGGTCTTGCAGCTGAACCGCATCTCCAGCTGTAGCTCCACTGACAAACATCAAGGATCATTGAATCTGCCTTGGGCCAGACCTGTGGAAAGTGAAGCCAACCAGGCTCCCTCTGTCCATTTTGTGTGTTCTGGTCAAATATTGCTCCCCAATGGATGCATCAGTGTTAAATGAGATTAAGCAACAGTTCCTTTCACACAGAACGGTTACTGGTTCAGATTCAAGGATATTGGACGTCACTGGGATGCTTTGGCTTTATGTTTTGGGTTGCTTAGGAGGAGATAGTGCACACGAGATGGGCTTCAAAATGCCCTTCATCCTTACCCATCTCATCATCTCCAGGGCAGGTTTCAAGCTGGCGCTCCCCACCCCAAATGCTGCAGGGAGGAGGAGACACGGGCTCAGGGCTTCCCCAAAACAGCTCTGGAGACTGCAGAAGTGCTGCCTGGCAGAGATAGCAAAGCTTGTTCTTTCAGGCTGTACTCCCTGAAGCTTAATATCACGTTTTGCTGATCACGAAAAGCCTCAGAGAAGAGACTTGTGCGGCTGTAAGCGTTCCCTGTCGGATGGCTCAGCATTGCATGGGGCCAAACTGATTAGCACAGCTACCCAGGGGTCCTGTGGTCATTGCTGAGGGGACAGAAAGTGATTCTCATTGTGGGTTTTACCTCCTTTTTCCTTTTTTTTTAATTTTCCTTTTATTTTTTTTTCCTTTTGTGGTGAGATGCAGCAAGCTGGGAATGTATCCATATGGAATTGAGACATGCAAGGGGTTGGAGGGGAGGGGGAGAGGGTCCTGCTCACAGCCCAGACCTGCCTTGGCAGCTCGAGGCTGGCACAGCCCCCCTCCACCCTCTCCATCCTGCTGGGAGCTTTTCCCCCCAGCCGCTCCCATTTCCCCTCTATTTATTTCTGCCTTTTTTTTGTTTGAAGCTGAGATCCACGGGAGGAGAAAATGGCTCTTCTCGCCTTTTTTCCTCCTTCTCCTTTTCTCGACTCACTGAGCCAGCTGGGGCAATGCCACAATTCAAGGCGTCTCCAGACAGAACCCAGCTCGCTGCCTTGTGATCTGCATGTCAAGGTGAAACTGCAATAAGATAATAATGTCAGTATCCCCAGAAGGCAGGCGGTAAAAGATACTAATTGCATTTCACTGAAGGCTTCAGAAACACTCAGCAGCTGGAAAGCTGAGGAGAATTTTGATGCTATTCTTATAAGGGAAGATTTTTTTTCCCCCCTTACACTGTTTGTAAATCTATTACAGAACATGGGGAGTGGAAGCGGGGGAAGGGAATGTATAAAACCAGTTAAAGGCTTAATGTTTCCCATTATATTTTGTGAGCTGTAGGTGGTCTAGAGCTTATAAAAATGTAGCACATTCCCTTGTAATCAACCATAATAATTTATTATTATTATTTATTATGATTTGCTGTTATTTTGCACATATAAAGGCCCCTGCCAAGGCACTGAGAGGTCTGCACAAATAGTTAACATCTATTATAGCAGTAGTAATGTTTAAAAATATTAACAAAATAAAATAAAAATACCAGCTCTAAAGAGCTGCGGACAGCTTTGTTATTGGAAAATAAATGCAGGAAGGCAAATATCTTACAGAATGGCTGATACTGATTTGAATAGAAGCACGCCTGCTGAGGGGGGAAACACATTTTCAATTCTTGGAAAAACGCAGAGGGCTTGGCTTGGAGATGTGTCTCCAGTGGCCAGCTCTGCGCCCAGTGCTCCCCCCAGCAGAAACAGGGACCGTCTTGCTGGCCAGGATAACGCCCAGTGGTGTGGGCACCCGTCTGCTGCCCATGCTTGGGCTCAGGGGTGCATTAGCTGGTTGCATTGAAGGACTCCCCTTGGAGAGTGGATTTATTTAGCCCCAGATGGCTGGGATCCTTTCCAGGCTGTTTGCACCATTGTGCTTCATTGTTGTGGTGGTTTTCTCCAGGGAAGCTGGAGCCCAAGTCCAGGGTCCCTGGTTAGTGTGGTCCCAACCTCCTTTCTGTCCCTTGCCTTTGTTCTGTCTCAAATCTTTTATCCCAGAGAGGAAGGAAAAGCCTTCACCCTCCATGGGATGCAAGAGGGATGTGTACAGGACTTGGTACTATGTGTAGTATATTTGTTCATGAGCTGGAAAAAACCAGGTGAACAGGCGAATAGCAAAATGAGCAACTGCCTGAGATGTCTTTGGGTTAGCCAAGGAAAGAGGTGGAAGACCTTGCAAGCATTTCCCCTGATAAAGCTGGAGGGCTGGGCAGTGCTCTGGCGAGCAGAGAGGCTGAATTGCAAAGTGTGCTGCACGTGGGAAGGAGCACTGGGAGCACGATGAGGTCTAAATTAGCTGTAACCATTTGGGAAGGGGAGAGCAGCATCAACAGAGACATCCATGTGCAAATCTCCACTCTCCATGTACAGCCACGGACAGATAAGCAAAGAAAATTTTGAGGAAGAATGGGATTAAAAATATTGCTGAGAGTATTATAATGCCAGCACATAAATCAGTGCTGTGATCTTGCCTGGAATAGGGTGTTCAGTTCTAGTCAATCTGTCTCAAAAGGGTACAGCGTGAAGAGAAGAGGTCAAGAGATAGGCAACAAAAATTATTGGAGATGCTGAAAGCCTTCCAGATGAGGAGAGACTGAAGGATGAAGGGGAACATTTATTTTGGAGATGAGATAAGTATAAGGGGATACGATCTGTGCACATAAAAAAGGAGGCAGTAAATGGCACAGAGAAGGTAAATCAGGCACTCGTAGTCACCCCCTCTTGTGAGACAGAAACCAGGGAGCACCTGATGGGACTGAATGGCAGCAAGCTGAATGTTGTCCACAGGATGTATATTTTCCATGCTATTAACTGCCAGGATGAGCCTGCAGCACTGGGGTGAGCAGGGCATCAACAGGACTCGGGAAGGGGACCTGGGTAGCCAGAGCATTGCACCTCGATGGGAGGAGATAAGACCCTGGAGGATACAAACACCTTGGCCCATCTCCCACAGTAACTTTTTGTAGCATTTCCCTCATTATTCTGGCACTTCAGAGCTGTAGCTACTACCAGGGGGGTCACAAAGGCACCCCCCCTCCCCTGGACACCTCTGCCTCACTGGGGCAAGGGGCATCTGTCTGGTGGTGCTGGTGTCATTTTGGGCACACTGATCCTGCAGAAAAGCTTGGTGTGGTTGGAGGAGGTGATTGCTGCTGATGGTGGTGGGGCCAGAGAAGGATAGGGGCACACATACCCTGTGGTGGTGCATCTCCAACACGTGTGAAGCCCCGTGGCACTGGCATGCTGGGTGGTGAATGGTGTGGCTGTGGAAGCCACCAGGTCTGTCTCTGCGTGAGGATGAGGAGGGATGGCAGGTGCCTGCACGCTCCCAATGACAGATGCAAAGCAGGAGAGTTAATGGGGCTGGTGGAACGCGTTGCTGGGGTTATCTGATCTCCTCCTTGCCCTGACAGCTCCTCCCTGGGTCACTTTCAGGGCTGCCTTGGGGGGGTGCGTTTGTGTGACTCAGCCGCACACTCACGCTCCCACCCCACCCCGGGATGTTCAAAGGCCAGGCATAAACTGGTCTGAATCAAAACGCTTGGCTCTGACCTTCTTTTCTGTGCTGGGGATGATGACGTTTGGTCTAATTCTGCACTGTCAGGTGAGGGTTGGCTCCTGCTCGGGCATGGAGGCAGAGCCCATGGGGATCAGCAGGATGCTGAGTGAGCGTGGTGCTCCTTGGTTGTGTCCCCACACCTATGTGTTCAGGCATCTGATAAATGACATTTCATAAAACAACATGTAAAGATAATGAAAACCTGCCAGACATAAGCTGCTAGCAAGGCTACAAAGGATATCTCTTGCTGGAATGTTTGGGGTCTCGTTGGCTGTGTCTTATTGACCAAGTGTGACCAGAGAGTGCTGGACACCCATGCTGGTCTTGACCAAGGAGCAGCCTCAGGCTGGGCTGTCCATGTATCCCATCTGTACCAGAGAGTTGGTCCTGGAGATGTATCCAGGAAAACCCCAAACCTGGGATTCTGCTTGCAGGTGATGACATACATGGTCTGATTTTCAAAGGTATTTATTAAAGGCCATTCATTGTATCAGCTTTGGAAAAATTTGCAGAAGTTCCTCAGCTGTATCCTTTTGGAGCCTAACTTATTTAGGGATGTTGCAATCTTGTGTAGGAACCCACTTACAGCTTTAGGGACCTTTGGGAATTTTCTACTGAACATCAAGTCATTGTCCTGGTAAAAATGTTATCATTTGGTTTAACAGTAGAGGGTCTTCTGTGGTCTGAATTACAGCAAATTTACCTACAGTTTTCATTACTGGAAAGTTCAGGAGAAGGAATTATCCCACCAGGGAGTGCTGTTTAATTTCTGAGGAACTGTTTCCTGGTCCTGATACAAATTTGATTGTAATGACAGGTGATTATGGCAACAGTATAACAACAATAAACCACTGTGGAAATCGGAGTATTTTAAGTGCAACTTTGTGAAAATCCTTCAGAATCCTTTAGTAAACTAAATTAAACCAGAAAACCAGCTAATATGGTCTTAGTTTTTTATGCCATGTTTGATTCACCTTTTACTCAATAAAGACTAATGTAAAAGAGGAGAGACACCGATTCTGGATTGGGACAGATCTTGGTATTTGGCCTCATCCTTCTGTTCCATTAGGGTCATTGTAATCCACTTTCAGATTGTATCGTATAGAGATCTTAAAGTGTCAGTGTCTATGCACAGTAGATGCAGAACTGGGCAAGAAAGGGTTGATGAGGGTTGGGTGCATTGAGACTTCACAAATATGAGCCTTGCCTGTGGCTTGTTCTCTACAAAAGTGGCAGTACTGACATGTTAAACCTCAAAAACCCCACATTTTTTTAATCTAGAGCCCTTGGAGCCATGGGTTCCATCCTCCTTTTCCTCTAGAAGGAGCCAGGTTCTTTGGATCTCATTTGGATCTCGTGCATCCCAAGACTTGGGCCACAGATAGGAGCACATTTTACTTAGATCGAGTGAATACTTCACCCATCCCCTTCTTTCACCTGGGGCTCTGCAGCACCATTTCCAGCGGATCCCCTTTGCCATGCTCTGAGAACGGTGCTATAGTCTTTATTTAAATTTCACACTGGTCTAAATGTCAAAGGCTAAGTTCTGGCATGCAGAATCAAACGGATATTCACATTTTTAAATTAGCAGACAGCGGGGATGAATGAATGGCTCTTCCCTAGGGAAATATTCTGGATGAGCTCGGTACAACAGCCCCGAGAACTGGGCTGCTGCTGGTAATAGCACAACCTTAGCTGGGGCCTCTGCAGCATGCGAAGGCTGGAGGTTGCATCAGCAGCTCAGTGGTGTTTGCCAGGGCAGGAGGAATAAGCTCAGCGTCCGATCCCCCTGGGAGCACAGCGCGCTGGTGTTTGCAGTCAGGCTGAATCTCGTCTCCAAAGGAAACAATGCAAAAAGCCAAACCTCTCTATGACTCTCACCCCTTGATTTCTCTTTTGCAGTGGGCTATTCCCATTTTCTAGGTCGGAAGAATAGAGCATTTAAAGAGTGTGTTGAACAGCATGGCCCCAGCTCACCTTCACAGCCCCATCCCTGTGCTGGTGTGGAGACAGGCACACGTCCCAAACATGGCACTCCAATGACTGCTGGAGTAGGGATTTTTATTCCCCCCACTCTGTTTAACATGAGTTTTTTTGGTGGCAGCTCACCAAGCTGGAAAAGCAGACCAGCAAAAAGGGCATCTAAATTATCTGGGCTTTGTCAGCCCATGCAAGGAGTTGACCAGGTCCCTTCTGTGGACGTTGTGCCCCGTTGTGTTAATGTCATCGTTCCTGCATCATGGCTCTTGGTAGGATTTTGTGCCTTACAGAAACAGCCTCATTGCCTCTCAGGTGTGTGTTGTCCTCTACTGTGCATCCTCCAGGGCAGCCCAATAAAACAAGAAGGTCAAGGAGAGCCAGTGCAGATCACACGAGTGGGAAATCTCTGTTAGATATTTTTTTGGGCTCTGGCTTAGAAAGGAAAACCAGGAAAGTGCAGATTTTTGAAGAGGGGATGGGATATCCAAGGCATGAGAAATTGTCAGGGAATTATCTGATGAACCCATTTGATAGGATTAAATAAAAAGTGAAAAATAAATGCTTTTCTCTATGTTTCTCTGTCACTATTGCTAAAATATTGAAGTTTAAACAAGGGGGCTTTTAATGGAGGGTTGTCTCACAGGGTGTATTGTATTCACTGCAGTTTGCTCTCTCCTTGGCTAATTATATATATTTATCCATCTTATTGAAAGCTTCTCCAGGGCAAAGAGATGCTGGTTTATTTCTTTATTTAATAAAGGAAATGCATAGCAGAGAGAGATCTGTTAAATATCACAGCAGCTCAGTCTCTGATACTCTGGCTTCTGGTAGGGAGCTGGAAGGGGACATTGCAGAGGGGTCTATAGGAGCAAAGAGCTCCCACCTCCATGCAGCTCAGCTGCAGGCAGGAGGTGAGGAAACCTGGGACAGGAGATCTTGCCAGCTGTTTGAGACTGTCTTGAGGATCTTGTGGGGATCCTCTATTTCTTCAGGTTCCGTTGAAGAGTCAAGTCCAGCCCCATTCCCATTCATTGTCTGTGCTAGGTGATTGCTCTGTAGCTGTTACGTCCCCTCTCTGTGATCCACCCAAATCCTGTTCATGTGTTCAGTGTCATTAAACATCCTGTCCCCCCCAAAACTGTGTAAGGTCTCAGCATCTGCAGCATCTTCAGGCAAAGAGCTTCACAGTGCAACCACCTGGTGCGTGCAGAACCAGCTCCTTCTGCTGCTCCTGCACAAGCCATCTGCAAGCTTCATTTGAAATCCCTGAGGAGAGGAAGAGACCAGGAACAGCCCCTCTCCAAGCAAAGTCTCTACTTACTTATAGGTTCTGCACCCTCCCCGGCTGGAGCCTGTCCAGCTGTGCAGGGGTTATCCCTCTACTTGAGTGATGGGGCTTTCCATATCCCACCAGGGACGGAAAGATGGACCTGTGGCTTGATGAGGAGATGCCATCACCCTGCAAACATTGGTCTGGAGAGCACACAGTCACTGTGTGTGCTGGGCTGTGTTCACTCAGACAGCACAGGACCTTCTGTGTGGGAGCAGATGTGCCTCTGTGGTGCTGGAGGAGGTGCCTCAGGGCACCTGGAGTACCCACAGTTCTCACCCAACTCCAGTGTCAGCTCCTTTCTGTTCCATAAAGGCATTTCAGACAGTAACCTGCTGTACTAAATGCACAGTCTTCTAATTAATGCTTATTTAATCATGGAAAAGTTATAACACTGGGAGAAAAATCCCTCCCCTGTATAGCCAGGGACTGGCCTGGGCAGGGAAGCATCTGTGTGACACGGCCACAGCAAAAGTGCCACCACAGCCTGAGGGGTAGCAGTGCTCATCCTCCTGCCAGCAAGGGCTTTTTCTCTGCTTGCAGCTGTCAGACTCCTGAATCCCTGAAAATGGCACAAATACCAGGTGTTAGTTTCTTTCTTATCAATTTTGTTTTGCAGCTTGGTGAAAAATGTGAGATCTTCACCTGAAGCTGCTGCTAGACAGCTCTGTGCTGGCTCCTTTGACTTATTTATGTCCTAATGATGCTGCTTTATTTATTTCCTTTTTTTTTTTTGCTTAGCTACCCAGTCGAGTGCCGTATGTTTTCTTCTGCAGGAAGATGAGCTCTCAGGAGCATCTTCTGCTTTATGGCTTTGTGCAGATTCTGTAGCTTTGGCTTGTCACTTACTGTCACTTATGGGTTTGCTTTTGGACTCAAAGGGGATGTGGTCCTCCTACCTGCAGTGTTTATTTGGGAATAAATGCCTTAGCTCAGCTGAAGGGTTGCATCGCTCTTTGGGTTCACGTTGTGGATTTGCAGCACCCACCTGTGATGTCACAGCTGGGTTATGAGCACACAGGGATGACATCAGAAGGGCTGATTACTGCTGCAGCTCCAGCCTTGCACACCATCACCTCATTCCCCCTCTCAGGTTTCTCTTTTCTATCTCAGTCAGCCACCATTAAGGGGTGCTTTGTCTTTAAGCATCACCTTCACCCCAATGTGAGAACCAGGTGAATGAGGTGAGAAACCTGGATTTTAGTGGAAGAGCATAAATTAAGCAAATAGAATTTTGGCAATTGTTTCTGTGCAGAAGCTGTGGACTCCCAGGTTATGGCACCCGGAGCTGGGCTCATCTATGCAAATGTAGACAGCTTCAGCTGAGCTATTAATCCAGATTCCCTATATAGCTGATAGGCAGTGCTAGTGCACAATTCATCTCATCCTAAGGTGGATGTCAGAAAATAGGTCAGATGGATTGTGCTTTAAAAGTGCTCATATTCCTAAAGGCGGCTGTGCTGATGAGCACAGAGGTGGTAGATACTTTATGTCTGGAGTAGGGGGAGGTAGAATGCACCTTTGGAAACCAGCAGTGTTGTCACGTGGAAAAGGATGCTGATAAAGCTCCTGCTGTTTCCCCCGGGGAAACATCAGTCCCTCATGTCCATATTCACAGACCTGGTGGGGTTTGGTGTTGGTAACAAGCCCCATCCAGGGACCAGTCCCCTGTGCACACCGGGTAAAGAACATCAGCAGTAGGGCATCACCAGCTCACGGGGCTGATGGGGCATAACACCTGCCATGCTGACCCACGTGCCAACAGCAAACTGCAGAGAAACTGGTTAATAGGGAATTCCTGCCAGGGAGAGTGGTGGGAGCAGCCTGGTCCCGGTGCCCAAGCGTCGAGCCTGAGCTCAGGTTATGGTTCCTGCTGCCCCTCTTGCCTCCTGGGTGAGAAACTATTTTTCCACTGTCTTTCAAGGGAATGTAACGAGAAGCTGGAAATATCACCTTGCACCCTGCTCTGCCCCTGCCAACAAGTGTTTGCTGCATGGGTGGTGCTGGGGAACTCCCTGGAGAGAGAAGGGTTGGGGGGATCTCTCTTAGGGGCGGTTGCAGCATTAAAACACAGCCCTGCCTGCTCCCTTCCCAGCAGCTGGAGATGTAAGGCGAAAGGGCAGAGCGTGTGCTGCACTCTGCTTAGGGAATGTACTTATTTTTAATGATAATATTTAGAAATTAGATTACCATCTGATTAGGGCAAGACCTAGCCCTTTGTGTGCAGCAGTTATCACATCGCTGGCCATCAGGGGTAATAAATAACACTGGCAGATGATGATAATGCCAGAGATTGAGTGCAGGACGTAGGAGGAGGCACACAGCATTTTCAATAGGAGTCCTTCCTGCCCGTGACAGTGCTGAGGTGGTGGTTGTGTGCACTGGGCTGATGTCTAGAAGCTGCTGCATGAGGTACCAGAGCCACATGTTGGTCATCAGTGGGTCCAACAAGACCTGGTGGCAGCCACCACATCCCTGAGCTTCTGGTGCTCTGTAGGGGGAAGTTCACAAACAGGAAACATGATAAAAGTTATGAAAAATAATGTTCCACTATGCTGTGCGAGAAACTGGTGTTAAGCTGTCTGTGGTTGGTGGCTGTGGGGGTAAATGAAGCTGCTGGCCCAGGTCAGAGGCAGAAGTCCTCGCTCCAGGGCACAGGAGAAGCACTGACCCACCGCCTGAGCAGAGCCTGCAAACCTTCTGTGCCTGTTTTCAAACTGGCAGCTGAAGTTTGGGTGTTCTCCCTTCCTTCTGCTGGGTGCAATCCCCGAGATGTGCACAAATAAGCTTTCAAATAAATGCACACATCTGACTGTAATTTTGGGCGTTAGGAAAAATTTTGTCACTGTGAGGGTGGTCGGGCACTGGAATGGGCTGCCCAGGAAGGTGGTGGAGTCACCGTCCCTGGAGGTGTTCAAGAGGTGTCTGGACGTGGTGCTGGGTAATGTGGGTGAGTGGTGATGTGGTAGGGGTTGGACTGGATGAGCTTGAAGGTCTCTTCCAACCTAAATGATTCTATGACTCAGTAACACCCAGCTGCAGTCCCCAGCCTGCACCCCCAGCACACACAGCCCACCCATGGCCGGAGCCCTTGGCTGCTGGAGATTTCTGCAGCCAAGCTGTAAAGAGCTAAAAAGCCAGGAATTTGGGGAGACAGGGAAAAGAGGGAGGGCACTGCAGCCTGATGGAAACCCTGACAGCACCATAACCCTGTCAGCACGGACTGGCATCACCCTGACGATCCACTTTGTTGATGGGAAGTGGCAAGCAGAGGCGATGCTTTTAACAGCGCTGAAGGCGACCGGCTATTGTCTGAGAGATGAAATTTATTACAGGGCAGCATACAAAGCCTAAATTAGGCTATCCAGGGAAAGAAAAAAACCACCCTGGGTGTGTTATATGTATGCAGAGCTTGTCATAGCGAGTAATGCAGTGCAATAAGGCTGAACCAGGCAGTAATGGGCTGCGTGCCTGCTTTCTTGCTTTTCTCTCTGTGTTTTTTTGTTGTTGTTGTTGTTGCAACGGGACCTTAATGGGGTTCTTTAAACAGATGCTTGAGGAGTTGTACTCCAATGACCAGTGATTAAAGAAAAAAAAAAAGACAGAGAGAAAGAAAGAAAAAAAAAGGAGAAGAAAAATGTTAAAAGCACAAGATTGGCAGAAATAATTTTTCAAAAGAAAAGAGCTTGGGGGTGGGGACGAGCTGGGAGAAGACTGTCAGGCTGTGGAAAAGTTTAATAAATTCCATGTCACTCTAAAGACCGTCGTGTGCAGAGTTGCCCAAGGCCAATAAAACCCGATAAACCTCTGATAGGCTGGCTCTGCTGCACTGGCACACATTATTGCTTTGATACCTTACACAAAAATAGGGTGCTTTTGTGTTGTTTTTGATATGATAAGAGGCCTTGCAGCGTGCTGTTCTTTATAAGATATATATATATATATATAAAATCCATGATAAAAACACCAAAAGATTTAAGTGTGTGGCTGTCATCAGTTACTATTTAACTGAGCGAAACATGTTAAAAGCAGCAACAATACAATATAGCAGTGAACGCATGAAAGCTCAGGCAATCTTCCTCCCACACTTAAGAGAAAGTGCTTTATAAAACTGTAATCTTGGTAGGATTTGTGGGGAGGGGAGAGGGGAAGATGGAGAAAGCAAGGAGAAACATCTTTTATTTTTGTTTGGCTCCGGTGAGTCACTTGCCTGATGTGGCAAACCCTGCAGCATTTGCTTCATTTTTTTCCCAGGAATGGCTCAGCTGAACGAAGGTGTGGAGGGCTGTGACCTGCCTGGTTCTCACCACAGGATGGGGGGTTCATGTGCTGATAGAGGGTGTAGCAGGTACCAGCTTGGGGAACAGCAATCCAGCTCTTGTGCTCTTACCCTTGGGTGATCCAGCTGAGCTTCCCAAGCCCTCACGTCCCTCCATGGTCCTTCTCGTGGAAGCATGGCTGTGATTTCCAGGGCACGTTGCACAGTGCATCCTTCCCAGTGCAAGCAGGTGGTTAATGTATTTAAAATGTATTGGCTGTTGGGCTGATGGGAAACTTGGTGGTTTCTCCTCGTTAGGAATCATGCCAGTGTTTTCATCAGCTGTTTTTTTAGGGTCTCTGCCCATGATCCTTGAGCACCAGCTTTGAAATGACCTGGGAATTGCCACTAAAACCAGGGTGAAGCTGCTGCTGCTCCTGGCAGGTGGTGCAGACACCCAGCTCCTGTCTGAGGCTGGCAATGGGTCCCACGTCGGCTTGGAGCTGAGCCACATCAACCTTGGTGTGCCACAGGACTGTGGCCAACGTCAAGGGGATGGGGTAGGCAGAGAAAACAACCCAGACAGGCAGCATGGGGCTGTGGTTGTAGGTAAGACCTGACCCCAGGGAGGGGTTTCTATGCCAGGTTTCCAAGACCTTTTGCTTGCCCTGAAGAAGAGGTGGACAGCAGAAGCCGAGGACCTGCCAGGTCCCCATGGTCCCACAGGCAGCCCTGAGCTCTGCAGGTCTCCACTCCTCTATTTATTACCCAGTTTCTCCACTTGCAGCTGTCTGTTGTGGTGGTACCTACAGGTCACAATCCCAGCGTGCTGAGTGCTGACCAGATTTATACTGGGGTTTTTTTTTTATAGTTGTCTCTCTAAAGAGCTGAAAGTTGAAATCATCAGCTGGAAAAGTCCATGAGGCTGCAGAGAGCTGGGACTGGCCAGATGGGGGATGGGGCTCCCCTCTAGCCCTGTGTTTGAAATTCCAGATAACTTTTCCACACCTCAATCTCTTGGGCAAGCTGAAGTTTTGCAGGTTTGGGTGTCTATACAGGGCTGAATAGCTGGAATACTTGGGCAAGATCAGCTTGGCTGGCTGCAACAGCCTGGCCTTATTGAAGGCAATATAAGAAACCCTTTTTTTATTGTTATGTGAGAATTACTTGCAGGGTGTTATTTCCAAAAGATGAAGTCTGGCCCGGGGAGAGCCATCATTGAGAAGTGCTTGCTTCTCATTGTTCTGAAAAAAACTGGGTTGGTTTGGCTGATTTATGAACCTTGGATAATCATATGCTTAGCATAGTCAATACATTTTTCTTCTAAACTGCCAGCTGTTTTCTATGGTTTTTCTCCCTCATCCAGACACATTCCACAGGGAAAAACACAACTCCAGAAAAATCCTCTTCCTCCCTCGGTGCCATAGTTGGCAGGAAGATGCTTACTTCCAGGGTTTGCAAAACACACAAGAATACAGGCTCACTAAAGGAGGGAGGTTTTGCCTGGTTTTCCCCTCTGAAAAGTATTAATTTTCTTCCTGAAGTGTCTTTGGGGCAAAAGTTGCACAGTTTGAAATGTAATGCCAGCAGCTTGGAAGATGCAGGTTGAATTCCCCTTTCTGCTGGGTAATTTAGGGTGGGTCACCCAACCTCATCATTTCCCCCTGACCAGACAGAGCCAGGACTTTTCCTTTTCCTCCACCACTCCCTACTTTTGCCTATTAAAATACAAACCCCCATGGGTCTGGAAGATGCAGTCCTGGATGGTTCCTCTCTCTTATGTGCAGTGTCTAGCTGTGGAAGGATGAGCCGTGAGCACCCTGGCAGCATTTTACAGAGGAGTAAAAAAAAATCCAACATGTTGCTTCTGGTCAGATAAATTGTGATTTCCTGGCAGAATTCCTGCTTGCGTAAGGCTTTGCCTCTTCTCTCCTCTGGCTTCCTTCAGAAAGCCACAGCTCAGCTCAGTGCAAGGAGGATGTGCTTATGCAGATACCTGCAGAGGGGAAAGGTAAAGAAAAGAAGCTGCAAATGTTTAATGTTGTCCACATATCAGCAGTGTTCACTCTGTTCATCATAATCCCATTTTCTGCCTCAGACGTGTCATTACTGCCCACTGGATTTGGGGAGATAGCAGCAGGAAATGAGCTGGAAAAACATCAGACAGTTCGGGGCTTTTTTTAAAAGTCATTAACACCTTTAAGATATTTAATGAACTGCAGGCTGCTCTCGGAGTGGAGAAGGATAAATTCACTGTGGATGTGACAGTGAAGCGAGGCTCTGCTGAAAGGCAAGAGCAAAGTGCTGGGTTTCATTTGGACTGGACTGGAGGGCAAGGAGAGCTGAGGGCCAACCCTGTCCAGATGCCAAAGAGAAGAAGGGAAATAAAAAGGCAGAGATGTGGGTTTCCCTCTCCCCAGGGCCCTCCATGGTCAAGCAGAGATGCGCAGGGCTGATCCCATGTGTGCTCCCCTACCCAGCAACATGGCAGTGCTTGTAAAGATGTTGTGATGGAGGCACACCATCACCCACCCATTGTAATTGCTATTGGCAGTCTTCTGAAGCAGACTGGAAAAGGAAGGTGAAGCCAAGGCGTTATCCCAAGTTGAGCCAAATTCTTAACCACCCACACGGCTCCAAAGTGGAACCATAAATCTCAACACATCGTTAGGTCGGGGCAACGAGCCCAACCCCTGCTGCAGGTTCGTGCCAGCCAAAGCTCAGGGACTTTGGTTTGCACGTGCACAGCAGCCACCAGCTACAACCTGCACACCAGCCCATGCCCCTGGGAGCTGCACACAGGCTTCTGCCATTGCCCTCTCCTGTGCTGGCTGCACCTTATCTGATTTTGATAAAGCGTTTGAGGTATTGTTCATTTCTGTACTTGCTGTGCTGTCTGCACACCTACGAACGTATCTAATTTGCAGCACATCTCTCAGGTGGGAAGAGGTATTTATCCTTCTGACAGGCAGAGAGGGGCCGAGCAATTGTCCAAAGCATGGAGCGAGTCTGCAAATTAACAGGGACTCAACCCAGACCTGAACTGGTGCCCCAGTTCCTGGCACATGCATCCTGCCTGCTGGCAGCTGCTGGAGACACGAGTTGGAAAGGAGAGCAATTTGTTCTGCAGCTTGCTTATTTGTAAGGACAGGCTCTTTCTTATTTTTTCCAGTGTTTTATAATTTAAAATTATCTGGGCTGTCATGTCTCACGTTTTTAGGGTTCCCATGGGTGGCAGAGGTGAGAAGCTGGGATGAAGAGGAGGCGCCTGGGGTGACACAGGTTCACAAGGAGCAGGACTGGGGTTTGCCCAGGGGCTTTGCTGCACAGCTTTGCTGGCAGCTGAGTGCTGGCTCCCGTCAGAAACCCTGGGCTCCTTTCCAGGCCGAGGAGGACTTACAGGATTTAGTAGGCATAAGCTATGGTGCCACTTCCCTGCTTTCTTGACCCTTTCCATCTCAACCCCATCAGCTTGGTACAAACTTGTCACCTCCCCAGCTTGTCCCATTCACTGCATCTCCTGTCCCATCCCAGTCACTGTCCCTTGAACATCTCAGCCAGGTTCCTCCCACCCCTTACCTACCTCTCTTTTTTCCACTCTGCCAGGCACAATCCTCCCTTCCCTGGCTCTTTCCCCAAACCCCAACTCTGCCTTGATGCAGTCACTAAAGCCCATGGGGGACAGCCCTGCCTCCTGCCTTGGCTTTGTGCAGCTTCTCATTGGGACAGTGAAAAGCACGTGTCTAATGTAGGGCCCTGGCCACCACTCTCTGAATCTCAAGGTCCTCCTTCAAAGCATGAAAATTTGTCCAAAACTTTCCTACCAATGTATTTCTCCCTGTTCTCCCCAAAAACCAGCTGGACTGCAGAGCCTGCAGGTGGTGGTGGGACGGTTGGAGAGGCACACGCTGCAGAAAGTTTTAACCCAAACAATTAAATCCCCAGAGGAATTTCTGATAGTGCCTAAGCAGTTTACGTGCCTAATTCTCAAAGGCCAATGGGACTTGGGCATCTAATCTTATTAGCTGCTTTTGAAAATCTTTGCCAGGTGCCTGTTTGCATGTTTAGGTGCTCTAAAACCTTTACAAGTCTGAGCTGCAGAGTGTGGTCAGTTTGGGTCAGGGCAGAATTGCAGCAAATCCCATCTGGAGGCAGTTATTTGGACTTAAATCTGAGCTGGGCACCCAGTGTGGTCCCCAGCCCTCCTGAGGGACATCATATGCCATTCAGCATTAGACCACTTGGCTTTATTCTACTTTTTGCAGACTTGTTATGGGCAAGGCAGAAAGGCAGGGGGTTCCTATATCCCTGCCCAGAAGAGCCTCAGCTCTGTTAGGTACCACAACAAGTGATTCAACTGTCAGAAGCACTCACTGTGCTGTGCTTTTTGGGCAAATCTGGCCCATAGTGACCATTGCTTTACGGGACCAGAGCTCCAAGTCAGGAAGAGCAAAGGCAAAGTCATCAAGCAAGAGCGTTCTGTTGTTGGAACATGAACAGAGCAGCCCCCTGTAGAACAGCAATGCTTCTGTCTTTGCAGTGCCATTGAAAATCTGTCCGTGTGGTCATGGTGCAAAGCACTGAGCTCCTGGCCAACGCCACTGAAGGAAGGAGAAACATGGACATTTTGGTGCTTTGGAAATTCAGGCCACATGTTTTGAGATTGAAAGCAGACCTATCTGAAAGTCTTGGCTGTGGGACACGAAAGACAATCTTGAATAGTCACTGCCACTGAGCAGAGGCAAGTGCTCCAGGTGAGAGGGTGCAAAGCTGTCAACAGTGCTGGGACCTGGCTCTGTCCCTTCAAACCTGTCCTTCAGGAGAGAAGCAGCAGTGCATTGCAGCCCTGGAGATTCCCTTGTAGCCACATCTCCCAAACCCCAAGCTCCGAGGACCCCTTTCCACCGGGACTCGGACCCCCCTCACCTAACCCTACCCCACCCCCAGAAAGTGACCCCATTTTCTGAGAAATTATTTCCCATGCAATAATTGCAGGCTGGAAATTAGACCCCAGCCTTCAAAGAGCGGGCTCTGAAGTGCACATTAGCTATCTGCTGGGATGAGCCATCTTACCAGTCCCTGCTCATCTCCTGCCTGAAATTATGTTTGACTACAGGGCATGAAATGTTATTCATCCTTCCCCATCTCCCTCCCATCCGTTTTTATTCAGATTCAGCACCGAGTGGTAGCAGCAGCAGGTATATGAAAAAGATTTTCAGGTGTTCATGTGTCTTTTCTTTCTTTTTTTTCCCCCGGTTCCCCTTTTATACATGAGAAAGCAGCATGAAAGGCAAAGCAAATGAGAATGGGAAAGAGTCGGATTTAAAGCAATCTGTTAACAGGGGAGAGTTTATTATCCACTCGCACGGGGTGAATGGCAGCGCGGCTCCGGGAGCCACCTCTCCCCATGGCCATGGTCAAGGCTGGCGTGGAAAGGGTGGTGCTGAGGCAGCTGATGGGCACGAGGTTAATTCTCATTTCACTCCCTGGCAGTAGCAATTTCACGGATCTCGTCATCTGTGGACAGTTGCAGAAAGGGGAGATCAGAAATGACAAATATCTACATTACCTTCAGAGATTAAAATGCCACCAAATGTTCTTTTAATGGGAAACCGACGGTGGGGCTGGGATTTGGTTTGTATAGGAGACTGGTTTGGGGGGTTGTTTTGTTTTTTAAAGAACAAAACACACAGAGAAAAACATATAAAAAAATGCAGAGGTGGCTGGGATTTGAAGGCTACCATGAAAAGCAGATTGGATATCTAGGCTGGACATCTCCCATTTGCATGGATAATTGATAATCACCTATTTTTCCCACCAGTCAGAAATAGAATAAGTTTTGAATAGGTAGGACCAGCTTTTGCCATTTTCTTGTCAGTCTTATCTCATTAGGATCAATATTTTTCTTTGCTTTTCTCTAAGCCTGGGAAAATCAGGGGGATGGATTTCCTCTAACAGGATAAAACCTCTGCAAAGGACTTTGGAGAGGTGAGATAAGAAATTAACATTAAGAAACGCGATTGCTATCGTTCGCAGAGGTTTTGCTTCTGAAACCCATCTGAAACTCACTTCCTAGCACATTTCCATTTTGAACAAGCTCTGGCTTTTGTTGATTTGAAGCTGCAGGGTGTAAAAACACCCTGGGATTTTGCTTGGCTGAGGATTGCCCATCCCTGTGCGTGGGACATTGGGTGTGACACAGACCTCACAGCTCAAATGGGATCAGCTGGAACCATGGGAAGAGGGGCAGGAGGATGTGCAGATGTTGTGTGCCTGGGCTCCTGCTCAGGTCAAATTGAAACTGAGCTGTACAAGCCTTTGATTTCATTTTCCCTGCTGGGGACCACAGCAGTGTCTGGAGTTCCACAGGTGGAAGAGCTGTCCCCTCTCCCGAGGGCAGTTTGGGTTATTTTTGCTTTGCTCCCCGCATCCTTACTCCTCCATAGCTGCCACCCAGGCCTGGTTTTGTGCCGTGGAAAGAGAGGAAAGGGGAGCAAGGAAGCCAGGATGGGGTCTGGAGCAGTCCCTGGGATGCAAGCCCTGTACAAGCCTTATGGAGACCAGCTGAGGGAACTGGGGTTATTGAGCCTGGAGAAGAGGAGACTGAGAGGAGACCTCATTGCCCTCTACAGCTACCTAAAGGGAGGTTGTAGTGAGGCTGGTGTTGGTCTCTTCTCCCCAATTGCTGATGACAGGATGAGAGGAAATGGCCTCAAGTTCCATCAGGGGAAGTTTAGGTTGGAGATTAGGAAGAAGTTCTTTCCTGAGAGGGTGGTTGGGCACTGGAATGGGCTGCCCAGGGAGGTGGTGGAGTCACCGTCCCTGGGGGTGTTCAAAAAACGGGTTGATGAGGCACTTGAGGCCATGGTCTGATGGTCCAATGGTCAGGAATATGATGGGATAAAGGTTGGACTTGATGAGCCTGGAGGTCCCTTCCAACCGTAATGATTCTATGAGTCTATGATTCTATTCTATGCAGAGCATCAGCAGAGGAGGAAGGTGAGGAGGTGCCGAGCATGATGAGCATCCCCTCGCTGCTCTCCTCAGTGCTGGCTGTTGGGGTTCTCTCGTGGCTCCCTGGTGTTGGCTGCTGGAGGTTGGGGCACACCATAAATCCAAAGCTTTGCTTGCCCTTTGATTAATGCCCAGGGAGGCGTGAGGTGGCAGCACCGGTGTCCTCAGCCTGGGAGAGGGTGGCACAATCAGCATTTGTGGGGCAGTGCAGGGATGGAGCAGGGTGGCATTTAGCCGGATCCAGGGAAAACGAGGGGTTGTCCCTTCTCCATCCCAGGACCAGCATCTCATCTTGGAGGGCACGGGAAGAAACCAGGACCACATCTTTGGAGGTGTCTTGACCAAGGCAAATTTAAGGCATTTAAAGAGGAGAGATGGGGTGACTCTCCAGGTGTTTAAGGGCAATCCTTCTGGTTTGGCTAGAGAGAAACCAGGAGATTGAAAATGTAATGGGAGGGTGATGGAAGCTGGCTGATGAGGGGTGGGAGCTGACAGCTCGGTAGCAAATGAGACATGACAGAAAGGGGGGGAGATAATTTAACAGGCTTGGCCTGATATTGTCCTTCATAGTCATGTCTTGATTTTCTCTTGCTTTAGATTTGTCAGATCTGATTTTACACAGAAGATGAGGGGGGGGGGATGTTCTCCCCTTGCACGTGCTGCACAGATCTGCCCGTGCAGCTGCCTGTTGCTCTTCCAAGCCACAAGCATGAAAGAAGTATTTAATTTTAAGTGGCTGGAAGTATTTTGGTGTTGCTAAAATGAGTTGCCTTCTTGAGAACTGTTGCTCTGGTTTTGCTCCAAATTTCGAAACAAATCCCCTCCCCCCCCAAGGTGGAAACCAAGAACAGGAGGCATTAGGAGCTGTCAGCTTTAACTGAAAACTGAGATTTATAAAAAAAGCCCTTATTTCTGCTGTTCCCCTCTAAACCATGGGCTGCAGCCCCCCCTGCAGCTTGGTGGCTCCCCCTGTCTGCAGGTAATGTTGGTGGTGCAATTTTTCCAGGTTTGGGGGCTTTTACATTTTGCTCAAGTCTGACACAAGCCCATGAGCAGCATCTCCATGGCTTGGACCTGCAGCCCAGCCAGGCATGTGCATCAGCTGTTGGTGGGGTCTTAATGTTGGGGTATAAATCAGTGCCCTGAAAGCAGCTGGGTACCAAATTTTCCAATTTTTCCAGTGGGAGAGGATGTTATGAGCTCCCCTTTGTCTAAATAAAGCTTCCATCATCCCTCGAGGCTCCTGGGCTCACCCTGCTGTGTTTTCCCCTCTGTGACAGTTTGGGGGGACAGAACACACAGTCAGATGTGCTGATAGCCCCCGGGGGAGCCACAGCCCCCATGGCAGCCCAGCACTGTGCTTGAGCCCCCAAGGGGCCGCATGGATCCTGCACCCAGCCCCAGTCCATTGCAGGTGGGTCCTGACCCACAGCTGTGCTTGTCCATGAGGACCTCCTGGGACCTTGCTGGGTGAAGGGTGGTGTCTAAAGGCAGGTGCAGACCCGCAGGTCCCAGGGTCATTGCAGGTTGTGTGCCACTCTCCCAGCTCCATCTAATAATAGCAATAATTAATACTAAATAATTAAAATAAAATAAATTAAAAGCTGAGCTGCTTTTATTTTTTTAATCAAGGTGGCTGCATAAATATTTTTTCTTAAGCCCTTTGCCTATGGCAAATAGCTTAGAAGGACATAAAAGACAGGCTCTAATTTTCCTTTCTAACTATCTTGGCCTTCTTTATGGCAGTTGCCTGGCACAGCTCCTAAGCCACAGGTTCTTGCAGCTTCTGAAGGTGAAATCTCCCCAGCAGGTGGGCAGAGGATGCCTGCAGCCCCCGTAAAGCCACAAGGCAGGGTGCTGCAGGCATCCAGGGCCTCTCAGGAAGGGGCTGCTGCTGCTGGGAGAGTTTCAAATTGCAATTTCCCTGCAGATATCTGCTTTAGCCTCTTCAGGCCAGGCTCTCCCAAGCCCCAGCTGAGAGGTGAAGCTGCTGCCCAGGGCAGGGTGAGGGAAGGGCTGGCACTGTGGGCTGGGCACAGACCTGCAGAGCTCTGATGTGGTACGTGCAATTTAAAAATCATTCCTCAAATCCCAACCTCCTGGACCCAGCCAGATGGGGATTAGAAGGGATTTGCCACAGAAAAAAACCCAACCAAACCCCAAAGCATGTTCTGGTGGTGAATGTAGTGATCACGGAAGTCACTAATTACAGGGAGGTGATGAATCCACTGCCTGGCTCCTGGGGACACTGTGCCGTGCTGGGGGGACAGGAGAGCCCCGTTGGGTGCTCCCCCAGTGCTTTGGGGAATGTTGATGGTTTGCTGTGTGGTGAACGATGGTGGCTGCAAAGCCCCTGTGCCAAGTGGCGTGGGGCTACCCCGCCAGCTGTGCCCAAGCCCGGCTCACACAGTGGCACTGGGAGCACCCCATCTGCCCCCACTTGTGTGCGATGTCCCCTCTGTCCTCCCCTGATGTGTGGCATCCCCCTCTCTGAGTGAAGTGGGACACTGGGTGTGACACCACGCCACCAAGGAGCCATCCTGGGAGCTGGTTCTGGGGTGACCAACTCAGCAACTGGGTCTGGGTCTGTCTCTGCTGAGGTTTGGGTGCATCATTGGTCCAGGGGGGAGTTTACAGCCCCCCCTGGCATCTCCTGTAGAAGGTATGGAAAACTGTCTGTCCTTCCTGGGGTAAATCCCACCCTGTTTCTTCCTAAGCTATGGGTGGAGCTGACCCTCCACATCCAACTTGGAGACATCCCAAGCCTGGAGCTGCCCTGTGGGGAGCAGAGCGTGGTCAGGGCAGGGTCACAGAACAGCCCCTTCCCACTCACAGGGTGTCAATGCCACCCACAAAATGTTGTAACAGGGACAATTTCTGAACCACTTTGGCTTGGTCTTGATTACACCTCTGTGACTGATCCACTGCAGGGATGTAACCACGTTGGTGAAAGCTCTGATTGATCCCTCTGTGCCCATAGAGCAGGCAGAGCTGGAGGGGGACAGGCAGGATGGCCCCAACCAGAGGCAAAACCCACAGTGGAAAAAAACCCCCGATTGCTGTCTCGCTTTTGTACTAAGCTTCCACTCACCCAACACAGGGTGCTGAGGCTTGGACTTTCTTCCCCAAGTGCTGCCTGCTGGGGAGATCCCCCAGGAGAAGGGAGCTCTGTGGGAGCAGCACAGCAGGGGTGGACATCACCAGCCAGCCCCAGCCATGCTGCCTCCTTGCTGTGGTTTATCAACACCCTGGTTCAAGCTGAATTTTAATTGTCCATTTCTCTCTGATGCCCACTTAAATAGGCTGGGTAGGCTGCTGGAGGATCTAGCACACGAGAAAGGTGAGATCTTTGCTTAAAAGCACATTGCCCAGTGATTTCTCACAACCTTTTGAACAGTTTGGTTGGTTCTTTTCTTTTTAATTGGTTCCCTTTGGAAAACTCGTGCTGAAATCTGTGTCCTTTCATCATTTTGTGCCGCCATGGATGCCAGCAGTGTGCTCGCCACTGTACGGGACATGTGAGGAGCTGAAGTCACCTCAAATGTTCTGCCCATAAACTAGGTCAGCATTTGACAAAGAGGTTTTAGCTGGTGGTGGGTCTGGTGCTGAGATCCTATTGCGCTGCCAGTAGGGGTGGCCATGGGGAGGTTTGATTTGTCCTCTGGAAGAGCACCATGGAAAGGTATTCCTTAGCATCCCTGGCCTCCACATAAGGGGGAGGTAGCACAGAGTCATGGGGAGGAGGGGGTACAGCATTTCCCTGGACCAAAGCCTGACTCAAAATGCCCACACAGGTCTGCTATGGGGTGGGGAAGAGTGAAGAAAAAACTGGCAACCTTTGGGTGCTGAGGCTATGTGAGGATGGAGCTGCTCTGCCATGGGTGCTGGGACTGGGATGGCAGCATTGGCTGTGGGACCCACAGCACCTTCCAGCCACCACCTCCGGGCAGGGAAAGCCCATGAGCAGTGTTTTGGGGGTTGTGTTGTTGGGTCTCTTGTTATACAACCGAAGACAGGCAGCAAACAAACAGAAATCCTCTACAGGGTTAACTGCCTCCCCTTCCTCCCTCACCCTCCTGGCCCTGCTCCTCCGATTCTCTCCCCAGCTCCATCTTTAGTTAAACACAAAGGGGATGATGAGACCTGTTGCTTTTTCAGCTGCTGTGCCTGTGAACCCTCTGCTTTGCCCCGGGCAGGAGGAGGTGACGGGTGTCCCAGCGTTAGCTCTGTAGCTGGCTGGAGCCTGGAGCCAGAAACATCTCCATCCTTCTCCACCTCCCCCAGGTAGGCTGCCTGCCCGCCCGTCTCCATTCTCCCTGCCGTCACAGGCACGCTTTTAACTAGTCTTTAAAGATAATAAAAGGATTTACAAAGCTTAATATGAGTCAAAGTGTTTTCAGGAAATGTCAGCTGCCACATGTCTCTATTTAAATAGGGAAGGGTGTTTTTTTTCCCATCTGTGAAGCACAAAACCACACCGCTGTGTTAATTCATGAAAATGCCATGGAAGGTGGCAGTGAGAAGTAAAAAGGGAAAAATGACCAGGTCAGCTCCACTGCCAAGGATGAGTGAAGCTCTGAAAGGCTGAACAGAAAACGTGGTGTTTGAAGAGATTTGGTGCCTGATTGAACGCCTCCCTCCACTCTGTAGTTCCTGTGCTATTGTATCACACGGCCTCTGCCTCTGCAATCCTGCCCTATGGTTTCCTACCTTGCAAGGGAGAAGAAATATGCAAAAAAGGATTTCTACTTATTTTTTTTTTAGCAAGTGACAATTTGCTCTAATAGCTTTCATCTCCTGTCCCTGTGCCACCAATCTTGTGTCCAGTTCCAACCTGCCCTCCACACCCCATAGCCCCAGGGTGTTTCCCTGGGTGCAGTGCTCCCACCAGCATGAGCCATGGGTTTTTCACCTGTAGAAAAAGGGCCAGGGGTGTTTCTCTGAGCAAGAAAACCCCCTCCCTGCAGCAGGAGAGGACCCCTGGGTCCCCACCAGCCCAGCACTCCTGCACACACAGGTGCCCGGAGCCCGCAGCCCCGCGGGTGTTTGCACAGTGCGAATCTATGAGCTGAGTTACTGCTGTAATTTCCTAATGGGATGGGGAAGGCTCAGGAAATGATAGAACTCTATAATTAAACCAAGTCTATCTGAGGATCTTCCATTAGGGCATGGTAATTTCTGGATCTTGACATCCTTCTTTCCCTTTTTTTTTGGAGAGAAGGGATGCGTGAGCGTGGTACTTTTCTCTTGAAGCCTTAGGATGCGCACCTTCATGGTCATAAATCCCTGCATATTTATGATCTAGGGCAGTTAACCTTGCAAATCAGATTACACAGATGATTATATGCCTTGCCTTCACCTGGCTGGCAGGAAGGAGAGATGCTAGGGAAGAGGCACGTATTCCAGCAGTGGAATATGTTGTGTATAGGAATTTAGCAACATATTTCTGAATAAATTGAGAGCTCTCCTTTGGGACTCACTGGTTTTTATTGCAGAGGCTATTAAAACTCTATGAGAGCAGCAGGGTTCAGGGCAGCAGGTTTTGTCTATTTGCAGAGGATAGTTAACCTGGTTATTTAGAGTCCAGCTGTAGATGTTCCTCCATATGCCTGAACTGCAGAGTCAAAGCACAGCAGTTTGCAAATTCTCTTTCCGTGCTCCACTTCCAGGATTTGCCGTTCTCTGGCCATTGCTCAGGGACCTGTTCATGAAACCTGCTGTAGGTCTGCCAATACCTGGGGTGATCAAATGCTGTGAAACCCGGCAAAATGAAGAAGCAGACATGCAGTAGTTCCACTTACGCAGGCAGGAGCCAGCATTTTAAAGACAAAGCCAGGCAGCCCAGGTTTTGCTCAAGAAAAGGCCACGCTGGAAGGTACCAGGAGACTGACAATAGCTGATGTGCACAAAGTGGAGATGTCTCCTTTAGGGTTATTGTGGGCACATGCCCTTTGGTGATTGATGCCTGACACCTTCAATGCAAAGTTCCTCTTCACTGGGTCTTGTTTTCCACAATGCAGCCTCTCACTCTCTGTAAGGCACGCTCGGGGTGTGCGCTGACTTTGCCCATCCAGGCAGCTTAGAATAAAGGCAGTGATCACAAAGCACTGAAGAAAATGCATCTGCATTGAAAAAAAAACCCCAACCATCTTTGCCTGGTCTTTAGAGACAGCCTGATCTCCAAACCCCTGCATTCAAACTGTCTCGTCCTCACTGGGAACATCAGCTTTTCTTAGCCCCTTTTCTGAGTTACAGCGTTATTGTTGGGACACAGCAAACAGTTACTTAATGCAAACAGGTATTTTATGACAAGGAGGGATCTGAGCTGCAAAATTTGGGCTCATAAGAAAGCAAAACGTCTCCAGAATTGCACTGAATTTGGTTCAAGCCTCCCAGGGTTATAATGGGATGGGAAGAATGGTAGATTTGCATGCCACTTCTTTTCTTTCAATCAAGACTTTCCTCATTTTGATGCAAATAAGTGACCCGTGACAGTGGGGCCACTGGAGTGTGGCTTGCTGAGATCTGTGCAAGTGCTCTGCACATCTCACTATCAGCTGGCAGAGCCTTTTATTATCCCGTAGCTCTTCCACCAACATCCCAGATCCTTGTCTTCTGTTTCTTTGAAGACTTTGGCTCTCATTAATCCTGTGGCACTGTTCTAGCAGCAGCAGCACTTGGTGGTACCATCCTCACCAGCACTTATGTGAAAGGTGGAAGCTGCAGTGTCCCTTTTGCAGAGAGATAGGACACACGGGGAATCTGGGGTGAATTTCCCACCCTCTGCCCTGTGTTAACACAGTTTCAGACAGGTTGAAACACAAGTGTAAAAGCAGTACCTGGTCTCTACCTTAAGAGAGAGATTTATAGAGAAACTGCACAGTGGTTAAGACATGCAAAACTGAATTTGTGGTCTTCACTGCAGCCTAACAACACTGGCTAAGGGTGGCAGATAGATTTCCTCATACAGCCTTTACTGGTCAGTTCTGGAAAAGAATAGATATTGATGCCTGGGATTTCCTGGGCAGAGGCTGCAACCTGCCAGATTTTACAATGGAGACAATCCAACCCCCAGGAATTGGTTTAAGTCCAACAAACAAGTTCCTCTAGTGACTTAAGAGCCACTGGGACATGGATCTCCAGATGAAGTAAAGAGAGATCTTGAAACAAAGACTTCTGGTGTCCAGCCAGCTCAGGGTTTCCTTGCAGCTTGTGCAAAATGTTTGAGCTGGAGGTTTGGTGGTAGTAGGACACTTGCAGCAGGACACCTTCTCCCCTGCTCAGGTACCTGTGGCTCGGGCTGCACTGATCCGTCTGCTGCTGGTTTCTTGGAGATGTGCTGTGCACGCTGTAAGAAAAACATCTGGATTTCTGTGTCTGTCCATGGTTACTAAGAAAAGATACTGCAAGTGCTTATGGTCCTTGAGCAAAATCCTCTCCTCCCCACGTGTCTTAAAATTTTGCTCGTGCTGAGGAAGCAATGAGTGAAATTTGTGTTTCAGCCTGCCTCCTCCATCAGGAGTACCTATTGCTCGGACTTTATTACACTGTCTGATAAAAATGAGGTTAGGGAGAATGGTCAAGAGGTGATGCTCTACTTTATTTATGAATGCCCGTAGAAGGGTGTCCTGGGAAGTGTAGAGCCGATCTGCAATTGCTCAAAGGACATGAGAGATGTAGAAATGAACAAATCATCTATGAAAATTATACCCTTGCCTTTTCACTTAGAAAAACGTTATCTGTTCACCCTGGTAGAAGTCTGGATAGTGATAAATGGGTACTCGTGGAAAAGGGAAAGTAGATCTGCCTGTCATCCTTATGTATTACCCATTTCTTACCCAGCCTGCGTCATGAGCTTTGGGTTATGGGCTGAATCTTCACAGTTTTCATCACTTGTAGAAAAAAAAAATGAGAGAGGCAGATCTGGGCATGCACGAGTCCCCCTGAAGAGCTGTCTGAGCAAAGGCCACCTCTCCTCCTCCTCCTGGCACCGGGGGTGAGGCTGTGTTTTGGATGCAGCTCACCTAACTGTGATTAAACTTCTTAATAACTAGCAGCTTATAACCAGCAGTGCAGAAACAGTGCCTTGGGTGTTTGCTCTCACTGTGGTGTTTGCGTCTTTGCTTTGGAGCACAGCCTTGTTAGAGTTCTGCTCCCCTTTCTTAGCATGACGACAGCAATGAGGTTTACTCCAGTATGACAGTGCACAGGGCATTTTTTTCCCCTTTTTTTTGTGAATTATTCTCTTTCAATGTTTGATTTCTTCCTGGCATAATTCTCAACATCAAAACACACCCAGTGTGTGGGTAAGGGAGTGATGAAGAGTGAGTTCTCTCAGCTGATCCTCACTGTGAGCAGACGTAGGGCTGGAGCAGAAAAAGCCTGAATTCTGGTACAGTTTTGATCCAAATCCATATCTCATTCTGGATGGGATAAGCCAAACCAGTCCCTCCAATCGGTTGTGACTCATTGAACAAAACAGAACAGCTTCCTTTTTTCCTTTCTCCTTCACTAAACATGCAAACCCCATTCTTTTAACAATTAGTCTCAAACATAGTCATTCTCTTCCTATCTGTCACTGCTTACCTTAGTGATCTCATTCTATTGTATGGCACTTCTTAAATCAGGCATTAATATATTTCTCAAAGGTAATCTTTAAACACCCAGGTTAGTTTTGGAAAAGGGAAGATATTGTTGGTCTTTTCAAAATCATTTGTTTTGAGGGAGTCTTGGAGGAAGGGTTATATGTATTTATTATGAAAATTGCAATAGCATTTTCATGAGAAAATAGTGCATTAAATATATATCGTGTGTATTTATTTCTGAGAAAATTCATATTGTTCGATCTTTGGGTGAAAGCCAAGCACTGGTAATAGTTACCTGGCATGATGTGGCCCCGTGACAGAAAGTCTAATGAAGACTTTCTTGATAGGAATGTAATTGTAAAGAAAAAAATGATTAAAAAATTGGTTCCAGTGCTCTGCAATCCGAGAGTTCATTTGTTTCCTCATTCATGCACTAAACAAGTCCCTAATTAATCTTGAACCTTGGAGAAAGGAGACTAGATTGGCATCTTCTGAATACGAACATACTTCTCATTTTGGAAAGTTTGAAGAGGCTCTTAAGCATTCTCTTTTAATGGTATTTTTGCAAGGGTTTAAAGTGGCTTCATTAGCCTGCCAAAGCCGCTAATTGCATTACCATATTTTTAAACTTTGGAGGTTCATTTTTTTTAAAAAAAAAGAAAAAGAAAAAGAAAAAAGGAAAAAAAAAAAAGAAAAAAAATTAGATTAATTTGCTGCTTGAAACTGATGTGTTCAGTGACTGTCACAGTCCCCAGCCAGAACCAGGGTGGCACCGAGCAGTGCCACGTGCTCCTGGGGCTGCACCCAGTGGTGCCACCACAGCCTGTCCCTCTGAGTCCTGCCTCATTAAAGCAGTGTGATCTCTGCCCTGGCCGTGGCTGTGCTGATTTAAACCTGCCTGAAGCTTATTCCTGCCAACCAGAGCCAGGCAGAAGTAATACTCACGCAGAGGCAGACCTGCCCTTGTGCTAGATCTGCTGCTTTGCCTCTTTGGGTTGGAGAAGCAGAACTAACGGATCTCCCCCAACACCAGCTTTAGTTAGGAGATGAAGTGCTGATTGCATTTTGAGCAGCTCTTCTCCATCACTGGGGGATCTTTAGCAAAATCAGCCCAGGCTCCATGGGGTGCCCTGGTGCTCACCCTACAGCCGGGCTTGCAGAAACACCCGATGTCCAGCGGGCAAAACCCCTTTTGTAATTCCAGGCCTTTTGGAGGAAAAGTCACGGTGCTGATTAACTCTGGCTCCTCTGTTCCTCTGTGCTCTGAAGTGTGAAAGGGATCAAGTCAAAGCCTCAGATGGAAAGTGCCAGCCAAGTTCAAAGCGTGGCCGTGTTAGTCCAGCTGTTCTTATGACAGTAAATAGGCGTCTGAACTTTAATGAGGTCACTTCCTTGAATCTTGCTTGTGTGCAGCCCCAGGTGGCTTATCTAAGGTAATATGAATAGTACGAACAAGATAAGATAAGGCTGTTAGCCCCAAACAATATTATCAGCCTGTGATTTTAGCTGCCTACCTACTCCAGCCTGACAGCGAGGGATAAAAGAAAACCTAAAACTCCAGCCTTGGAGACTTATAAAAGCCGTGTTAAAACCTGTACGAGAGCTCGGAGAAGAAATATTATCCTGGCTGGGGGAAGGGGGTGGAGGAGAATCAAGGGCACCAAGAAGAAAATACAGCTCACGGTTGAGGGAGTTGGGTTTTTTATTTTTTTCTTCCTTTGCAAATGTGTTCTTGCTCATTTCATTGTGAGCACCGCGATATATTATCAGCTTTCACGGAAGTGAGGAGTCGTCGGGGTTTCATTAGTTATGTTTATGCCAATAGAAATAAATCTTCACAGGCATCAGAACAGGTTTGTTCATACTCCCAGCCCCGTCTAGGGAATTTCACTGGCCACATCCCTGTTGTGCTGCTGGAGCAGATACAGTTTGAGATATACTTTGGCCTTATTGATTTGAAGGCTTCTTCATTACTTCTCCACCACTGCAGATCAATAGTCGTGGCTAGAGCAGCATAATAGATTTCTTAAAAAAATCAATTAAACAGCATATTTTTAACAGAGCCTAGTGCAGAAGTCTGTTGCATTTTGATATGTGTGGTTTAAGCTTTGCTGCATTCACCTGCTGATCCGTACGTCTCACTAAGGGATGGGAGTCTTTGTTTCTGCATCCGTGTACTGTGGTATTCATGCTTAACCTCCAAAGGAGGAGGAATGACTCAAGATTAGAAACAAGAACCACCCAGCTTTCCTCCTTTGAAACCTATATTCATCACTGCAGCCTCGCTAGAAAGTGGAATAATGTTTGTGGTCTCAGCTCAGTCCCCAGGGGACAATAATTCACTTAAAATATACCCAAATCTGTCATGCTTTTTCCTTGCTCCGTGTCTCTGAACACAAGGAGAAGAGCTCCTTTTAAATTAGCTTTCATGTTCGAAGGGTTTCCTTGTGTATGCAGACCCTGATCCTGCCCCCAGTGAGCCTGGTGACAAGTTCCCTATTGATTTTGGTGGCCCAGGACTGGGGTCAGGCAGCAGCATGGCTGGAGGGCAACCCCAGGGCTTGCTGCCATCCTGAAGCTGGGAAAAGCTGCTCCTGTCCCAAGGTCCTGTAGGACCACACAGATGGTGTCCTGGCCCTGGAGCTGGCAGTGCAGCTTTGGTGGCTGTGAGTCTTCTGTGTCAGATTTTTGCAGCAGTGCAAGTGATACAACGGAGGCAGGTAAATCCTCATGGCAAGGAAAACACTTATTTTTCAGAAGCTTTTCCGCAATGGAAGGATGTAATGAAGAATCCTGGTGATGCTCTGAATGGTGATGCTCAGCAGGACCTTCCTCCAGTCACCAGGGGGTTTTCTGTGTGGGTGCAAACTGAGTGAGAGGCAAAAACTCTCAGAGAACCAACAGGTCTGTCTCCAGTGGTGGAGGTGAGCTGGGTGCCACCAGGAGGGTTTGGCTTTGGGCTGCCAGCCATGGGTGGGCTGTGTCAGTGGAGCAGGTCGTGGCACCAGCGCTCGCACACGCGCTCCATTCATTCATTTTTCATGCCTCATTTTCAGGTCTGCCTGATTTATGAACCTCATTCTTCCTTCCCCTTGGTTTAGATTTATCTTCTGAAAACAAAGCCAGGATTTAGAGTAGACCCTCCCTTCCCTTGAGACAGATGAGCCTGAGTTGGTTTAAGGCCACCGGCTTTAGCAAAGGCACAAGCAGTGTCCTGGGGAACCAGGAGCCTCTCGGGTGAGCAGCCACCACCAAAAGTGATGATCTCCCTGTCCCAGGTCCTGCCTTTGCCCTGATGCCAATCCAGGTGGAAAGCCACCCCATTTGCCAGCAGCCAGGTTTCCCTGGGAAGCACCAGAGCTGAAATCTGGAATGGGCCAGGAACCCAGGGGTGTTCTTGGGTGGGAATAGGCACAAATTATCCACCTTTAGCTCTGGTGTATTCCTCACAGACAACCAGAGGGCAGAGTCTTGAGCTGAAGTGCTCTGATTTAGAGGGAAAAGACAGCCCATGGACCTGAGGTGGGGCTTGCAGTCCACTGTGGTGGCACCACTGAAGCTGAGTTGGCCCCTGGCAGTCAGGCACGTGGCCTCACCCAGGGCAGTTTGGATGGCTCAAGGCCAGCTGGCTTTTGCCTTTTTTGTGCCAGAGGATTGAGGCAAGCCTCCGGTCCTTCCAGGGGTCCTCATGATCCAGCATCAACCTTCTCCATGAGCTGCAGAGGTATGAACACCGGGGCAGAGCATTCCCCCCGGGTGGCTCTGCCCTGGCATGGGTCCCTGTGTGCCCGGGCACCTTCTGCCGAGCAGCGCTGCCCTCCTGGAGGTGCTGGCAGCGCCGTGAATAATTCCAGAATGCTGGGAAGAGACTTTATTATTAGGAACCTTTCTCCCTGAGTTATTTTTCAGCTGATTTTTCCCCAGTTCTTGATGTGCACCTCGCTCCTCGGAGCCGTTTCAGATCTGTCAGGCTCTGGTGAGATGCTTGTTTTTGTTTGACTAACACGTTCTGGGGGAGGGGGACGCGCCGTGCTTTGGAAGAGCCGGTCTGTTTGCTTTGGTGATAGCAGTGATATTTGGGAGAGACAGATGGAAGGCACTTTATATTTTCTGCAGACACTTCATGATCCAAGCTGCTCATATTGTATGAGAGAGGCCAGATGCCTTGTTAATTCATAGACATGTTTACAGCATGGAGCTTCTAATAGGTGAATATGAATACTAAATAGTGATTAGTGCTTGTCTGACAGACGTCTCCCTCCTGACTGAAATTGGATCTAAGTTTGACCTTTGGGGAGGGAGGAAGGTATTCTGGTATATAATAAGCTTTTTTAAAATATATATATCTTCTCTGCACGTAGAAAGACAAATCCTTTTCCTTCCCCTTGGAGGAAGTGTTTGCCATGAGGACACACCAGCCTCCCTATCCCTGTAGCACTGGGGGAATGGAGTGGGAAACACCTGGCTGGGTACTGGGAAACGGGGTGTTAAGTGGTGAGTGTGAGCCCAATGCTGATTTAATGCCTATGGGAAGGATTTGGGCTCTCTGGAGAGGGATCAAGGAGCACCGTGGCTTTCCCCCCGCATTGACAGGCTTTTCTGGGATGCTTCTTGCTGGTACAGCCCATGGGTGTCTGTGCATCCCAGGGCTGGTGCCTCAGGGTCCAGACACCAAACCAAACACACAGGATGGGAGGTTTATAGATGGGGGAAAGGGAGAGAAAAAAATCAAGCTAAGAGACTTAATTTAGGAATAATCCCCAATGCTGCCAGTGAAAAGTGCCACCAGCTCTTTAAGAGGATGGACCACATTGCCAGGACCCTGTTTGTCCCATCTGTGGGGCTTTGTGTCACCTCCTGCAGGACCCAGAGTCATTGTGTACATGAAAAACCCATCTGGGAGCAGCATGTAGGTTTAATTGTCCTTGATGTGATCTAACACCTGAAAACAAGAGGGCAGCCAGCACCCTGGGAGGGGAGCACAGCTTCTCTGAGTGGAAGGTGTTCCCCAGAGTCAGCAGAGGCCAGAGTGTGGTTTGTGGAAGTGAAAGTGGGGAAAGCAGAAGCAGGTCTCAAAAGTGGATTTTTATTTTATTTTATTTTAGCAAAATGCTCTTTAAAGATAAGCAAGTACAGACTTCTCATCTTTTCCTGAGGACTCATTCCCATTTGCAGACTGCCTTTGGGAGGTTTGAAGAGCTGAGGGACACTTGGGAGGGACGGTTGGCTATCAGCAAGGTCCCTGTGCATTGGGCTGTGCCACTGCTCCCTGGGGACTGCTCCAGTGGCATTGAACCTGCAGGACCTGGAGTCAGAGCAGGGCACCCACACAGCATCACCTTGATCACACCATCTCTTACAGGCATGAGGCATATCCCAGTCTGCTTTGGTTGGGTGATTTTTGTGGTGCTCAGAGACAGAGCAGGGCGACAGGAGGAAGTGAGGATGCCAAGGGAAAGCAGAGAAGTCCTGTTTCCAGCCTTTCTGGCTTGTGAAAGCAGCCATGGTGAGGGCCACTCCTGCATCAGTGGCTGTGAGTGTCCAGACAGAGGGATGGCCCCCAGCCAGCAGGCAAGTGGAGGCAGATGAGCAGGCAGCCAAAGCACAGAGAGAGGGAGGAGAGGGTCAAGCCCTGCATCCCCAGCCAGGCTTTCCACCCCTAGCCTGGCTCCCCACGGGTGCAAGGCAGCAGCACTTAGAGCATCTCTGCATTAGCAGAGCATCCTTTCACACACACAGAATCATCTGATGCCCGTCCCAGGCACTTCTAAGGCTGCTTTGGGGCTGAGGGACAGCAGATGCAGTTATCACCCAGGAGTCATCCCATTAAGCTGAGTGATAAGGGAGACAGAACTCAGCCCTGCACACAGCACCCACCATCCTCCCACCCTTCCTGGCACATGGCAGCTCCCAGTCGAGGCTGCTCATCATTTTCTAAGCCCTGGCTTTGGAGGTTTCTCATGGTGGCAGCACCCAGTTGCCACCAGCTGTGTAGGAGAGCGAAGGGCCTGACTCCTGCCCAACAAACAGAGCTGCCAGCTCCTCCAGAGATGCAACCCCTGCTCCTGTGATCACGGTGGGGTGCAGCCCTTGGCTTGGCTTGCTTTTATCCCTTTCCTTTTCACTTCATCCTTAAAATTAGTTGTTACGTTTATTCCCCAATTAGACCAGAATAAAATGTTTGGTGGGGGGGATTTTTATTTTTTCCTTTATAAGGCTTGCTCTTGCTGTGAATTTATTGGGTATTGCTGACTGCAGAGGAAATCTTGTGGTTTATTCTTCCCTTGCTTGTTGTTCAGATGTGAAGGTGCAGAGGTCGTCTCAACCCTTGAGTGAGCTCAGCTCTCACATCAGGCAAAGAGAGCACAACCAGTTGGGTAAAGTCAACCCACAACTCTGGTTTCTGCTCTCAGCCTCCCCTCTGCTCGGACTGCAAGCTGAAGCAGGAATGCAGTTTTGGCAAACAACCTCAAAAAGTAAATTGCTTGCTCTGTGGACTGAAAAACACACTCTTTCTCCTCTAACTGCTGCCTCTCTGCAGGGAAACAAGCCGATAAATGAACAAGAAAAGAGCCCTGGCCTAGAGAGCTTAGCAAAGCAAAAAGGCAGCAGCTCATGGGGGTGTTCCTGCAGGTCTGGGGCTGGTGCTGTGGCCGTGCTCTCACCCTGGAACCAGCCTCTGCCGCTGGAGAGGAGGAGAGAAGGGGTTTGCTGCATGAAACAGCAGCAAGGACTTTGCTTTAGGTACCAGCTGAGTGTGCTTTGGTGGCTGTAAATCAAACGCTGTGCATATATTACATGTGTGTGTCTGTGTGTCTATATAACATGTATATCAGCTTGCTGCAGGTTCTTTAGTGGCAGACTCCGCCTCCTTCCAGCTAGAAGGGTACAAACCCACAGCATCCTGTGCTGACATTAGTGCCTTTCCCAGGACAGGACTTTCAGGGGTCCTTGGGGGCTGGTGCTGGGCTGGCACAGGCTGACTCCTGCCTGCTCCTGCTGCTGGAGGTGCTTTTGGTCCAGCCCACATCCCTTTCCAGAATGATGGCCTGGCAAATTCTGGCACCGCATCCCTCGGGTGCACTGGGCTGGATGGGATGAGGGGGCTGTGGATGCTGGAGCAGAGCTGGCAGAGGGGGCTGCAGGTCTCTGCAGAAGGGCAGAACTGGTTTCACGGGCTCTCCCTTATGCTGTTTCTCACCTCTCACAGTTTTTGTAAGAGCTCTTTGCTGATCACGTGATGATGCTGCTGTGGCTTGCAGCCGTGCCCTGATCCCTGCTTGCATGTGTTTAAAACCCTCTGGGTGAGCAGGCAAGTGAAACATCCCTGTTTTTACCAAACCTCTGTTCTGCATCTGTAACATCTACACTGGCTGCCACGCTGGGCTTTGGCTCTGAACTTTGCCAAAAAAATGACGGTGTTTGGAGCTGGGATTTTGGCTCGGACCCATCTTGAGTAATATTGTTTCTCTTGTTTTTGAAACCATGATGCATTGCACTTGGTGGTGATGTCAGGTACTTGGGGATTATAATTACTGTGTAACCCGGCAGCCAGGAGAGAGATGTCTCAGGAGGGGCAGCCTGAGGGGAAGGAAAGTTGGTTCTTTATGAAATGCAGATGTTTTTAAATAGCTGTAATTAACTGGCCTGGATGCAGAGCATTGCAGATATAAAAGCTAAAGCAGCTTTTGTTTTTAAATGTTTGCTGTGTGCTTCAAGGGGGCACTCAATGATTTCAGTCCTGTCCACACTGCCCCCAGCATCACCCTCTTGCTTCAGGTTCAGATCTTGTCGTGGTGTTTTTTCTTCCCCATCCAAAAGCTGAGGACCACCTAAGTACCACATGCAGGGCTGTGTCCCTTGGCTCCATCCCTCAGCACAGCACAGGCTGGAAAGCAGCTCCGGGAGGATGCGGAGAATGAGGCAAGATGGGCAGCATGGAAAAGAAAAACAAACCCTCCCAGCACTCACAGCTGAATAGGAGCGAGCTCTCCAAGCCCAAGTTATGAATTTTGTCAATGAAATTAGCCAACAATGTTTGAGAAAGAATAAAAATAAAGCAGTGAGAGCTCAAAGAAAAAACCAGCAGAGCCCCGGAGTGAATGGGGGCTTTGTTCGGGCTCTGGTCCCTTCAATAGGCAGCCTGAAACCCTGTGAGTCACTGTGCGGGGCCTCCCGCAATGGGCCAGTGGAAAAAACTGCCCTGCTCTCACTTGACAGGAGAACCAGCAAAGGAATAAAGTTGATTTACCGCTAAAGTTAATTCCTTGGGTAGGAGAAGGAAACGAGAAGCATGTTGTAATAAATGCAGCGGCAGAGAGGGAAGGGGTGTCCGAGGAGAGGGCTGTCCCTCGCCCCATGAATAACAGGGTTCGTTATATCCATAGGTCTCACAGCAAAACTGGGCAGTGTCAGGCACACCCTGGGGATCCCCATGATGCTGTCTGCAGGAGAAACCACTCTTACGTAGGAAATTCTCTTCTCAGTGACAGGACAAAGGGGAACAGGTGCAGGTTGGAACACAGGAGGTTCCGGGTGAACATAAGGAAGAACTTTGTCACTGTAAGGTGACAGAGCACTGGGCCAGGCTGCCCAGAGAGGCTGTGGAGTCTCCTTCTCTGGAGACATCCAAACCCTGACTGGATGCATCCCTGTGTGACTGCTCTGGGTGGTCCTGCTCTGGCAGGGGTGTTGGACTGGATGATCCTTCGAGGTCCCTTCCAACCCTAGGATTCTGTGATTCTGGGATTCTGTAGCTGGTGTGAGCTGAATACAACCTGCCTCCAGCCTTTGTTCCATGGTACCTCACACCCCCCATCACTTGCTGCTTGGCACCGTACAGATGCACAGCAGAAAAAGGATGGTCCATCCCCTGTGGGGCTTGGCAGAGCTGCCTCAGTTGGTCCCACCATTGTCCGTGGCCCTTCCCACAGCTGGGGTTGCCCCAGCCAAGGGTGATGGTTGTGCAGGGTGAAGGATTCCCTGCCTGGCACCCACCCGGCACGCTGGGAGCCATGCAAGCCCCTGCCCCTTCATCCCAGCTCCTGGGCACGCCACCACGCTGCTGTGGTTCCAGACAGGCACGGCTTGTCTTTGGAGGCTGCTGCTGAGCAGGGGAAATCAGGGCGTTTTGGAGTCTGTCTGGGTTGGTGCTGGAGTGAGAGAGCGCAGCAGCAGAGCCACTCATGCCATTGAAGGTGACCTGAGGTGGTCCCGAGAGCCAGTGCCAAAGCCCAGCTTCTGTGGGGAATCTCCTGTGGTCCAGCAAGCGGACATTGGGTCACACCACCTTCCTTGCCAAGTAAGCCAGTAACTTATGAAGCAGAGAGGCACCAAGATCATTTCACATGTTGTTTGGGAGGAAATTTTAATAATTTGTTACAATATTTTAAAATCTAGGTTAAGCCCAGAATCAGCACAGCAGAGGTAACCGTTGGGCAGCCAACAAAACCGTAACATCTCCCTTTCCTGGCTTCGAGAGGCCATGTTGTGACCAAAGTAATCCTCCATCCCGCTCACATCACCTTTCTGGATTTATCATTTTAATGTTCTCTGGGCCACCAAGCCCCACAGCTGTAAATTAATTTTTAAAGTAATACAGGTTTTAAAACTTCCATCTGCTTTAATGAGCTTGGGGGAATCCTGTTGTATTAAAAAACATGCATGCAATTATTTTTCCATCTTGGGTTTCGCCAGTTCCCAGCACCACTCCTCGATGACATCTCCTTCCCCTCTCAGAAGTGTTTTCTTGTGATAATGTGGCATTGTATCCTGATGGTGTGTGTTTTGCCGCACGTGGGCAAGGCTAGAGAGGACTCCTCTAAGGACGAAGCAGTATCATTAGCAGGTCCCTTGGTGGCTTCCCAGTCACCTTTCCATTAATCCAGTTCTGCATCACAGAATTACGAAGCGGCTAATGAACGGCTCCAGCGCCGGGAGCCTGGAGGTACCGTATGAACCGGACGTCTCTTTGAACTGCGTGATTTCTGGTGGGA
>VZRW01013966.1:1446979-1457001 GCA_013398125.1 Aegotheles bennettii
AAAAAAAGAAAAAAAGAGATTGTGTTTGTTTTCACAGCCTTCTGCATCTGTTTTTAAATATTTGCTCACAGTCGTTCTGCTTTTTTTCTTTCTTATTTTTTTTTTATTAGCAATTGGCCTAATAAGCCACCTTTTCATGTAGATTAACCACTTCAGAGAGTACAAAATAAACATTTTGCAATGCATGCATGTATCTTCTGGAAGAGATGAGTAACCTGCTTCCACAGAGACAAAGTCCTCCTAACATCAGGGCTTTGCTCTAATCATTAGTGCCCGGGATTTTTTTCCCCCTCTTATTTCCCTTAAGACAACTTCTTACGGCATTCGTTAACCTGAATTTTTAACACAATTAATTCTTATTTAGCCAGTGCATTCAAAATGATGCTCTTTATAAGTAACAAATAAATAGCCTGGGAATGTGCATCTTTCTTCTGGTACCTGAGCATTTAGAAGATTCATCTCTGCTGAGACCAGGCAGATTTGAGCAACTTGGACAGATTTCAGCCGTTGCATTAAAAATGAATTGATAAGAGACAGTCCTTTCTTGCAGCCCGTGGGTGAGCTGGGTCGTGTAGAGATGTGGCAGCCAAAAAAAAGGGCATACATACCCAAGAACCAGCATGCTGTGTTGCCTGCCCTCACCACCCGATGGAAATAGCAAAATCCCAGTGAATAAAATATTCCTGGTCCTGGTGATGTCCTGAGCTGTGAAGGCAAAGGGCCAGGCAGTGCTGCCATCTCTTTGGTACCTCTGTGTTCCTTGCTGCCATCCGGGACTCAGGCCAAGGGTGCTCCCTGCAGTGCTCCAAGGCAGCAAAGCTGGGAAGTGGTGAGCAGGCACCAGGGACCAAGATGCCCTTGGAAGATGCGACCGACCCAGTTTGGGGCTGAAACCCACAGCTGGGCTGGATGGGGCAGACTTGTGGGCGATGCTGCTTGTGCCAGCTCTTTACTGGAGCATGGGAGGACACCAGGACATGGGTGACATCAGCTTGATTTTTCTGAGCTTTTGGGTAACTTTTGAGTAAGTTGTTCCAGAACCAGTGGGATAAATTCAGCCTTTCCTCCAAATCTGAGACAAGCCCCTATCTCTTGCCTGCTGAAAGAGCTCCAGCACCTGCATTTTCTCTTGCCATCCTCTGGGCAAGCGGTGGCACAGTGAGGACGGGGCCATGCAGAGCAGCCCAGTGCCACCTGAGTTGTCAGAGCAGGAGCACAGCCAACGAGTCACTCTGCATCTTGGTGGGGACCCTCCTCTAGCTTTTTTTCCCCAAAAATGCAACATTTGCAGGATCTTAATATCTTCCTGACTTGTGTGTCAAGCACGGTGAATGTGGTTTTCCAGACTGAGTAGGGGACAGTGGGAAGAAACCAGCAGCACGACTGCACGAGCTCCATTTCTTTGGCAAGCCAGGTTAAAACCAACCCAGGGCTTCTTCCTTGTCACTGCAGTACTGCCACTCCTGCCAGAGCACCTCCCTGCTCCTAAAGCAGACATCCTGGATGCAGCTCTCTGCATTTTTACACTGAATTTTCCTGTTTAACTTAAACCACCCAGCCCTCCATTCCAAGGCACTGAGCACAAGCAAAGCCCTGAAACTGCAGCCAAAAAATCAGGCGCCGCACGAGTGATGCCAAGTGTCCGAACTGACCCGAGGTGGTGGGGAACATGGGCTGCTTCTTCCTCCACACCCCGTGCCGAACCCCCGAGGATGTCCCAGCAGCCCCTCCCTGGCTGGCCCGGGCATGGCCTGAGCTCTAATAAGATCAGTCCTGCAGCGTGTTTCCTGAGCAGCAGGAACAATGAGCCTCTGTCCCATGGGCTGCTGCAGTGAGAACAAGAACCAGACTGAAAAAAAAAAAAAGGGAAAAAAAAATGAGGGGAGGGAAAAGAAAGATCTTCATCTTTCAGCAAAGCTCCTGCCTGAGCTGAAATGCTCAGTGCCTACACCCACAGGCAGACAATAAGGCATCAGTGCTGGTGTAGGACAACGTGGGGTTTTTTAACCCACCCCCTTTCCAGGGACCCCTTGGCCGTGTCTCATGCCCACATGGCCCATTTCCAGAGCCGGTGACATGTTCCACATCACCCCAAAGGAATTTCCCTTTCCTTGCAGAGATAAGGGACCGTGCTGGGCACAGCGGGGCGGTCCTCCCTGCCTGGCATCTCTGGCCGTCCTGCACCATGGGCTCTGCCCTCCTGCCAGAGGGATCTGCTTCAGGGGCAGGAAACAGCCTTCTCCCATTAACAAATGAGGTCAGTGGGCCAAATGTGAGGATAATTAACTGGTGAAAGAGAGGTTGGACACTAGACTGTCTTAAAACCCTGTTTTGCTGTTGTTTAAGGCTTTCATAGAATCATCGAGTCATTTTGGTTGGAAATGACCTTGAAGATCATTAAGATCTTTAAGTCCAACTGTTAACCCAGTACTGCCAGGTCCACCACTAAACCATGGCCCTCAGCACCACTTCTACACCTCTTTTAAATCCCTCCAGGGATAGGGACTCCACCCCTGCCCTGGGCAGCCTGTGCCAGGGCCTGACAGCCCTTTCGGGAAAGAAATTTATATCCAACCTAAACCTCCCCTGGTGCAACTTGAGGCAGTTTCGTCTTGTCCTATCACTTGTTACCTGGAAGAAGAGACCAACACCCAGCTGCAGGTCCTTGGGGCATTCGATCTTTCTCCCACCCTTGTGGCCAGGGCAAGCCAAAGGTTTCTCGCCAAGCTCCCTGGCCCCTGCTCCAGGCTGGCTCCCCAAAAAACCACTCCTCACCCCCGGGAGCCTGCCCACAGCACAGCCAAGGGTGATGCAGTGATGGCATCACCTTGGACCAGCTGGGCTATGTTGGCCCCAGAGATTGTGGGTTTTCTTTGGAGAGGTTTTTAGGAGACAAGCTCTCAGAATAAAGTCCTCCAAGCGTGGCAGGAATCATGCTCTTTCCCTGCTGCTTTTTTTGCCTAAAGCCTTTCCCTGGGCCAAGTGTTAGTTTGTGTGACTCAGTAGGTTTGATGGAGCAATGCTGATTTACACCAGTTGATGAGCTGCTCTGATTTTCTTATAGAAAATCACTGTTAGGCTGCTACACTTAACCTGTACTAAACTGTGCATGAATGATTTATTGTGTACTTCTCATGCAAATGACATTAATAGACTCTGTCATACATAGCAGAAGATGCTAGAAGATTACTAAAAGCTGCTGCACTTAAAAACGTTTTAGAAGAGAAGAATGTCTTATATTGTACTACCTGAGAAACACATCTGACTCCCCCCTTGAAGACACACACAGGAGGGAGCAGTGTGAAGGCTGTGGTGCATTGTGTGTGAAGCACCTCAGGGCTTTGACAGAAAAACTACCAGAAGTATTTTAAAGGCATCTGTATGGATAACCAGAGCTGCATTACAGGCAAGAAGAGAACTGTTCTCCTAACGAATCTCCTTCAACCCGACTCGTGATCCAGGAGTGTTTGATGACTTCAGACTGCAGAGAAGAAACAAACCAAAAGCAGTCCTGTCTAATTAACTGAACATATTTACATGTGTAAAACTCTCCTGTAGTCCTCGTAATGACTAATGCATAATTATGCGCAGACAAATCCCCACAGTAAACACAAATATTTTTGTTTGTGATTATTTATCTCAGGAGAGCTTAGCAATTTGTCAGGGCTCTGCTGAGCTTCTCAGCTGAGCCCAGCGAGGTGTGGGCAGCAGGTGACTGCCCAGGGGCACGCCAGGAGCACCAGGGCAGGGCAGCCTTTTGCTCACAAACCATTTTTGCATTGAGAAATGTAGATTTGGATCAAAAGAGAGTTAGTACAGGTTTATTCCAATTCCACGGAAACACCACGGCTTCCCCTAAGTTTAGAAAACATTCCCAACCTTTCCATATTACAACTTTCTTTCCTATACCCTGCCTCCCCCAGACTGCTGGGGTGGGAATGGACTCGTGTGTACTCATTGTGTCTAGATGTGATGTTACCAGGTGGTGTTTGTCCACCAAGAAAAGCCATTTCCCAGTGGCTCCTTCTTCTGCCCATGTTCAGTTGTCTGAACTGCACAGCTGAGCTGCAGGAGGTGAACGGGACAGGCACCCTCGAGGATGCAGCATCCTTCAACACATTGCAGAGGGGATGTCTGTAGAGGAAAGGGACATCCTCCAGTGGCCAGATCCCTTGGTCCCTGCACCATGAGAGGACCACCATGGACACAGCAGTTTCCTGTAGGAAAACACTGTGTTCTCCCAGTGAGTGCAGGAGAAACAATGAAAAAAACACATGGGGAAAAGAAATTAATCCTTGTAGCCAATTTGGAATGAAGACTTTAGCTGGGATGGAGGGAGTCTATTGGCATGTCAATCCATGTGCCATGCATGCTGGGGAGTGCTGAGCAGAGCAGAAAGCCAGAGCACTTTCAGGGTATAAAAATGTTGTTTAAAATTCTTCCCACTGCCTCAGTGGATGCCAGATTCTTGTACTTTGACTTTAGCTTTTATTATCTGCTGGTTCGCCCCAGGGTGTCTCACAGCTCAGGGGCAGGGATGGACAAGTCTCCCCTAGGCATACACCAACCAATGCTTGTTCTACATCAGCTCTGAGGTTGTCCAGTTTCACTGGGGCACCCAGAGCAGAAAATGCATAGTGCTTTCCTCTTACACACCACGTTACTGTGGCCTGGAGAGATGTGGGGCAAGGAAAGCATGAGGTAGCATTCCCAAGCCAACACTGTGGCTCTTCATGGGCAGGTACAGGCAGCTGTGGGCCCATCTGCCCAGTGGCCCAAGCTGGCTGGACATGCGGGAGCTCTGATCCACCCCCCTGGTGCCACATCTCCTCCTGACCACCCCACCCCCCTGCCTGGGAGCAGTGTGGGTGTCTCATCCCACACTGACACCTGCACCATGAGCCTTCCCAAACCCCTCAGGAGTCACCAGGCTCTCAGCCTGCTCTCCGAGTCCTCTGTGCCTTGTCATCTTAATCCACGGAGCCATACAACCCCTAGTGATAAATTCATCACTTAGTGAATGGCTTTGCTCCTAAAACCCTCTTCAGGGAACAATTCTCCTATGTCTGATACAGTAACTAATTGATAACTTTCTTTAAGGGGACCACATGATAACTTTCTTGAAGGCGGTATATTATCATCAGTGGGTTTTCCAAGGAGCGTGCTGCTCTCTTAATCCTCACCTTCGTTATTTTAATACCTCTGTAAAATGGATTTCTAATGGATCTATATTGCCATAAAACTTTAGGGGTGGTGGGTGGGTATCAATAAATTCTTTGCAATCTGAGCGACTCTGCCAGCCGGGTAGGGAGCAGAGTGACAGGCTCTGAGGAGATGCCAGGTCTTGACTTCCAGTGGCATGACCTTCCCTGATTTGACCCCATCCTGCTGCCTCCGAACACCTTGCAAAACTTCATTAAGCAACATGACTAGTATCTGTCACAAGCAATTCTTTCTCTCCCACCTCCTCACCCCAGGGATAAATCATATCAGCTCTGTCAGGAACGCAGAAGCTGCCCAAGGTACAATCCAACCCGAGGTGTTGATACCTCATAAGCCTGTGCAGAGTAACAGTGATCACATCAGAGCATTTTCACCCAAAGATCCCAAGACAGGCAATAAATGTACATTATATTGGCATCAAGCCCCCCCCAAAATGTTCTGTGCTGCCAACAGCAGCCGCTGTCCCCAGCTTAATCAAAGAACAAAAGAAGTGGATGCTACAGCCCTCCGAAAATACCGGGAGAATTCAGAGAGGTCAAATTATTCCTACAATGCCCAGCCAGGACACTGGGAAAAAACTCTTACTATTGGATCCATCACCTGGTCTCATGAAAACTGCCTGAGAATCTCCTTTAGTCTCAGCCAGGTTCTTGGGCTATAATAATTCATTTTTACCTTGGGCATGGAAATAGGGAAACAGAAACTGCAGCCATGACCATTTGCCATTCTGCTGTCCTGTGCCCTGAAGAGCTCCCAGGAACACGAGGTGTTTTTGCAAGTCCTTTAACTGCTGTTTTGATAGCTGGTGGGGTGCTAGAAGATATTCTCCTCCCTATCACTGGTTTCAGAAGAATTTTTGTCCCTTGGGTTTTTCGTTCTGGTGCAGCTGTTTGAGCTATCTGGGTCAAAAAGGGTCAGACTGGAGCATGCAGCAAATTAACCTTTCTGTGGACCGCCTCTGACTCCGCTTTATTTCCGTCAGGATAAAAGACTTGTCAATAGGGAGAAAAACCAAAAGTATCTTGATTTTTGAGCACATTGGGAAAACAGCTCCAGTGTTTTCCCTACATGCACAGGGCTCCGTGTGGGATGAAGATAAAAGTCACCAATCTGAAGGAAACTCTGAAAAATCCTTTTCTGAAAGGCCTTTTCAGCAAAGAAGCACTGGCATCTTCCTCCCAGTTCATTGAAAGGTTGGATAATCATATTTTTTTTTCCCTTTCTGCTGCAGGATTTTTATTACAGGCACTTGGCCTGGCGTCCCCCTGTCAACCTGCCAGTGCCAGATGTAACAGCTTCAGGATTTCACTGAGGCATTGCACACTGGGTGATGGGTTTTCTGTAACGTTTTTTCACTGTAAGGGTGGTTAGATAATGGAATAGGCTGCCCAGGGAGGGGGGGGAGTCACCATCCCTGGAGATGTTCAAGAGGCATCTGGATGTGGCAGTGGGTGATGTGGGTGAGTGGGGATGGAGGTGGGGGTTGGACTGGAGGGGATTGGAGGTCTCTTCCACCCTCGATGATTCTGTGATTCTATGATTCTGTGATCTGCAGCCATGCCTGGATGATGAGCACTCTTTGTGCCACCAGCATTGTGTCTTCCCTCTGCTTGTTCCAATCCCCTTGTAGCAATAAATGATGTCCACTAGCAAGAGAAACCTATTCTTGGAAACACTTTTACTATGAGGAGCGTGATGCATCTCTGCAGATTTTTTCCACCCTCTAGACTTAACTCAGAGTGCTGCATTCACATTACAACCTCTAAGACCTTCCTCTCCCCCAGAGCAAGCTATAGGGTAAGCTATAGGGTCAGCTATAGGGTCAATCCTGGGCTCTGCCCCCTCTGTTCAGGGCAGATTATGTATTTAATGTTAAACAGCTATTGATAACAAGCAGAACATGTCAGAGCAGTTGCTGTGTGCTGTGGCAAGTAGAGTAGAGAGTCTTGCGCTTCTCGCTTGCTTTTTGGCCTCAGGACACTTGTGTTCTTGTTTATACAATAGCTCTGCTTGGAGAGCAAGAATAAAAAATACCTTGTTTTCCCCAGTACCAGATTGCTGTTTAGCATCATGCTACATGTCTCTCGTGGGAAATACAGGTTAGAGTCTCTCAGGCTGGGGAGGGAGTTGAATCCAAATGTTACCTTTTCTGGGCAAGTGTTTGGAGTAATGGGTTATTACACAAAAATGGGGAACCAGCTCATCCAACCTAGGGGTAATAACAGGCTGTCAGGCTCCTGTGATGGTGCTCGCTGCAGTGGGTTTGCTGATGTTAAATGTCTGTGCCATAGATCAGGAGGAACCCAGGGTACTGTGTTATCAGGAGTCCATCCTGCTTTGGGCCAGTGCCACAGAGAGGACAGACATTTCATAGCTGGATACAACCCCACCAAGGTGGTTGTCTCTCATTGGAACATGGGCCCACCAAGCGGGCAAAGAAGAGTTATTATTTTTGAGTGAAAATGTGGGGAGAGAAACATAAGGTTTTAAAATGAGTTTTTTCCACAAAACAAAGTTCATTTAAGTTCATTTAAGTGTTCACCCTAAAGACACAGTTCATTGGTAGGGTGGCCAGGAGGGACGTGTTTGCATCCTTCAGAGGGAATGGACTCAATGCAAGTGTCTTGCATATCCATAGCTCCCTTGGAAACCTGGGGAAGAGCCTGTTGTGTCCTGAATGCTGCCCTCCCAGTGCAGCCACATATAAAACCATTTCTGAGCATCAGACCTGACCAGAGAGGTGTAGCTTCGCTTTGCGTGGGCTCTAGGACATCTTGTTCAGCACCAGAGACCTCTCCTGAAGGCATGAGGTTGCAATTGTCATTAAAGCCTGGCTAATGGTGGTGTCAGGCTTTGAGATGAATTTTGTGTGTGTTTGTTCCTGCTTGGTAAGAAGTGCTTGGTGACTATCTTGACCCGCTTTTGTACTTTGTTGGCTCATAGAAAAATAATCAAGAGGTATAAAATCTACAGTGAAGAACACTCTGCTTGAAAACCTCTGCTTATTTTAGTCACCCTCAGCAAAGATAACTCTGTATCTGCGTGGTTTCTTACACTCAGGTCCATCCTTTCCATGTGTCCAGTGCCCTGTGAACACTTTAGTCACGTTGGGAAGTTTGAGGTTTACGAGGCAGCGGTGCAGGCACAGGAATTCTTCCTTCTCTGCCAGCAATGAACTGCTGGCATCATATGTGCCTTTTCCTTCCCTTCACACTAGATCACATCTGTTCTTACTCACACGTGACAAAAAAAAAGACTACCTGAGCGCTGGGGGGAAGGACAGAGTTCAAAGGCAGCAGCCGATGCCCGAAGCGATGGCTCCCGTGCTGGAGTAGCTCTGGAAAACCAATCTGCAGGAGAAGGCTGAGCCCCTCCAGGGTCCTGTGACGGGGGCTCAGGTCAGGACAAGGAGGTGTTAGGGGACAGATGTACTGGCCACGGTGCCAGCAGTCACTGGCGCTGCAAAGCTTTGGCACTGGGGGTGCAAATGTGCCCGGGACCTCCGTGAGCTCCCAGGGAGCTCAGCCAAGGGATCAGGGAGGGCAAAACCCCAGAGGGAAACCAAAGCAGGGGAAAAAATAATATCAAATTTAGGTTGGATAAAGCCCTGTATTTAATGGTCAGAGAGCTCAGGGAAGAGAGGAATGATTTCCTAGAATGCATTTTTACCCGCTACAGATAGTATTTGAGAACATGGGTATCAAACACAACGGGCTCTCTGTGTCCGTGTGGCTGAGGTTACATCACGCTTTCCATGGTAATTTTGTCATGGCCAAGATAACATATTAGTACACAAATCACTTGCAGTTTTATTCCATTTTGACATTTCAGGGTCTCCAGCAACTTGGCATCACTCTGCAGAGCCAACCCTTCTTGGAAATAGCTGTGTGTTAAAAGTGTGTTTTGAATTACAAATATTTGCACGTTCCCAACACCTCATTTAGGGCCACATTTGACCAGGAACGTTCCTCCATGCCATTCCCATGCAGAGTTTTTGGTCTGGGGCAGCCTCCTGTAGGTACAGGATGAACATGAGGATGCTCGTCCCATATGTGGGCAAAAAGGGCACGTGGCTTCATCTGTTCTGCTTCTTTGGGGTTGTTGGCTTATCAGAAGAGCCAAATCTCTTTCGAAAGAAGCGGTGTGGCAACCTCCTGCTGCTCTGGGGCAGTCTTTGTGGGAAGGAGTCTATAGGTGCTGACCTACATTTAAGTAAGAGCAAGCACAGCGGCACCCGTTCTGCTCTTGGGGTTGCATAAGCCAAGGAGCACAAGGGCATTTTTGGTCTAGTCCAGGTTCTGCCACGGTGGGTTGTGGTGTGTGAATTCCCTCCTGGTGAAAGGTGCCAGACTGACATTCAAATCTTGGGGGGAAAAAAAAAATCCTTGTCCTTAACCCTTCCTTCCTTTCTTTGTGCTGCTGAAGTACAATGGGACATTTAAATCTGATTTTTATAACATTCTGCATATATATAGATCATAGTGTGACCTGGAGAAGACACTTTGTTCTGACTACAATGATATTTCATATTTTATTTTTTTTTTTTTTGTGTCTTCCACACCGTATTTCTGTGCCATTCTGGCACAATCTGGGCTCCCTCCAGTGGTCAAGGGACACCGGGCTCCTGCTGCCGCTTGCCCAGGGTGGCTTTGGTGCACGGCACCACAAATCCTAATGGGAATCCTATGGGGACTGTGGTTGTGTTTTCCCCTGGCTCCTGCTGTCTGTGTCATCACACTGGCAGGAGTAACCGCATTGCTCTGGAACCCACATTATTATGATATATAAAGATATATAAT
>VZRW01013967.1:0-112283 GCA_013398125.1 Aegotheles bennettii
CTCCGCTCCCGGCGGCGGGAGGGGCCGCGCCCGGGCTGCCGGCCCCGGGCAGCGCCCATCGCTATCGCTGTGACCGTGGCCAAAGCGCTACGTTCCGCAGCCCTTGGCGACCTCTTTTGTTTGAAAATCGGTGTTACGCAGGAGCTCCAGCGCACCGCTCCTGTTACCGGTTATCCAAAGCCAGCACGGGAATACTGCTTATACCTGAGACCTTCAAGGCCAGGTTGGATGGGGCCCTGAGCAACCTGGTCTAGTGGGGGATGTTCCTGCCCATGGCAGGGGGTCGGACTGAGCTTTGAGGTCCCTTCCAACTCGAGCGATTGACTCTGTGATAATCCCACGGAGCAAACCTTCGGAGACTCGCTTGTTCCCACCTCCAGCCAGTCCCCCCCGCTGTCCACACCAGCCAAGTGCCTTGGACACATCTGCATTGACCAGTCCTCACACTTCACTGACAGCTCTCCCCCTGCTTCCCTCATTCACCACTCTCTAAGAATAAACTATTTTTTAATTGCAAGAATGTGTAGTGCAAACACAGAAGTTCTCGTCAAGGCATGGCAATCTTCACTGGTCCCAGTTGTTGCTCAGCCAGGTGAGAGTAGAGAAAACAACTATCGTTTTGCCTCCTAATGTTGCATTCACAACCATCTTGTAACCTAAGGAAGATAAAATAATATGGTGCACTGTGGTGGCAGGGCAGGAGGGAGGAAAAGTCCTTTCTAAATGCATGATCCAAAGCTGCTTCTTACCCTAGGGCTGACCACCTCCAGCACAGACACCACCACTGGATTTTACACCTAGAGAGATGGTTCTTGCCTCCATAAATTCACCTCAAGTACCTTGTCTAAACAGATACTCTTTTAGAGTCAATGGGGAGAAAATTAAGAATACAAAAGGTAATTCATCCTTATCTAATTTAAGGAGGCCCAGTCTCCTAATATATATACACCTAAAAAGTATTAAAAACTGGTTTGCTTTTTGTTTTGCTTTGCTTTGAGAGAGGTGATTTCTCTCATTTCAAACTGCAAGAGGGGATATTTAGATTGGATCTGAGGAAGAAAAACCCTATGACTACCAACTACAATTTTAAACCCATCTTCAATCACCTTAACTACGATACAAATTCCTAAATATAACATAAGAGGCCTGATCCATAGAAAAGTCACTAACATATTAAAAAAATAGTTTAATAAAAATAAGACAAAAATTTTGAAAACTGAGACAACTCAATTTCTTATTTAAAACCACATCTGCTACATGTATTCTTTATTTTCAAGCCTTGTTCAACATTTCCTAGGACTTACTGATAATTTTCTCCTCTAAAAATATCCCAGAATCTTTTGTAACAAATGCTAAATGAAATGCTGCCTATTCCTTCTGAAGAAAGCTCTTGCATAGTACAATTAGAAATGTCAATCTGAAAATGTCAAAATAGCTCAAAAATAAACCATTTGAAATTCTAGAAATTGAAGTGTTTCAGCACACAGATCTGAAAACTTTCTCCCAAGTCAACAGAAAATGGTACAGTGCCTACAGTGAAGCTTTTCAGTTTGATAGACCTCTATTCTGTCCTAACTATTAGAGCCACTCAAATTACATTCTTTGGTACACAGATGACCAACAGATTATCAGATAGAATTTAGGCAAACTGAAAACTCCAGCACTTGGTGACAGAAGGCATGTTCCTCCAGTGAAAGGGACCTACAGGAGAACACAGAGATTCAGGCTGAGCTCTCAGGGCATGAAGGAGATTATGTTTCATCAGAGTTGTTTGAAACAGCAAATTTTGAGTCAGCTCAGGACAGCAAAACATTATACTCAGAGTAACAGTGAAGTATTTCCCTCTATTTTCTTGACAGCCAAGTATCAGAATTTACTAGCAAGTGCTCTCAGAAACTTGGTTCTTGTCTTACAAAGTACAGGTGTATTTTGGGTTTTCCCTATGGAAGAGATGATTGGCTCAGATGCTCAAATCTAAACATTATTTCTCCAGAGAAGAAGCAGAATCTCACCTGTAGATTCCATTCTGCAGGCTTTTTATTGAGAAAATCAGTTGTATTTGTTCCCCTAGAAGTACTGGTATAGCTAATTACTCATGTCTACAAATAATTGCATGATTACAATATAGATATTGCTTGGGCTGGAAGAGAGGAGATAGAATCAGTCTGCATCAAGAATGCCTGTTTCTCCCCGCCTACCCCACCCTCAACACCCTTCTTCAAACAGATGGATACATCCTCATCCTTCCAGGATTCAAACCATTAGTTCATTTATAATTTAGGCTGATCACCTTTGCAAGCCTGACGTCGGCTCAGAATTTGCATTTCTGTTTTCTGAGAGGGACTGAACAAGCGTTTAGAAGTTTTCAAATTGAACCCTTTATTCTGGGCAGAAGTGTTGGCAAGACAACATTTGTGGCACGATAGACAAAGTGAAGTCACATGCCATGGCCACTACTTAACCCCCATCTGCTCTGTAAGACCACAAGCTTTATAGCCCGTGAGCTCCTGGTGAGTTCAAGGCAGTCGCCTGCACGTCAGTTCTTGTACTGAGCAAAAATAACTGGGCATTTAGAGGCAAACTTATCATGTGTCAGCAATCCCCATACCAAACAACCTTTATGGGCGATCGTCAAGCTACTCACTGCATACTGCAAGCTTTTCTGTGCATGAAGAATTGAGCTATGAGGCTTCTGCTAATTTGTTACCTGTTGGAAATACCCATCAGAAGTTACCATGTCCTACAGGACCCTAAGCAACATATTGTAACAGAGTGATAAAGAAGTCATCTATCTGTTCTGTCCAGCATCTTTCTCAGCCAGCCTTCTCCCAAGGAGCTGTCACATACACCATGCTTTTAATAATTAAAAAATATTATATATCTATAATAATAAAAATATAAAATACTAACTTCTCTGGACACATCAGATCAAGGCTCAGGAGGATTTTCAGATTATGCAGACCAGTCCACACATGTGCATTCCCAACATGAACTGGAAGCTGCTCATCCCTCATTCTGAGCTCCCAGAACCCTGTTTACAGATTATCTGTGAGTAGAATGGAATGACAATGACTCAATTCCTTACACATTGCAAATTATCTGTTATTATGAATTACTCATTCAGGCTCTAAACACCATATTTAAATGTGTGAATCTTCTCACTTCCTTGTTAATGGTGAAGGGCACTGTTAGATTTACATTTCTCTTTGAGGGCTGGTAAAGCAGTTTATGCCAGTTCCTCCTGGGGGAGGAAACTTGAAATTGGTACAGACTCCCAGTTAATTTTTTAATTTTTTTTAAGCTGCTGTCACTTGAAAAATAGTTTTATTTCAGAACACATAAAAAGTATCTCAATTCTTTCAGTGTCATGCCCATGCCAACAGAGGAAAATCACCCTGCTCTCTTCCAACAATTAGTTATTCCCCAGATAACAATTAATGTTCAGGAAATAAACTCGTAAGTGTGGCTGGAGATAAAATTAATTTATAATCATCACAGCTGGAACAGAAAGATGTACCTTCATTAAATGTTCTGTTTAATATGCTGTAATGTATTATTTAAGTGATGACAGAGCACAAATACAAAGCAGGCACTGGCACACACTGTGGTCTCATACAGCATATACGTCACATAGGCATACTGCTTTTCCTTCTGGGATGCATCTTGGATACCAAAAGCCATTGCAGTGGTTTAATGGTTTTCTTAATTTATGCTTCAATACAGCTACATAGCAGTGTAACTACCTAAAACCAAGACCCTTCTCTTAAATCACATTACCTTCTTCAATAGACCGGTGCCCTTAAGAAATGCTCCGGAGGGCACACAGAGATCCCCAGGACAGTTCACCCACTCTGAACCCAGCATAACACCCCAGCACTGCAACATCCCTCCTGCTGCATTTTAAACACTGCTAGTTTTAATTATTATCCTGAAAGCATCAACTCATGCAAGTCACCCTAACACATGGAAAGCTTCTCAATAGTATAAGCAAAACCAAGTTGAGTCATCAGCATTAAATGTTTCAACATTTGTATTAACAATTAATACAATCTGTATTACCAAATGCACAAGCAGCAAAAAATGTCCCCCAAGCACTGGACTTTTGATGCCTCCCATTCCATTAAGACGTGTTCGCTGTCAGAATGTACGAGATACTCATTCATTATGTCCCCAGGAAGAAAGGGATGGGGAAAGCAAGTCAGTCTGATTTATCATACCACGCAATAGCACTACATATAAATTGCTTTGTACTAAATAATAACTTGTCCACCAGATAACAGACTTGACAGCTAACTAATATCAGCAAAAAGTTTAAAGTATCAAGAAAAATGGAATCTATACAGAATACCAACCTTAGTTGGCTGCATTCAGCAGTTCAGTGTTACTTGGTTGGGGTTTTTTGTTGTGTTTTGGGTTTTTTTTATCAGTGCCTGTCTGATATTTTGGCCTATTTTCAAGATTTGTACAGCTGAGAATATCCTTCTGAAAGTACGTAGTAGTCAATTAATTTGCTATAGAAAAATATTCTACTCCAAAATCCACTAGTCTGGGGAGGGGGACAGGGGGTAGGCTGTTCGAGGTTTGTTGGGGTTTCTTATTCTAAGAACTTATCCTTATGCAGCATGCCTAAATGACAAATGCATCTTGTTTTCACAAATGTTTCCCTCTGAAGGAAAAAAGGGAAAAAGCTCAGGCACAATCATAAAACAAGATACGCATCTTCATTATACCTAATCTCTCAAATGTCTTGTCTATATTTTTAATAGTTTTAATATCATATAAGATACATAAACAGATTTAAACTACATATCTACTGAAACATTTAAAGTAGAACGTTATAACAGACTGCAATGAAACACGTTATAAGCAGAAAATCTCATTCATGATGCTATTGAAAAGCTGAAATAGGTAGCTGAAACACTGAGGCAAAACACAGGCAACATGTGGAAACTCCATTTTGCAGATTTGGAGGGTACAGACACATTGAGAAGGGGCTAATGCAAATTAGAGGAGTTTATCTCAGTTTCCAAAGGAAACCGTATGTACACAGAACAAATGAAAGACAAGATCATAGCAATTGATATGAACTGGAAGTCTCACCTTATACACAGTAAAAAGGAATGTAATGTTGAAGAGGCAAAGTTTGGGGGTAAAACCTAGACATTTCTCAAAGCATACCCAGGGAAGTATACAACCAGCAGAACTGAAGAAAATAAAAAGGAATGTTTTAACACGACTTTCCAAAATATTGACACTATTACATGACAATGCTCAAACTTTGTGACAGAAGAGGAAGAAGAAACAGCCAAAACCCCTTTGTCTCCCTTTTTTTCCAAAATGCAGAGTTCTATTACATGACAAGATTAAGTATTTTATTCCAAAATTAACTAAGGAGGATATTTAGAAGCTACTGCAGCCACTGAACACTTTCAAAATGTTATTAACTTGATGAGTTTCATTTGACTATTTTTAGAGAACCGGTCAAGAGTTGACCAGATCATCAGAGCTGCAGAGCTTCACAGCACTGCCCACCAGGTACACACTGTACCAGACTCCTGCATCTAAAGCCAGCAAAACAGGATGACATGGGAGCCAGGGAAGTAAAAACTGGAATGGGTGATATATAACTCAGTTGAAAACAATTATCACATAATAAATTATAGCATCTATGATATTTTTGGATCTAGACTGTGTCAATATAGCCCATGGTAAAACATTTGGTTCTACTCTACTTTACCCATATGGGATAAAAGGTATTTAGGCATCAGAAATAACATTTAGTTACATCTGATATCAGATATTTAGAGACTTCCAGAAGGTGCCCACAATGATACTGACTGAGCTTTTGACTAAGACAGATGCCTTCAAAGTATATATGGTATATTCTCAGAAGTAGAAAATACAAACAGAAAGGAGAAATTATACTCACACCTTGCTGGCACAAGGTGTGACACACAGGGAGCACCTTCCTCAACCTTACATTCGTTGCTGCTTTTATTAATGACCCAAAGATGCAACCGGATCACTTCTGCCAAATAATCCGGGATGCATCAGTAACACTACTTAAATAAACAATATATTGGGTTTTTTTTAATAAAATGTATATATTTTCTTATTAAAGACTTGTTCTTATCATGCCTTGATATAAAAAATTTTCTCGTTCTGCAAGAACTTTATATATTTTTATATAAAGTATGCAATCAATGAAAGTGTTACGTAGAGCTTTATTTCCCCACCCACCCCAAGCAACTCTATAATTTTATTTTGCTGAAATTTGGACAAAAGTTCACTATTAAATCAAAACAATCTTGTGATATTCTGCCTTGACAAAATTGAGCTATCCCAGGTTTTTGATAACCCACAAAACAGTAAACTGATGGTTCTGTGTTTGAACTCAGTTTCCCCCCACTAAAAAACCCCAAACCTCTATTTCCATATTTTTCAATCAGAACACAGCAGAAATATCTTGATGCATTTACTAAAAGCACTGAAGTTACCTAAGTGGCAGGCCAAAAGGAGCCATCAGAAAGGCATATATTGAGCTGTGTGGTAGAAGGGGGTCTGGTGACACTTTTATCGTTTGAAATGCAAAAGTGGTTTAAAAAAAGGATTCAATTAGCTCATGCATTTACTCTGAGTAGGAAGTCTCATGGGGTTGTCAGAGGAAATTATATTTAATCAACATGATGTCAGTCAAGTGCTTGTCAAACCTACTACAATTTTTCAAAATCCAAAATGTTTTATACAATAATTGATTAAAAATGATACGTAGAGATCTGGCCACTTCAAAATAAATGACACCATTTGAGCCTTTCTTAAGAGTTTTTGGCAGGAGGCATTGTTACTATGTTTATTTTAAAAGCCTCTATTTCTGTAATATGGAAGAAAAGCTTAATGTATCTCTATGACCGCCACTTCCCTCCTTTCCACTCTCCCTCCCTGCCACCCCTCCAGAGTATGATTTGGACCATCTACAAGAATATTTAATTACACAATTATGAAATTATGCAAGACAGGTATTAATTCAAGCTGTACCATTTTCTACCACTACAGCAAGTGTTTCTGAAGTCCAAACAACATAGCAGCCCAGCAATAGGGTGCCCCCCTGGAAGCGTACTGGAGCATGCATAGTTTGCTCCTGGGGAAATCAAACCTGCTCCTAGACTTTCCCCACATCAGAGGTTAGTTAGCTTCATATTAGGCCATTTTAGCAGCACTACCTGGTGCACAGAAGGACTAGACTAGGGCTAGACTTAAAAGGGTCTAGAGAGGAGGAAACTAGAAGATACAATATGAATGAGGTTCAGAAGAAGCTGCAAGAAGTCAGCTCAGGGCTAACACCAAAATCTGAGCTATAGGTAAGTCTCGAGAGCGACTGCTGATCTTGTCTTTTGCACGCTACTGTGTTGCCCTCCCAGACATCTGCATGTTGAAAATCCTCCAAAGGGCCAAAGGAAGCACTTGAGAGACAGTAGTGGGCAGAGCTCCACATAAAAAGAATCCTGAACTTTATTCATCCAAAGGAGTAGGAATCAGAAGTGCTAAAGGTTTATCTGGTATAGACTTCAGTCATATCAGTTTACTATCTCCACCCACATGCCTACGGAATTTCTCTTAGGTAACAGAAAAGCAACTTCTTTTTTTAATCAAGTGAGAGCCTAAGCAGCAAACTAAGTCAATGGTATTCAATAACTCGTAACTGCTGTCTGTTGGAAGCACCCTGGCTTCATATCACACAGGGATGCATGTTAGAAAGGTTGCGTGGTGGGACACTGCAAGCCTGATATTGAACTCTGAATGCTGCTCCAGTGGACTAAAAGCTCTGCATCAGCTCTCCCCAATAAAGAGCAAGTTCACTTCAGATCAGGCTCAGGTCACGGAGCAGAGCACATTCCTACTTACGCAGAAGTACATACAAAATATAATGGATGAAACAGCTTCATAAGCATTTGCAAGCTCCAGCAGCAGCTCTCCGCACAGATGAAGGATTGCATGTTCAAAAGAAATTATTCGTAAGAAGAACAGACCTTCCTGTGTCAGCAAACTTGGGAGTAACACTCCTTAACACCAATTAGCATTGAAGCAGGCATTTCCGTATTACAGTGCCGGGTGCATGGGGAATATTTCTGCCTAGCGTGCATGCTGCATGTGGCACTGGCACAAGCTTATAGTGCTCTGTTACATACTTACACATTAGATTTCCTGGAATGGTTATATGTATTTATTCTATTTCCTGGAACTAATTAATATATTTGCATATTGATTATGCACGCAGCCTAGGTCTCCAAGGGGCTTCCATGGTGGTCTTCAGTGGTCTCTGGTGGTCTCTAGTGGTGGTGGAAGAAGTGTCCCTTGGTGTCCCTTCCATGAACTCTTGAGTCTCTTCTTCTCTATGTGGTCTTTCCTAGGCTTGCCACTTCATTTGTAGATTTCCCAAGTTCCTTATCTCAGCTTTAGCGGGTTCCCACTGGTTTATCAATGCTCCTCCAGGATGCACCCCTCACGATTGCAAGATCTATGTCCTTGATTGCATTCTTGTGTGATGCCTCTCTTATGATGTTCCCCCTCCATCCTTGGTAAATATGAGCTCTGTTCCACTACACAGCCTTAGCTCATTCTAACAAATTTGACTCATTCATGATCACCTGTAGCAACAGATGAACCAATCATTAGCCCCAAATCAAATGGAAGACTTCTAAGTTTGATACAGTGGTTACCAACTCTCTCCTAACTGAGAAGAATTTACAGTGACTACACAAACTGCATTAGCAGACTAGAGGTAAACTGATATTTAGATAAACTGGAAGAGAAACAACTTAGAGTATTAGTAATACTGCAGTGAGGCCCCAGTCAAAGCCACAGATGTTTTACTTAAAAAGCTTAGTTTGATTGATAAACATTTGGAATTAGTGCACTCATGAGAATTCTTCACTGCCTTCCAGTAAGCTTGGGTTATAAAAAATGTGTTTCTGAGAAACATAACTTCATTTTTCTTTGCTTTGGAGAACAACGTTCTGGAGACACACTTTTGAAGTCACCGGTTTGTTTTGCAGCTACTGCCAGAATCACCCAAGGAATGAAGACAGTCTCCTTTAATCGTATTGAGCTACAAATTGCTAGTAAGGCAGCATGTCCTTCTGCAAAGCACGATTCACAATTGTACATCCATACTGCATACTTGTACTCCAGAAAACTCTAGCAATGCATCTGAACTTTCAGTAAACCTGTCAAAAATGCAGCTTTGTTATTTGGAAAGAAAACTGCACTCAACCAGTAATTTGGCTCAGAGCCATCCCCAGTATCATTATAGACTGTGGGATGATTGGACTGATAGCAGCTGTGGAGAAGAACTTGGGGGTAATGGTGGACAAAAAAGCTGGACATGAGCCAGCAGTGTGCACCTGCAGCCCAGAAAGCCAATCTTATCTGGGGCTGTGTAAAGAGAAGTGTGACCAGCAGGTCAAGAGAGGTGATTCTCCCTTTTTACTCCACTCTGATGAGACCCCACCTGCAGTGCTGTGTCCAGCTCTGGGGTCCCCAGTACAAGAGAGACACGGACCTATTGGAGCAGATCCAGAGGAGGGAGAAAAATTATTAGAAGGCTAAAACACCTCTCCTGTGAAGAAAGACAGTGTTGGGGATGTTCAGCCTGGAGAAGAGATGGCTCCAGGTAGACCTTATTTCAGCCATTCAATAAATAAGGGGAGGCTTATAAGAAAAACTGAGAGGAACTTTTTACCAAATTTTGTAGTAACAGGACAAGGGGCAATGGGTTTTAGGTTGGATTATACCCAATTTAGATTGATACAAATTGGGTAGGGTTTGGGGGGGGGGGGGTTTTTTTTATTTGTTTGTTTGGGGTTTTTTGTTTGTTTTTTTTAACTCACAAATGAGAGTGGTGAGACACTGGCACAGGTCACCTGAAGAAGTTATAGATGTTCCATCACTAGAGGTGTTCAAGATCAGGCTGGATGGGGCTTTGAGCAACCTGGGCTAATGAAAGGCATTCCTGACCATGGCAGATGTGCTGGACTAGATGATCTCTAAGGGTCCTTTCTGACCCAATCCATCCTATGATTCTATGAAGCACCAAACAGATCACTTGGATGTCCTTAATTTTCAAGTAAGAAATCAATACCATAGACATTTTTTGGGTTTTTGTCTTTCAAAGTTCATTAAATCCAAGATATTTTAGACAAAGATCAGACAAAAAGTAGTTAGTTGTAGAAACACATGTAGCATTTTATACCATATGACTAGACAACCAAACATGTTGAGCTTCACTCTCAAATGCCACCAACAGAAGTGCTTGCAAGCTCAGAATCTTGAGACTGCTTTGCTTGGTATCTTTGAAGTGGACCTCAGTGTTTATTATCATAACATCCTGCCACAGGAGAACCACTCATATGCAGCACATATGCTGTATATAAACACATATATTTTAGTTAGAAGCCTGAAAACCCTGGATTCGCTGTGTAACAGAAGCATTGTGGGACAAAATGATGATTCAAAACTTAAAGAGCATGTTTCAATGCCTGCCTATTGCTACATGTAACCTCTGTATCTTCAAAGTAGATCTACACAGCTTGTTAAATAGACTTCTACCTCCACTAAGATTCACTATTTAAATGGACTTCTGCTCCACATCGATCACAGTCTCTGCAGTCCATTCCACAGACATAGGATTACAGCTTTATTTGAAGTTTTTTTCCTTATTGTCAGGTTTCCTCAGTATCATTAGAAAGAATGTTTGAATTAGTAATCACTGGAGTTACACTTTTGCTTCTTTATGGTTGTTTGCCACTGTGTTTCAAATAAGCTCAAATACAATTTTCAGAATTTAACACAGCCTATTTTTAGCAGTGCAGAAGGTCTGATTACATTTTTTTTCATTTTACTATTTTGTGTAAGATGGGCATTCACATTTAATCATATCCATAGATTGCCACAATGAATACAAATGTGTTACATTATCTTTAAATAAATGAATGTCAATATGTTCTAGGGTAACAGAAGTAATTGCATATTGATAACAGTCATTATCATAAGTCATGGTTGCTGGCAGAAAATCCACGTATATTTTTTAATAAGGTGCAATATTATGGTCTATTTTGAGATGATAGCTTTCTATTTCCCCTACATAATACAATATCACTTCAATATAGCTGACAGACCCTGGGAATAAAAATTCAGAATGTAAACCTGCAAATTGTAAGATTTTACAGTCTTTTGAAAAGAGGGCGGATATTCCAAGTGCCTCAGCAAAATTGATAGGAGGGAATCATTGCCTGTGCCAGGCTGATGTACCTCCAGTTTCACTCACCACAGCAGATAACAGCAACTAGCACATTATCCTGAACTCATACAATCAGATATTTCAGATCTTGCATTGTAGCTTATTACAGTTTGCAAAGTAATCTGAAAGACACTTGAGAAAGGGACATCTCTCCCTCATTTTTTAAGAGGCACAAAACTTTAAAGCTAACTCAGATATTCTAGATGCATCTGCCACTGTAGAGTAAGGAAGTTATAATATGCAATATCAAGATTTAAGACTCTTGTTCTGCATTGCTGCTCTACTTTAAAGCAATAAAGTAGTAGAAAGATAGAACTTGATAAAATAAGCAGACAAGTTCAGAGTCCTGCACCGTGAACAGAATATCCCTGTGAAACAGTGCAGACTGAAGACAGACTATGTTGCAGCTTTGCTAAAAAGGATGCAGGAGGTCCCATCTGGACAGGGTCTTTAACATGAGTCAGCACGTGGATCAACAAGAGCACAGCAAGGTCAAAGCAAGCAGAGTGACTGGATCCCCTACTTGGCAGCTGTGAGGCCATACCTGGAACACTCTGCCTAGTTTTGAGCCTCCACACACAACAATACTGACTAGCAGAACAAGTCCAGAAGGCGGCCACTAAAATGGCCCTCAATGGAGGCCAAAATTGAGTGGACTTCTAACTTTCCACTAAAGCAGAGGCTGGAGCTCAAGAAGTGTAGAAAGAGCACAATGCATGAGCTTCCTTATTCTAAAGGTAAGCTTTAGAAATAGCTCCCAGTTTGATAACAATGAGTACCACACTTAAAAGACCGTCTGAGCCATCTTAACAGTCACAGCACAGCAGTTGTATTTGCATGTAAGATTTAGAAAAATGTAGGTTATCAGCCTGGCTGCAGCACTGTTCTGTCCCTGGGGAACACATCACTGCCACTGGTAGTTTGTGCAGCCAGGGCAGGCGGGCAGGGAGCTGAGGCACTGCAGCCAGGGCAGTTAGCTCAGTTGCTGGTTGTTATGCTCACCAAAAAGTGCTCAAATATGGTGTCTGTCTGGCGGCAGGCCAAGTCTTCCAAATACACCAAAAAAGATGCAGCAACCTAGATGGACCCTGCAATAGACCACTCAAAACTTGCAAAACAACATGGAGCCGTCCAGGCTTCAGGCTGTAGGGAATGCCTGAGCCTCTTGGTGGATTGTGGCAGTGATGGCAGCTGCATCAGATGCAACCAGGTTGCCAACTTGCTCAACCTGGTAGCTAAAAGATCTAGAAAGGCTGTGAAGAATTAGAGAATTGGAGAGGGAGATAGACTGGTGGGACCAGGCTCTGGCCTCTCAAAGAGAGGAGCAACTACAAGAAACTTCTAAAGATCAAGGGGATCCTATATCCATCTCCGAGCAAGCAGCAGGTACCAGTTGTACAAGAAGGAGGCTGAGGGGAGATGATCTCGCTCCCTGAAAGGATTTGGAGTGAGATGGTGATCGGTTTCTTCTCCCAAGTGATAGAACAAGAGAAAATGGCCTCAAGTTCTACTAGGGGAGGGTTAGATTGGACATTAGGAAAAATTTCTTCCCCAAAAGGGTTGTCAGGCCCTGGCACAGGCTGCCCAGGGCAGTGGTGGAGTCACCATCCCTGGAGGGATTTAAAAGCCCTGTAGATGTGGTGCTGAGGGACATGGTCTAGTGGTAGTCTTGGCAGTGCTGGGTTGATGGTTGGATGTGATGATCTTAAGGGACTTTTCCAAGCAAAACAATTCCATAATTCTATGAATCTATTGCCAGTGCAGTGCAATGTCAACTTGAAAGTGAACATGTAAAAATACTGAATTTGTAATATTTTGCTGCCTTGTGAAAGGCATCTAATTTGGACATGGAACATTTTTGCAGTGAGTAAGCATTTCTATGAATTTCAATATACATAGTTTCCCACAGATTGAAATTTTTATGGAAAGTTGCACATTTCTGAGCTGCAAATACTGTGTGTGCTTAGTTAACAATTTTATGAGCAGCAAAGATGTGGTTTCTATCAGGTATCATTTTCTGCTGTGTGCTCTTCTTTAACTTCACAGCAAGTATAAAGGTTGTTCTTAGGAGAAAATCACCTTTCCACTGAGAATTAATCTTTTTTGGTATGCTCCCTATTTCTGGCTTCCACCGTTCTGCTGCTGTCAATATCCAGGTTCTGTACAAGGTGACTTACACATCAAGTGCCCCTTCCTTCTCTCATTTTTAATAATAAAAGATCTGCAGGCATAATGATTTGTTCATGCTTTTGTGCATTTTCTGGTGAAGTAATTTTTCCTTTTATATGACTACTCCAATTTTACTAATTTTTGGCAAATATTCCAGTTACAATTAAGGTTGAAATAAAGAGCACTGCTGTTCAAACTACCCAGTGGGGACCAAAGAAGCCAGTACTTATGACCAGCTTGTCCAGTGTATACACTCTATTTCCTACAATTTTCAGGGTCCTTCAGATTTAAAAGGATGCTCAGTTAACTGTAGCAACTCTGAAATTGAACAAAATTATCATGGATAGTTCAGTGAAGGTCTCTGCTCAATGCAAGCAAAAAGGGGAACAAGATACTAAGATGTGTAAGGAATGAGACTAACATTGATAGTATTTATAATGCACTTAGGTACAGCCGTAATACTGTTCTCAATATTGATAATATTGGAGAAGCTATGCGGCAAAAAGTGATTAAGACAGAAAAGGCTATCATTTGAAAAGAAATGTAAAAGGTGGGATTTTTTACATTCAACAGGAGACACAGAAGTTAATATTTTAAAAATAAAAATATTTTTAATATTTCCATGTGTCTCATGATGCTACAGGAGATTCGCCTGTCTCTGTGCATATATATAGAAACTATATAATGTGAATTATCCAACTAAAATACATTCTTATGGAAGAAGAGGTTAGAAATAGCAATCATAATGGATTTTCAGTGTGGAGAGCTGGTAACTCCATTACTGAGTGATGTAAATTGAGATCAGAATTTAGTCCAACGTTCTGTTCTCCATTTCTAAACCGGTTACCTCCCACTATGGCAGATGTGAATACATATGGGAGAAAGAACAGAACAGATCCATCTAGTGGGAGGACAGGAACCATATACAAATTGCTGCGTTGTATGTGACCACAAAGCAAAGTTAAAATTTTCACACAGAACATGGACATATGTATATGTTTCATACGTTCCATGCCTTGCATTTTTAATAGGCATTACATTTAATAAAGTGATATCACATAAAAATATGATAAAGGAAAATCAGAAGTTAAATCATTAGCTGTTCTTTAATTCAACACATTCTGCTATATTAGCTTTGTAGCTAATATTAGCTTTAGTATTTTTCTGTGTTTGAGCTTGGAGTCCTTTAAATGTACCTAATATGGACTGAAATAAGAAGTAGGGCACCATGGAGTTTTTTTATTTCTCTAATTCTTCATCCTTGCCCTGTCTGTATTCTCAGTCTTTAAGCCCATAATTATTTTTTTTTTATTTTTTTTTTTACAGTCATGACTGGGTTTGTGGAATATGTTTTCCAGAGTGAGTTAGTGATGATCATTCATTGCAATGGGATTTTGTTGATATTTGTGTCAAATAGTAACAATCTATCTGTACAATGAAAGAGCTGAACATCATGGTAGAACATCATCCAGAAAGTTTCTGACTTGTAAAAGTGAGTGAATTATGCAAAACTAGGTCTTGCCGGAAGGGTGAGAGTCAAGAAACCTTAAAGTCAGTGAAGTGAGAAACAGAGCTCATTCTTGTGCAGTTTTTAAAATGTTAGGAAATTCCAAAGAGAAAAGCCCAGTAAAACTGAAAATAACACAGCTGAACAAATCTGAAGTAAACATTTACATCATGAGGTGATTCATTTGCTGGTGTGAATGTCCAGCAGTTTGGCAAATGAGAGTCAGCCATGTCTGGTTGAATGTTTGATGTGACATGGGTTTTATAAATAATTCAACCAATTTTTTCCAAGACTTTCACATGTCTACCCAAACCAGAAATAGTAATTCAGCCCCTGATTTGGTTTCTCTATTCTGTTTTGTTCTGTTCTCTTCTGTTGCAAAAGGTGTTCTCAGAATGGATTTGCTGCTGCCATAGAAAAGTGCTTTTGATGATGAGAAATGTGTTAGCTCAGACTATTCTTTCAAAATGGGCACAGCCTTGCAGGAAAAGGATGAAGATGTTCTATGATACAGGAGGATGTAACTCCCACCCCCTTACCTGCATTCTGGATGGTTGCTAGACAGCTTCCAGGGCCACAGGAAACTATGGCCCATGCTAAGCAAAAGACAGCTGAAAGCAACCCAGAGGACACAATTTCGTATTTCATCCAAAAGCTCAGTCTAAACTTAATGGTGACTTAGACACAGAGAGGTGGCAAAAAAGGAAAACCAAACAGAAAACATAATTAAATCTAGACCACTTCAGCTCTATGGCAATGAGACATTTTTTTGAGATGTTTCCAGTCTCTCATGCACAGGTTAAAATCTGTATTAATAAAAGCTGGTACAAAAATCATGTGGGGAAAAAAAAACAAAAAACAAAAAACAAACAGAATGAAGACCATAATAATCAATTGTCAAATGTTCACTATGTGTACATGTTTTATAGTATTAAATTCCTAGAAATGGTTGAGTTGAATCATATCCACTTAGGACTAGTTTAGTTGTCAAGACTCAACCTAATAAATTCTTAGCTGTTCTAGATTAGCTGTCCATATGTTGCAATGGTGAACTGTTTGCTATCAGCTGGCATTTATTTGTTCAGAAGCCTACTGATACTTTCCAGGGCTGTTAATATCACTTAAATTTAAATAATCATCTTAACCTCCTTACATTATTTATGCAGTCTAGGGGAAAAAATGCAGGACTTCAAAAGACAACTTGTAGCATTAGTTTAGCATTTTGGATTGCCTACTGGAATGTCCATTCTCTATCAGTCATATGGTAAACTGAGGAAAACTATTCTAATTTAGACATTTGAGTTAGTTGCCAAATGGCAAGAAGTATAAATATCCCCATTTTTCTTCTTTTTAAATACTCCCCTCAGGATCTCATTTGATCTTGGGGCTAATGTACTATTTTAAAAGTAGCAGGATTAAGCCTTTAGCCAAGAAAAGAGAGAAAAATACAGAGAGAAAGAATATGAGAAGAAATTAAAAAAATGAAGCTGGCAAATGATTTAACCATTTTCCTATGTTTGCATTTCAACCATTTCTTTATACCTAATTAAGTTAGGACATTTGGTTGCATTTTCTATCAAGATGTTGATTTATTTTTTTTTTATCTGTCCTCTCTGAAATGACCAAATTGCAAACAAATTTTTTAGACTGTAACAAAAAATATGTATTTCATCCTGAAATCATCTTCAAGTTGAAATAGAAGTCAGTGAGGGTAGCTACAATATAAAAAATCCACTTTAAAGCTACCAATTTATGCCTTTTTAAATCACCTGGTAAAAAATTCAGAAATGGTTCAAATGAAAAGTGTTGGTTTGGTTCTTGCCATTTCTAAGATTCAGAAATATCCAAGCTTTGCCTCAGGTCTCTTCCAGTCCATTTCTTCATTATTTTTTGTTGCTTTTCCAGTTCCTAATTTTCTACATGAAATTGTATTTTCATTAATAGTTATGACATAAAGCAAAGGTTTAAATAAAGTGAGTGTAGATAGCAAGCACAAATTTTTAATAACAAGGGTAATTGACCATTCAAACAAGCTCAAATAAACTGTGGAGCATACATATCTCTATCTTCAAAGCAATGCTAGAAGATGTGTGTTATGAGAATAGTAACTATTAAAAGCCCCATAAATTAGACTGTCCAGCCTCAATTAGGGTATTTGATACTTCTGACACAGAGGCACCAGGGTAAGCACAGCAGCCTGTGCTTTACTCAGATAGACAGGATGATCTGTGTGTCTTCTCCATCTCTACAGATACTTGATATTTCAAAGTCGTCAAAGCAAATGCTTCAGTAATACCGAACTGCTGAAAATTACAGATTGCAATGCAGCATTGCCTTCTACATTAACAAAATACATATATTATTTAAATGTACATATATTTATATGGGAGTGCTGTCCACACTACTGTTCCATAGATTTAACCTCGTGTTTGCAAATCACATGACTGTTGGAGTCTGTCATCCCAAAATTGCCAAGAACCGTGAAGAATTACAGTAGACTAACAGGGCAAGACACCAACATAGAAAATACTGCAGCATTGTTCCACAAATAATAAACCATGCAAAGGAATTTCAAAGTTAAACTAGGTATAGTTTTTTGAACTTTTCTGGGTCTTAGATAAAAAATGAGCCAGGTGAGCAGAATCTCAGCTAGCATGAATTCAGATGGTGCCCCAATCTCCTTAAGGAGACATCAGTGTCCAGTCTATTGTATCTTTTCTCATAAGAATAAAAAGAGGACAAACATTAAACCCTATTAAAGTAACACATATGGACCCCATAAGTGATAAAGTGGTTGGTGAAAGAGCACATAGTATTCCTTCTATAAGCTCATTTGCAGCATAAATTTTTGTTCACTCCTCTCTTTTGTAACCAGAACTAGTAATGTTTGTGACTGAAAAGAGTGCACAGATCAGAAGAGTAGTCCTGAAAATAGCAATTTAATCACTTGCTGACTCAACAACAATTTAGCTAAACAAATGGGGTCTTCAAATTCAGTTATCGATGGGGGAAAATGCTTCTCTTTTTCTGAAATACTTATTGAAAGGTCTGGAAAAAATCATGTATGTTCTTACCATGGAAATATCTCCTTATTTCCTTTAAGAGCTTCTCACTCATGTCTACAGAGAAGATGTTTACATTGGATTAGAGACTGGTGAGCTCTCTTTCAGATGAGATATTTTGATTACCATATATAACATGCATAACATATTTATATTTTCACATATTATCCAGTTTCATTAACTAAACTTTTCTGAAAACATTTAGTGCATTTGTATTTATAGCAGAGATCAAGAGAAAGTAGGAAGTGGAAAGAAAAGTAAGAGGACAATGGAAAGGGAAAAGACTGAAATCAGTCTGGTACAAATAAATGTAAGAAGAACAAAGGTTAATTTAAACATCTGATGCTTGGCCCGGAAATGTGTAAAACCAGGAGAGCAGAACTTCTTTTAGAAATGTGTACAGTTGTTTCTTTAGACATGAATAGCTCCAGGTGCAAAACAATGGTTAATAGGGCATATAATTTAAAATTTCAGCTTCCACAACAGATGGCTTTATTTACCATGTTCAGAAACCTTACATGGGGGAATCTTCCACTGGAAGCACATTTGAGTGTGCTGCAAAATTATCAGACCTGGGTCAAAAATCAGACTGCCCTAACACTTGGTGCCAGTGTTTATGTAAGATTCTCATAATCTGTCCAAAGCAGAAAATTATCTGAATGATTAGTCTTATTTAGTGTGGGATGTTTTCCCTCCTAAACTAACTGCAACTATGTCTCAACTGGAACTTCCATAAGGGAATGTTTCTGGTGCTGCTTTTTGGCCCTTAGTACAGTGCTTGCAGTTTGATTTTGTATCACTATTTCTTGCCCTAAAGATCTATAATCATTCAACCTGCCAGCCTTTTGATAAACTCTGGGAAATAGGAAGCCATGTAAAAATCACAGTGTACTGAAGAGTGAAGAGTGGTTTGTGAATGGAAACACTGAAGATCAGCTCTAGGAGACATTAGAAAGAGACTCTGTATTACAGCACAGGAAAACACTACTTGGTCCTCCTAAAATTTCTTTGCTGGTGAATGTCTCAGACCTAAGAACGTACCAAGTGATTTTCTCTCTTCTTGCTTTAACAGGTAAGAACACTGTTGGCCAGTATGAGCAGAGGAAAGGTAAAAGGTGCTGTAGCACAAAGGCACCCAAACAAGTAATGAAAAAGAGAGACTGGAGCACAGAAGGCAGGCTGGCAGACTGTGTTCTGTGATGGGGAGATAATGTTTTGTTTGGAGGAGAAAATGGGCTTAATTAAAATGGAGATGTTTCTGCAGTTCATGGGCACCCTGCACTCCTGACAGAACTGCTAGGAACTGATCTCCCTTTAAAAACTCCCTTTGCTCCCAAGTTCAGGTTCATTCCTTTGTGTTCATGTGGTAACTAATAGTAATTAATAAAAAAAATAAATTAATTAGTAATTAGTTAAAATTTATATATGGTTAGCTTATGTATCCTGAGAGTTGTGGGTTTTAATCAAATTTGACTAAAACCAGAAGGAGCTTCCAATGCAACTAAGGTCATTGGCCAGTTCCAGAGTGTGATTTGCTATTAGCGGTAGTAGGACCAAATTTCCATAGCAGTTCACTCTTAATCCTATACTGTACTTTCCTCTTGTGTGCTTCAGAGGAGTGTCTTACTGGACTTCTCAGGCAGATCGTCAAACTGTGCACCCAGAACAGAAAAAGAACTACAGAAGTGGTGTGATGAAAACACAGAGAGAATTGGGATGTTCTTCCACATTACTAGTTTCTCATCTAGCAAATAATCATTAACCTGGAATTGTTACTAATTTAAGCAAGAATGAATCAAACGAGTTTTATCAGTGCCCTAACATGACAAATTGTCTAAGGAAAGTAAAAAGAAAAGAAGTGATACCAGCTCTCTTAGCTAAAGATTCATTGTTATTGTACAAGAAACTGAAAAACTGCTGCTCAGTAGTGCTTCCTGTCTTAAGCTAGAAAAATTGTTTGGAATATACAGGCATTCACTGAACAGCATAATCAGGATTTTGGGTGTCTTCAGAAAATAAATGAGGACAATTTTAAATGCATTTTTTCAAAGTAAGTGTATCTTGCAAGGGCTGGCAGGCTGATAAGTGTTACTTTGGGGTTTATGACTTGATTAGCTATAAATTCTGTGTCGCTGCAACTATACTGAGGGTCACGGGTTTTATTATATATTTTTTTAAAATTGTGGCATTAATTTCTGTCTCTGATTCTCTAATGTTTCTCATACCAAAAGTTTGTTGACTCCCTAATTTTTACACTGTTGATTGTCCAAGCTGTGCCTGACTCAATTCCCCAGATCTGATATCTCAGCTCCATTTCACCAAGTGGCAAGCTCACTTCTCAGTGAGAGAAGGATTTCATGTGTTCACAGCAGATGGTGTAAGTTGCCTTGAGGGCAAAAAACACCAGGAGAATAAGATAAATTCTACTGTTTCTAACAGATGCGTACCAATAGGATGAAAGCTTATCAGAGTTGAATGTTTTGTTGAGGTGTTTTGAAGCATATCAATGTCAAAAGTTGCTAGTCCAACACTTTCCATAATGATTTCCAAAGAAAGAAATCTAGAAGCCAGGAAAATACCTGGGTTAAGTGCTGTGCAAACTGTATGTCTTTTGACATCAGCCAAATACTTTGAAGTGTAATTTAGAGAATGTCTCTTTACTCCATAAATTTAAGCATAATTTCTTGTTAATATGCAGCTAAAGCACTCTGATGATGATAGAGTTTTGAGATAAAGTATTTAATAACAGTTCTAAAACAGAATAGTCCTTTTCTTTTTTAATTTTAAGTAATGACCTATAGCATAAATTTCTTTTTAGGAAGACTTGTGGGCCACCGACAAAAAATAATTTTGTTACGAGGAAAATAAAAAAATGCCTAGTTCTAAAAGGGCAGACAACCCAATTAATGGATATTATGGCCAAAATACTTTGTATATGCATCCATCCAAATGGTGGAAGAAATTGAGGGGCAAAAAAAGGAGATCAAAGAAGAGAGAGAAGGGGACACGCTATTTTTTCATGTCTCTAACAGCACCATTTATTTTGCTTTTGAAATTTTTCCTGACAGCAGTATTGTCTCTTCAAGGAAGCAAAGTAACTTAATTGTTCCTCTGTGTGGTTTTCCTATTAATATAACTTCGCAGCAGGTTTCCTGCCGAGTCTGATTCTGTGTCTTTCCTTGACCACATCTGTCAGTTGTGCAAAAGCATATGTGCAAGATTAGTGGCTCTGAGGATAGGAAGGGAACTGACACCACAGTAATTCTCCATGGCCAAGCTGTAAGTACGATGTATGGTGGAGGAGTGACCCTTCTGTCTGTGGTCTCTCTGAAGGGTGGCAAAATCTTAGCACTGCATTGGTAAAGCCTGAAAGAACCTCTGCACATCTGTGATAATAAACTTAGAGACAGGGATTGCACAGATGAGTTGAAATTTCTGCTATGTGGGCTTTGGTAGGAGTTAAAGAAGCAGCTTAAAATGTTTGGTTTGTTGAAAAAAAAGAATTTAGTTTGCTGAAAAAATTGATGTGGTTGCAAAGGTAGTAACAGAAAGAAACATATTCTGACCCTTGTGAAGCCCCTTATTTATATTCAGAACATTAACCCAACATTGTGTACGAGGCCCTCCATAAAGTTCCCAGATATTGAAAATTGCTACAGTGATATCAAATTTATAGTAGGTCCTATACAAGTAAGAGATTGTTTTCATGAGTTCTGTACCAAAACCAAAGAACTGCTCTCGATTTCTTGTGTCTTTTTTGAATACTGATTAACGATTAAAGAAGAGGTTCAGTATCATCTCATTATCTCATTAATAGTTTTTCCAAAAGGACAGAATTTTGTTTGGCATTGGCATTGTGCCCATGGATATAAAAATTCAGAAGAAATTTTACTGACTTAAAATCATTAAGCTAGCATCAGAAAGAGTCCTACGGGAGGTGTTTGACAGTTTGAGATGTAGTGACAGTGATGGATAACCATGTACCACACCTTCTGGAGTGAATTGTCACACTCTCAGAGAAGTCACGGTTAGTGGAAGGTGAGTGTGGAACGTCAAGTCCCCGCGGACAAGTTCATCCCTCCTTGGTGGAGGTCCAGCTGCCCATCAGGGAGCAGGAAGTCCTGTCTTACACCTGCTGGGACTTTGCCTCAAAGAATGGCATTTTGCCTTTCTGTTGCCTGGTGCTGATCTGCTACTGAGACATCAAAATGGGCACATATTTTTAGGCTGATAGGGTTAATCCTACCAGCAGTGCACACCGAAGGCAAAATCCCAGAGCTGGCTGTGTATTGAATGGATGCAACACTGAACATATCTGCCTGTAATTAAGAAGGGATATTAATGGACCAACAGTTGGTTTTTTTAGTTTAATACATTGTTAACAAGAAACAAGCTTTGATTTAAGAGAAAAAGAGAGAAGACTAACTTAAACATTAAAATTGTTTTCAATCATTTAAGTTACATAGTTCTCACTCCAGAAGCTTTGATCATGTATAATCTTGTTGAAAGGCTGAATTGTAATCAGCCTCACATACATTATGTTGCAATGCTGTGGCACTAGTGCATGACAGAATTTTATTTTCCATTAGTTCATTCTTCGCTGGAAATATACACTCTGTACGCTTAATAGTCCAAAAAATTAATGTTACCATGTTTTAAAATTGCCTGTTAATGAGAATTTTACTTGCTATTAAAAAATCTGTGTGCCTTAGGACTGTCTTTTGAGTGCTGCATTCCTGTTTTCAACACCAACAGTGCTGAAACAGGGTTGAACAATCAAAACAAAATCATCCCAGACACTGCTTTTAATAAAAGCAACCATGTTTTTTAACTGATCAAAATGGATGTTTACAGCCTCTGTGGAAGCAGGACTGATTTGGAAATGGCTTTTCATTGAACTATGAACAATTTTGTGTCTAGCCCAGTGAGTGCAGCAGCAACGGCTGAACAAATACATATGTGGAACAAAGTTATTTTCCAAGGAAGAAGCTCACTATTCTAAAATGGCTGGTTTTAAGTAGAAGGAAAAAAGATGGTCAGAAAGTTTGCAGTGACGCGAGTCATAAAATCCATCCAACTACTCAAGAAAAAGTGAAAGGTACAAGTAGGCAGCACTTTGCTTTCTCTTCTGAGCTTGCACAGGCGTGGGTAGCACCCCTGGACCTCAGCTGGTGTAAGGATGGCTGTCCTTTCTGAAAATCAGGACCACACAGACCCATGGAAACTGCACACTTCCATTGCCTAACAGCCCAGACCTGGTCAGGGAGAGACTGCAACTGAAAGCAAAACAAAGCGAAGAGCAGGATTATTAGAAAACTTCCCATATATTTCATGTACTGTTCATTTGGTGGTCTGTACCCAGGGCACACTGACAGGGTCCAGCGGAGCTGTTGGCACTTGAAGGAAGAATCAACGATCCAGGGAAGGGGCACTCTTGGCTGCAGGAGAGAGCTGAGCACACACCAATGTGTAGGAACGGCTCCTGCAAATCCCTCTCATGCCTCTGCCAGCAGAGAGGAGACATTTGTAAGGGCTTCTGTGTAATAACGAACCACTTAATGAGTAATAACTAGGAGTGCAACTGTGCACTTCAAGGAAAGAACGGAATTCACACTGTTACCAGTTTTACAGAATGTGAACTAAATCTGGATTATCCTACCTGCAGTTTTTCATGGAATGAAAAAAAGCTTATTGAATCAATGGTTCTGTTTTCTATCTTATTGTGGAAAAGAGATCATATGCACACGGGTACACTCAAATCTATAGTATGATTAAATAATCTTCATCAGAAATAATCTTTTCTTTATATTCTGGCAGGATACAGAAATACTACAGCTAAAAATATTTCATTTTATCTTTCTGATGTCCTATGGCAGTGTTCAGAGAGGGAGCTAAAGAGCTATAGACAGCCATGAGTAATCTCATAATTATTATGTTCTAATTCTGTGTGAAAGTGGAAAAATAAAAGCAGGAACAGAAATCAAATTTAGGGAAAAAAAGTTTACCTCCACTCAATAAAAATATATTCACATTACAAAACCTTCTTTGATGGCAGCAGATGTAGCAACTGATAGAAATGTGTCTTCATTGGACAACTCAGAAGGAAGTCATGGGCTGAGTGGGTCTGAATGATTTGAGATGATGTGATGAGGGAGCTGGAGGGGCAGAGAGGGAGAGAAAAAAACTCCTGCATTTATCACTTGATAATGTTTTAATCCTTTGTCAGAGTATTGGGCATTTTTTTTCCAAGACATTTGCATTTATTTTGTAACAAGGCTTTCTTTTCTTAAATCAATACTGGGCAAAAGAATAGAGTAAATCTTTTTATGAAACTCACTTGTATTAAATAAAAAAAAAACAAAACAAAACAAAAAACATTCGGTCTGAGGAAAAAAAAATTCTGCAGGCAAATGTATCATCTACTTTCTTTCTACCAAAACCTGATGAAGGTATTATACATAGCTAACTAGCATGCTTACAAGAACAGAGTATTTTATTATTATTATTTGTTTACTTCTGTTCCCATGATGCTGGCTTGGTTGGTTTTCTGAACAACGAAGCTAATGAAAGGAAAGTGATATTAAAGAAAATAATCTTTTATTTTTATTTAATATTGCAAACTGAAGATAAATTGACAATACTGCAGCATAAAACTATGGTGTTTTTGAAAAAAAATTCACTGTAGCTGCATTTGTAAGGATACGTCCTGGGTTTTTGCACAGACAGTGAAGTTCTATATGAAACATCTAGTAATGTACCTATTGGAGATGCCCAGGTATAATTTATGAAACCATATATTCCCAGCACACCACTGAGAATAGTGTAGTGAAATCCTTCCTTTCATGGTTCAGTTTCCAGCATATCTGCTCGTACAAACTGCACTACTACATTATGCATAAAAATATTTTTTTCCCTACAAGCAATCACCACATAACACATACAGGGTGCAGACCTTAACTATACATGCATAAATAGTCCCAGAAGTGACTGCTACTGAGACTATTTTCTGATATTCAAAAGTACCTTCTCATGCTCTTTTGCTAGATCTCCAATTCCATTATGCACCTAAAACATATGGGACAAGGAACCAAGCCAGCTTCTCACACACTGTGAAACCCAAACCTGCCCACAGCACACGGAATTAACAGCTCAGAAAGTCACTGGAAAGATGTCATACCAATATTTCATACCAATTCAGGTGTATCAGGCATGAATTCTAACTGCAGCATAACCTTCTTTGCTGCACTGCTTAATATTTTAAGTTTAATAAAATTTAATATCCTCAATACCACAAGGTTAGTTCAAAAACTGAAACAAAAATTAAACCAGTTCATTCTGAAACAAATATATATGATCCATTTTCCTTGCTTAAGCAAAAAGGTCATTTGCACACGTATTTTTTTTGTTGCTGTTGATCTGGAACAAAACAGACTGCTCTCAAAGACTGAAGTGTAAGATTAGATTTCGCAAAATAGCAGAAGGAGGAATCAGTACCACCTCTTTCATCATTTGATGGCTCACACTATAAATCTTCAATATCATCTCCTGCAAGATGTGAAACTACTTGTCTAAATTTCCAGGCAGTGTAGCTAAAAGGCACTCTTGGATGAGGGTGATGAAGGACCTAGGCAGAAGAAGGGCGTTTTAGCTCCTCTGTAGTCATTGATGAACTTGCTATGAATAGTTCAGTGCATTTGCCAGGACAAGTGAAGCAGGTGCTGGCTGGGTTCAGCTGCCCAGTGAGTGAACAGGTTACTGTGCTTGAGAGCTGCCCTCCTTTGTGCTCTGCCTGTGCACAAGTGGCACAATGTTGTTGCAAGGTGGAGACACCCCAGCCCCTTGTTCTGGACCCCCTCTGGTACATGGCACACCCCCCTGGAATGCAGAAAAGGCAAAACCCTGTCAGAATCAGGGTGCCTGATGCTTCTGAGCCCAAGAGGTGTGTTCAAGTCCTGCTCCGAACCAAGCCAAGAATTTTATTGTCTTTCAATGGAAATCTGTTGTTTTGTACATTGTACAAGTATGACCACAAATTGACGTAAGATATAAACTGCAGACATCGAGGAGGGAAGATAAGCCCTGCATGAAAAGGGTTTATGGTTTGCTCCTCTGCAATACAGATGTATGGAATAAAGATGAGGTACCAAGTATTAATGATTAAGATTGTGAAAGAATGAAGAGGGACACGTCTGCCTGGTACCTGGGACTCTATTTCTAAGGGTAAGGAAACTGGTATCTGTCTGCTGAATTCTGTCCTCGTAACCTGGTTGTTTAATAGCATCCTATGGCACTGTAAAGTGGTACAGATGTTAATAAGCTGGAACCTCAGATTAAAAATACGTACACTATGAGGAGAGACTATACAAATTGAAGCCACATCATTTTAAAATGATCCGAGGAAGGAAAACAATGATGCAATTGAAGTACTTCGATTTTTGAATAGAAATATCACTCAAGTAAGTCAAGTTGCTATGTTCACCACCAAAAAAAAAAAAGGCATTTAACTGTTAATTAAATACAAAACATATTCAGAGCAGATGTTTCTAAGTACTTTTTCATGTACAGAGCTATTACTAGCTCATTCAAGAAAGAACTAAAATGAAAACACACAAACAATATGCTGTACATATTATTTTTAGGTGCCCGAATTACAGTCATTAAAAAAATGCTTTTCCAGATCTTGCTCTGCCTTTATTTTTCATAAAATAATAACACATATCCTGGCAGAAATAAAACTATATTGCAAACTTGCCCCAGAAAATATAGGTAAAAGACATCTCAGCCACACAAATCCAGGATCTCAGTATCCAGGCAGTAATAAAAGTTCGTGAAAGCAGCTGTGTTTTTTCAAGCATTCCTGACCAAAATAGTTATTAGTCTTGTCTGTGTGCTATACTTCTCTCTCAAAATGAGCTTCTAAAACATCATAACAAAGTTAAATTCCCTGAGCAAACTTTTGGAAAGTAAATAATTGTAAGCTTCGGTTCATTTCCAGTGCCAAACTGTTGGCTTTCTCTGTTTATTTTACATTAATGTCATGTAATGCCATTAATGTTCACTTATAAAGGTTGAGAGACTAGACATAGTCTTCTCCAGAAGCAATGGCAGTTTCCATGAGAACAGTGTAATTTTCAGTACAGAAGAAAGAACAAATCAGTGCTTTAATGACAGAGCAGATACTGAGATCAAACGCAGCAGGTTAGCAAAACCTGCTTGGATTTCAAAAGGACAGTGCACAGACTGAGATTTGAAGAGTGGAGTGAACTTTCTCTGACTGCTTCACTGTCCCTACATCAAGCATCAGAAAATGTTCCCTTTGGCTCACATATCTTACTTCATAGATCTGCTACTCAACAGAAACTTGGGACAACAACTTGAGCAAATACTAAACAGCATCAAACACTGTTCAACAACGGTTTTCCAGTTTTACCTAACAGTAAGTCAGCCTTTTCCATGCAATTAGGTCATGTAAGGAAGGAAGCAATGCCAATGACATCTCCTCTACGTAACTCACTTCAGATCTTACCCAAGGTCAAGAATTTTTGTCAGTCATACTTCTCAGAACAGAGCACGGTGCCTCTTCCAAGAGTTTGAGTTCTATAGTCAGACAATTCAACCCACACTGTAGTATTGCCCCTCTCATCGTTGGCCTTCTACATCATACCAAACACCACTGAAATACAGAGAATTTTCAAATAACAATTATCTCCCTGCAGTCCTTCTCTGAAAAGGAGTCCTCTTTTGCAAGATTAGTGATGATATTCTGACATGCAGAATACTTGGCATACACATAGTATATGTATTAGTATCAATGCCAAAAGAAAAATTCAAACTACTCATTTGAAAATTAAGTTCTTAAACTTTCTAATTTTCCCTCGGAGATGCAAGCCAAAATGTTCTGTTGCCTGAAAGTGATTAAGAGCATCACTGTGATTTCTTTATTTTATTCCTCTAAACAATTACCATCCAACAAGTTTTAAAAGTAATTTCAGACAGAACCTGAATACCCAAGGGCACAGCTGTGTTACTGTGCCAGAGAGCTCTGCTCAGGCCATGTCCTTGAGCACTACCAACTAGACCTTTTCAGCAGCTCCTCTGTCAGCAAAGAGTATTCAGTATATGATTGATACCCGGTTCAAAGTGTTTCACCATGGCGTAACCATTGTGGAGTCTCCATCCTTAGAGATACTTAAAAGACATCTGGACATGGTTCTGGGCAGCTGGCTCTAGGTGGCCCTGCTGGAGCGGGGGCATTGGACAAGATGACTTCCAGAAGTCCCTTTCAGCCTCAACCATTCTGTGATTCAGTAAGGGCCCATAGTATAATTGTTAAAGGCTTAGTAGGCTTCAGTAGGCTATGTGAAGTATTTTCTACTGGATTTCCCCTATAGGTTACATGTTTCTTCATTTATCAGGCCTTAACCTGTGTCTGTCTTCTCCATTTGAATCTTCATGATTGCACCCAGACTGTCTGCAAAGCACATTTGAATAGTATGAATGAAACTATACAGCAGATTGAGACCATTTCACACTTAAGATTTCCCGTATGGAGCTCGGTACCTTTTCTCCTTGAGTGGTAATTTTAAAGAAATTATTCTGATGGTATTATTCTTCAGACTTTTTTTGCGATAATTTTTCTACATTAAAAGATTTCCCCTTTATTTATATTTTATTGAAAGTTGCTAAGAACAGCAAGAAGCCAAATGAGAATTAAGGTCCAGTGGTATCCACACCTACAATTACAGGAGCTGCTGATGTGCCATCTGACTCTTCAATGGGATCTTCTTTTAGTTCTCTAGAAGACTCAAAAAAACTCTTTGCCTACCAAAGCAAGTCGGTGAACAAGGATTTCCAAACAATTACTATTTGATTAAAAAAAAAAACAAAAAAACAACAAACTAAATTAATACAACCATCAACTCTGCAAAGTCTATATCCTGATTCTCTATACGAATACCTGCTAACTGAAAAATGAAAGGTTCATAATATGGCTTCCAGGTGAGCATTGGAAACGTGATCTGTTTTCTCAGCAATCCTTCAAGGAAACAATGTCCACGTTTGCTGTTGCACCTGTGCCGCAGGTATAAGCCCCTCACTGTGGATTGCCTTCCTCAGGTTGCGTTTAGCAGGTGCTGTGCAATGTGACCTCCCCAACACAGGATGGCACAGCAACAATCAGCTCAACACAGCTCGAGCAAGTGGTTTTTGAATACAGGACAGTGAACACATGAGCCAAAGAAAAGCCATGAACTAATAGTGATTCTTTTGCAGAGTCCAAAATGTTTCTGTTCAGATGAAAACTGAAACACTGGCACCCTTTTCTTGCCCTGAAGTAACTGATTTCATCTAAACCACATTACACAGTCCTACAGGAACTGGAAGGGTGAAAGCAGGAGGCGACTTCAAAAAAACAAGATTTAGGGTTTTCAGGGGAAGGTTTATCACTCTGTTCTACACCATTAATTATACATATCATGAATCTGATCTGACAGTTTTGTAGAGCTTTGTATCTTTAGTAAATCCTTTCCCTGGGAGGAAGGAAGGAAGTAGAAATTAAAAACTTGCCAGGGTTAAAACTAGCGAGGAGAACTCCCTTGTCAGGATAGTTTTTTTGTAAGAAGTCTATATAATTTCTGACCGCAAATTTCAGAGAAAATTTGTGCCTAAGACTAGGACCCTAACCTCATATCTCAGAAACTTAAATACAAAGCTTGATGTAAACCCAGAAACACCGGAGAACTGCTGAATACTATGCAGTTTGAAAGATCAAGCCAGCAAATGGCAGATAGTACGTTTTCAAGTTTTCATGAGGATATAGTTGTTGAAAATTCTCTGTATTAGCCAAAGAATAGAACTGTGGTTATCTTACAGGAGGAAAATTAAAATGGATAATTTAGATTTAGATGCTAAAATCAAGGTCTAGGAAAACTTACTTCCCACCTAACTCTCAACCTAAGTTTTGAAGCTTCACCTGTAAAATGGTAATAACATTCCTTCCTACCATTTCTGTCAAGATCAGAAGTTCTCAAAAGATCCAGCTCCCTTACTACGTTTGTGGAATGAATATGTCCAGACACTGCTGCAATGTACACCAGAATAATATAACACCAGGCTAAGGAAAATACACTAGTGCTAAATGCCTACTTCTTAAAAATCACACCCAATTATTAGAAGAAAAATCCATCTTAGTTCATCATCTCCTTATCGCTTCCTCTTTCCCTCCCTGCAGTCTGTCTTTGTTGGATGCTCAGCCCTCAGAACTGGACCTGGATCATAAAAATGACCAGAGGACTGGAACACCTGTCCTATAATGAAAGGCTGAAAGAGTTGAGACTGTTCAGCCTGGAGAAGAGAAGGCTCCAATGTGACCTTATTTCTGCCTTTCAAAACCTAAAGGGGGCCTATAAGGAGGATGGGGACAGGCCTTTTAACAGAGCCTGTTGTGATAGGACAAGGGGTCATGGTTTTAAGCGGAAGGAGGGTAGGTTTAGGTTAGAGATAAGGAAGAAGTTTTTCACCATGAGGGTGATGAAACACTGGAACATGTTGCCCGGAGATGTGGTAGATTCCCTGTCCATGGAGACATTCAAGGCCAGGTTTGATTGGGCCCTGAGCAACCCGATCTAGTGGGGGTTGTCCCTGCCCATGGCAGAGGAGTTTGACTGGATGATCTATAAGGTCCCTTCCAACTCAGGCTATTCTGTGATTCTGTAGGCACCCCCCCGGGCAGTACACTACACTGCCTTCTACCACCTACACAAACAATAAGTGAAATTAATGTGCCTCCATGATTTTGGTGAAAGGGTGGCTGTGGCTTTGGTTCCTTTGTTTGTTTTAGGACCTTAAAACTGAGGAGAATTTAACATCAGGACCTGGCTGAGCACCCTCCCAGCTCATCACAGAAAGGTCTTGTCTGTGCCAGTTTAGAGCTTATTGATTTGTGGGAGAGATTTTAGGCTTAGTAACTTACCTCCCAAATGTACCGTCTATTAACAGCAAGCTTGACGATTAGCAGGCTCCTGCCCTATAACTTTGATTTAAGTATATCTCCTTTGTCTGTGCTCCACCTCTGCTGAAGAGCAGCGTGAGAGCTGCCAAGCAAAGTTGCCAACTCCTGCACAGGAGTTAGCACGGGCAGCAGTCACTCCTAATAACAGTTTGCACTTCTCCCGTGCACCTTGAAGCCTTGTTTTTGAAGCATCTAACATCAACCTTCTGTAGCTGACCCTTGCTGTATTTAACAAGTATCTTTTGTTTCAGCAGCTTCTCTGCTAATCTCACACTTGCGCGAAATTGTTGTTGACGAGGTGAGACCCTTTGTGGAGCTGCCTCCTGCAGAGGACCTTTAGCTTAAATGAAAATGACAGCACTTCAGCAAGGCCTAACGAAAAGTCTTTGACAGAACATAGAATCACAAAGAGAAGTAATTCTTGCTGCTGTCATAAAACATTGCTTTTTTCAGCCTTCAGGACCATATGGTATGGCACCATCGCAAAGGTAGCAGTTGCTGGCACCATCTACTGGTAAATGCCTTGAAGTGAAAAAATAGAGGTGGTTTTGTTTCCTTAGAGTGGATTTCAAAAGAAAAAAAATAGTATATGATCAACTTTCAGATGTGCGGTAGTCAGTGCCACGCTAATGACAGCTCTCCAGGTTCACTGGTAGGGAAGGAGCCCAAAGAAGGAACTACAAGCTACAGCTTCTTTGTTCCCTCCAGCCCATGGATGATACTTGACTTTTCAGCTGCCTATTCTGCTCTCCACGCCTCTTTTCCTCTTACTGGAAAACTGCATTAGGATGTGGTGCAATGGAAGCACAGCAAAAGCGTCACAGCCAAGTGCTAGAAATAGAGTCCTGACAGAGGACTTGCCTGTCTGAGAGGAATTCAGGATAGATGGAGCTGTGTCAACATTACAAAAGAATTTAAACAAAGACAGACTGGTCTGTAGTACTATGATTCACTCTAAGTATGATCCAAACATTATCAAATGGGAACACTTTCTTTTGCTCCATTGGGAATTAAAGCAATCACTAGGCAAAATGTATTGACAGGGAAGTTTGATACTTCATAGAAACTTTTCTGATTTAACTGTAAAACTGTCTGTCCTCAGAGGGATGATGGTGTAGTTAACTTAGACATATTAAGCGCAGCCTACTGTTTGGTTTTGTTTGGGTTGGTTTTTTTTAGCTCGGACTTTGAGTTTAAAAAAACATGCAGATAAATGGCATCTTAGCTTAAGAAATCACAGTATATTTGCCCATTTTTCATTGATACTGATTGAAAGATAATTGTGAGTCTTGGATTAGGGACATCAGAGGAATAGATCAACACTCGTATTCAATCAATTTTGGTTGTGTTCTCTGCATAAATCAAGTCCAGAAAAGGTCTTAGCTAAGACATTTAATTCCAATGTTTTCACCTGACAGTACAAACAGTATAAACAGAGCCAGATCGAAATGATTTTATGCTCATTTATAGATTATCAGAGGTGATCATAAAGAAATTCACCAACACTTCTGTCAGAATCAGGATGAAATATTCAGACTCACAACCAGGCAAACCAGGAAATGCTGAAGTCCCAAAGCCCTTGCCTCACATTTCTTCCTGCACAGTGCATAGGCCACCTCCACTCTGACCTACAGGACAAATGACTGCCTGAACCTGGTCTTCTGCTTAGACATGAAGATGTCTGACAACCAGTCACTCTCTTGAAGGGACTATCCTGTTTGAGGCAGTGAGCAGCAACTTTCAAGCTTCCAGACAATGATGCTGATTCATTACCACTTAAATCTTCACAATTTCCTGCTATCCTTTACCGGACAGAGGACAGAAACTACAGTTAACTGCCAAAAAGCAGGAACTGGTACAAATATGATGTAACACAGTAAAGTCCTGAGCCAAGATCTGTTGAACCAGCCAAATTGCATCCCAGTGAACTATTTGAAACCATAAAACCATCAGTTCTGAGAAGCTGTACTCTACATCAGTGCCCAACACCAAATACTGCCAAGTAATCTCACTACATTTCACTTTAAGTAACCCAGACATTTGAGAAACTTCCCCAGACAGCATGGACCACTTCTGCCTCTTTCCATCAGCTGAGAACCCAGCTGTGCTCCCACAATTCATTACATTCACTCAGTGAGAGATTATGATACTTGAAAGAAATTTTAACCAAAAAGTGGTGATCCAGTCCATGGTTCTGTTCAGTCTCAAGAAACAGCCCCTTGAATTGTCATTCTGCTTCATTCAGGAGACAATTCTCCTTTTCTTCCCTCAAGTGATATGATGTTTGTTGAAATCCATCTTTCAGATGATAGTGGTAACAGCTATTGGTTTTGGACTGTGATGGAATGACCATTCTGATGTAAAATCAAACTTCCCATCCTTCATTTTATGTGCAAAGTATGTATCTGTGCCATTGTCCTGAAATATCTATGGAGTCCAGCTGCTGAAATCCAAATGTCAGCAAGATCCAGGCTTAAATTTGGAGAGTTTGTCAGTAAAACCATTTAAACTGCTACAGAGGATGTGTTGTGAAGTGTTTCCACTGCCTATGCCTCAGTCTCCTTTGCTCCACCAGTCTCTCTTGGCTTGCCACTGGTTCTTGAATTTAGTCTCGACACCTTCATAACTATTTTGTGTTTGGTCAGTGCTTCCACACATACGTAAAAGAGCCTTGCTCCACATTTGCCTAACAATCCTTTCGCTTACTCCTTTTTCCCTTCACCAAATATGAACAAACCTCTCTTCTTTTCCAGATTTCCATTACCTGGCAGTCAATGGCAGCATTGCTTTTGTGCCCCCACAGCCACCAGGTTTATAGATGAATTTTCATTTAAGAGAAAAAATTTAAACCTTCTTCGATGAACATATACAACTGACCTGTTTCTTTCCTTACAAGGGGCAAAAGACCATCTCATGACAGTTCCCATACTTCTCCAAGTGCTCCAATAAGTATCTAAGAAACAAGAAAACAAGAGAAAGTAAAATGGTTTGTCTGATCCTTTCTCCACCAAAATAATGCAATTTCTCTTATATTTTGTAATTTATTTATATCAGAATTAAGGTTAGAAACCAAAGTAAATAATTCTGTCTCTCTTTTTTTCACTTCCTTTTACAATACTGTTGCAAACAGTGCTATTTCTTGACAATACCTGATACTTTTTGCTTCAATCTTTTTGGCTTTTTACATGGTCAGGTATTCCAAGTAATGTTTTTTCTCTGCATGAAAAAACCTGAGTAGCCCAAATTTTGTATTTGGTTTCTTCACTCATCCTTAAAAGCTACTTGGTGTGTTGTTTTTCTCCAAGCCCTACTCTGAATTGTATTAATCTGACTACAGGAAGGTAGTTTTGTGGCAAACATATAGGTGTGGTTATGGTCTTGATCTTCTGTCACAATTATATGACTTCCCATACTTCTGGGCCTGATTCTGACCATATAAATCCTGCAAGATGCTGCAGGTATAAGACATCACCATTTCCTACTGATTATTTTATGAAGACATTCAGCAAGTCACAGATTTAAGCTTTGTTGGTGCCAACAGCTCCCAGCTGGGTGAGAGAACAGAACTGATCTCTCTGTGCTTGTATCTTCTTTAATAAAGAAAATTGGGAGGCATTGAAGCATCTAAATGCTTACAAACTCATCAAAATTCAGGTGTTGAAGTCTTCCTTTCTAAGGTGACTTGGTCATCAGATGCCTCGTTACTACACCACATCAGTAGGACTCACATACTCTTGAGAATTTTATGTAATAACTATTTCTTCTGTTGTAGAAGTGCAGCAATATTTATAAATTCCTCCAAGAGCCTTAGATGAAAGGGCCTGTAAATGTAGAATACATTATTAACTCTCATTAATTCATTTCATAAAGTACCTCTACGACCCCATCCTGATGTCTTTAAGAGTTGCTGCTGCATCTGGAACTGTCTCCAGTTACAGTTGGGATTAGTGTTAGACAAAGTGCAAATTTGAATAACCTGGCTATGAAAGGAAGGGAACAGACGACTGTTCACAGGATTTTTATTTGTGTAAAGTATTTTTATACATCCTGTAAACATTAATGAACCAACAAAGGTTGACTGCCAGTCTACCTTCTTTCTGATTAATTTGCTCATTTTAGGCTATGATCCTTTATTTCTTCCTTCAAGGAAAAAGAAATCCTTTTCTGTTGCTTTCCTTTCCTGTCCTTTCACTGTTGCCTGAACTATTCATTAATTTTCCAACTAAAAAAATTCTTCAGTTAACTCTTCTGCATCTTTGTTACTTCTTTAACTATTCAAAGAGTGCTGGACATGTACCAGAGGAACAACTCCCACTTCAGAAACAGGAAATTCAGATTCGTTTACTATGAAGTGGAATAGGTCATCTTAAAATTAAGTGATTAAGAAAAAAAACCCAACAAAAGTAGTTAGTGCCACACAATTGAAGTGTGATTGATCAGTTGCAGCTGCTTTAAAAACATTATCTTCTTCAAAACATGTTTTATTCTTCAAGGAAAAAGCCCAAAATCTTGAGGGTAAGATTATCCCTTATTTGATGTAAAAAAAAAATAAAAAATAAAAAATTGTTGACTGTAATCAGTTTTCTTCATCTCACTAATGAATAAGTCAAATTCATTTCAGGGATAGATTAGACTTTCTTGTGATGTGACATATTCTGGAATGCCATTAGTGGTTTGTGCTGTGCATATGGTGCTCATTTTAAACTACCTATACACTGTTCACAGCACTTTAAATGATTACATAGTAGGTATGTGTTTATATATAGTATGTAATCATCTCAAATGCTAGGATTGCAATATGAATAGGTAATAAGAAATAAACTTTACTTTTGATTACATAGGTCTGTGATTAATTGTTTGAACTTTGGTAAATGAAAGTTTTTTTAAAAAGAAAACAACTGAAAATGGGCTGTTATTATTTGAGGTTAATATATATTTTATAGGGTTTATGTGCAGAGTTGAGCACTTTTTTAGGTTTCGTTTCATTTTTTATTCAATTTGGTTTATTACTTTATTCATTGATTTCCCATAATAATGTTTGTGTTTATATACTGCCTTTCATCTGAGGCTTATAAAGTACTTCACAAACATTAATATATGTTTCTCACCACTTTTATTTACATTGCCCTTCTAATGAAAGACTAGCTGTGTATAAATTACACTGAGGTAGCAACAGAAGTAGAAGACAGAACACGCACCAGGGAAAGACAAAATAAAGAAATTAAAGTCCCAAATTCTACACCCCAGGTATCTGTTCCAATTTCTAGGTTGCCCTCCCCAAAGAAAGGCAAGCTTGTGGACAGTACGGCTGCTTTAGGGCTGTGTCAACTATACAGTGATCACTCAGACATTAGTCTAATCCATTCTTAAAAATTTCCAACTATGGAGATTTTCTGGGGAGAGCACAGAATCTATTCTCACACTGAAATACTATTAGAAACTTTTTCTTAATATCTAATCTAAATCAGTTGTTTCAGGTTTAGCTCATTACTTCATGCCTCATTCACTTGGACACAGAGAAAAATTATTCCCTATCTTTGCAGCAGTGTCTTCTGAATTTGAAGGTAATTATTATCTAGCACCTTTGCCTACTCTTCTCTTTAGATGAAATAACAGCAGTTCATTAAATCTTCACTAGTACAGTCATCCTCGTTGCCTTTCGCTTCTCATTCTCCTGTCTCATCCCCCATGAAGTGTAGTGTTGAAAATGGACAAATACCATTTGTCCATTTTCCATTCGTTCATTTTGTGCTTTCGCTTACCCTGCAGGGCATGTTCCTTCTTGTGCAACCAGTGAGTGCTTGTATTTTCTGCAACAGCTTGACAGTGTTTCAGTGTTTCCATTAGTGATGCCCAGTGAGAAGCCAGATCTTCCCCCGTAGACCCACCACCCAGCTTCTTCTGAACCGGCACAGCTGGTTATCATTGCTCAAGTTCAGCACGTCATATTTGTCTTTATTCAACTCCATTCTATTTTTCAGGCCATTTCTCTAAATCATCAAGTTCTTAAAATTTTTTTCTTATTTCTACAAGCCTGAATACCTATGGTGGTATTGTCTTCATATTTAATAAGCATAGCCATCATTTTATCATCCAAGTTACTGATGAAAAGGCTGAGTACTGCTGCAGCCAGAGTACAGTGAATCCTGCCCGATAGTTTGGCAGTGAATCATTAATAACCTCTCTGTGATTGTGGCTTTCCAGACAGTCTTGTGTCAACCTTAGGGCAGCTTAATGACAGACACACAACGCTGGCTAGTTCTACTATAGCTGTTTTATTCCTTCATAGGAAAAGGTTAGTTTAAAACTCAGATAATTTGCTTTTGACAGACGTCTGCTGTTTCATACTTTCTTGGGTTGTTTTTGTTTGGGTTTGTTGTTTTCTTTTCCTGACAAGGGATATGATTGTTTCTTCGGTATTTTTTTTCTGAGAAGGCTGACTGATCCTTTATTTCTCTGATCCTCCTTTTTTCTCTTTTTAAAAAAAAGGATTGCATTTGTCCCTATCCCTGGGTCTAGGACTTCACAAATCCTCCACACTTTCTCAAAGATAACCTTTAATGGCGCCATTTGATTCACTTCATTCTTAGCTTCCCAGTGAAGAGAGATCAATTCCAGCCAATTTCAAACACTGAACCTTGCTTAGTTCTCACAGATGACTTCTTCTCCTGCTCTAGTCCCAAATCCTGCCTTTTTGCCACTAGTATTGTGCAACTGATCTTCCTCCTGACAGTTACACTCCGATCCATAAAAAAAGAAAGGTATGAAGTACATTAGCTTTCTCAGCAGTACCCATCAATAAAATTGCTACCTAAAACAGTAGACCAGTGCTCTCCATCATTGATACTCTCTATATTCCTTTCTGCTGCAACTTATTTTGTGTCTTAATGAAAAGGCCGACTACTGCAATAACCAGGATAAAATCCTGCAGAATCCCATTTGATACGTCCTTCTACTTTTATCTTACGTTGTACAATATATCATTATCAAACCAGTCTTATTAGCATAAAGGGCTATTTGTAAGACAAAAGGTCTTTGGGCATCTTCATATTCCTTCCACTTGTATGAGATTTTTACAGAAATATAGATTTGACAGGAGTCTCAACCAGTTTCCAGAAAAGGCTCCTTAACCACAGGCACTCGCCACTTTCTGCTTGACATTTAATAGATTTCACCTACGTAGTTACAATATATGTGGTGCTGATATAACACTTGACATCAGAAGAGTTCAAAGCACTTTCCACATTGAACTTTTTAATAAGGCAAAAGTAAGTAAAGTGACTTTCCTGAGGTCACCCAGCAAGTTAGTGGCTGAGCCAAGAATGCAGTCCAGAACTCCTGAATCCCAAGCCAATGCTCCATCATTATGCCATCCAGCCTCCCATATTATTAATGCTCAGCCTAAATATATTCTTATAGCAATTGATTTAATGCCATTAGTTTCAGACAGCTAATCCAAAGCTCCTTTAGTTATCCAGATCCCAGGGATTTGCTGGAACAAAGAACTCAGGACTGATCCAGAAAATAACATTATGACTTTTTTCTGGAAGCCTCGCTACTTTTTTTTAGTTGAAGTTATTGCAAAGGGAAATTATCACAATTCAAAATCCACTGAAAATCAAATGGAAAGGTTACATTTAACTGAGTATGTTTGTGATCAGGCCCACAATGCTTTCCTACATTTCCTTTTCAGACCATAACGTTCAATAAAGATGTATGGTAATAATTAATGGGGTGAAGTCAAGATAATGATCATGATACATGAAAAGAGAGTTAAGTAAAAAAATCTTTAGGGTCTTAAACAGGTAAGAGGGGTGGATGGAAGTGGGGGCTAGAGAAAAATTACATTCTTCTGCCACCTCGGGCACAAAAGCCGATAACACTGTGTAAATAATTGAAGTAGACCAGATTAGAACAACAAAAGGGAGGTAAAGTATCATCACTTAAAGATATGAAAAAGACTTTGGAGTGCCTAAGTCCTTTGGAAATGCCTAGAAGGGTTCATTTCAAAGACCTCTGAAGACAGCAGAAAAGTTGAAGAGCTCAAAGAAAATTACATATTCATTAATCATGTGAGAACATAGGGGAATCGAGACAGGGAGAAAAATACATGCTAAGAGAAAGATCAAGAAGAGGCACAGAAATCGTTATATAAAATAAGTCACATTGTCTATGCTTTGCCTTTCATAAGCCATCATGTTAAACTAGGTGGAGAAGCAGAAGGTAAAAACACCATTCAATCTATATCTCAGACCAGCATATAGATTTGCACACTCACCTGGATTTCTCCATGGGATAGTTTCAAGTTGCCATAGCTTTCAGAAAGCTCTCCTTATGCTGTGTGTTCTCCAGGACTGAATTTCAGATAATGGAATATTGTTGTCTTTCCATTCACGTGGTATCTTTCCTTCGCAGGACATTTGTTTTTCTCATACAGTTAGCCTTGGTGGTAGATTTTTGAAACAGGCTTTGTTCTTCATAGTGCTTTTTAATTGTCATTATATAACAACACCAATTATTATGTTCTATGTCAATGAAATCTACCATATCTTTTACAATTTAGAATAACTTATTTTTATTATCTTTGCTCCAATATGGATGTCAGTGTTCTTTACAGCAAATCTAGTAACATAATAGCTTTTGTTTTCCACAGCTGAATACATTAAGAGAATGCCTTGTGCTTCAAATAAAATATAAATACAAAACTAAAAATAAAATATTTGAAGAGAAAATATAAGAATTGCAATAACATATAATGGAAAAACAATATTTTATCAATTCTAATCAGAAATAGGCCTAGAACAACAGAAAAAATTAAATTCCATCTTACCAAATTTTCAGCATATTGATACCAGAGCTTTACATGGCTATAGAGACTAAACATCTGAATTATCTTTTACGTTTAGATTCAGTGTCCACCAAGCATGATTCATTATACCACCTGCATATATTACAGTCTCAGAACAACAAGTTTGAAATGGTCCATCTTAGAGAGGGAATATTTAGAGAAACAGTAGATTTAACAATGTTTTGTACAAAGACCATTGTTGTTACCTATGTACCCAAGCCGAGATGTAAATATACTTTTATGTGCATATACGAAGCACATACAAATAAACTTTTTATAAAGTATGTACAAGTATATTTTAAATATACTTTTCATGACAAAGCAGAAAAGAAAAGCCTGTGACTCACGTTTAGGCTGTAGAGCAGGTTTACATGCAAATCTCTCCAGTCATTCACAGGAGATTTTTATCTGTAGGCAGAAAGCAAACACCTCTCAATACAAATCTCATGTGATTGATATCATAGTGTCAGAATACAAGCTCTGAATCTTCAGTAAATTGCTCATCCCACGTATAATATGTTACTGTATATATATCTGTCGTGAACCCTGTTTGAATCCACTGCTGCTCATTTTGTGTCAGACTGCTGATCACCATACTGGTCTCAAATCAGAGGAACAGTTGAACATCTGCTTCATGCACTCAACTGCCAGGTCTGAACTTTGAGTACTTGAAGAAAACCATAACAAATCTCACACACAGTAATCTGCATCATTTCATCACTATCCACTAGTCGCTGATCATATTATTCCCCAGTCCTTCAAGCCTTAATCCTTGTGATTTTTACTTGACAGTATGATTTCTATCCACGTGTTTGGTTTGCTTTGCCATTTTTCACCTTCAATTATGAGAAGCAAAAGGTAGAGAAGGTCGCTGGAAGTAATTTTTATTGCCTTTTTGGACAGCAGTAGTTTAGGGATGGAGATTAACACTTAAGAAAAAGAGCTGCACTTCCTTGCATACCTAAGTGTATTGCCCATGCTAAATTCTGATTGTGGGGGGATGTGCTCTTTAGTATTGCCTTTGCTAGGGCTGTGTTGCTCTCTTTTCTCAGCCAAGTGCAAACCTCATGGTTTTAACAGTTTTCAGAGAGGTTCCTTTTGCCTTTCACCTAAATAAAATCCAAACCTCCTCTTACTCACCACGACTGACACTCATACAGAAACCTGTGCAAAGACATACGTATATACTAACTTGAACTGAAAATGGATGGCTATGAAGTAGCAAAAGCTTTTTGCGGCATAGGTGTGTTTGGACATTTTCCCTTTGCACCAGTCATGCTTCCTCTGTGCACTCACCTACCTGCAAGAAGTTGTTTAAGAGTTTCTTCAACTGTTCTGTGCTAATGGAAAAATCATACTATATCAGGCTGATGTTTCCCATCTAAGCTGGGCTGAGTGTAGTGCTTACAGAGGTAAAAGCATAAAATAGCCAGGAAGTATTTATTTTCTTTTGTGAAGTTTTTCTGTGGGTCAAGCTTATGAAATGGTCCTGAGAGAATTCAGCGCACCTCCTGAATACATTTTTTCAAATATTCTTTCAAACAGCAAGCCACCACATAACTATAGATGTCTACACTTTCAACATCAAGGACTGTGTTGTATGAACATGAATTGTTTATTTCTACAAAGCTGAAGGTTGGTAGCATCAGCATTTGAAATTCTGTTCATGAAAGGAAAATGATAATGACAAACTCTTTTTATAGAAGTATCTAAGGAACCACTGAAAAAGCCTGAAGCTACCTTTCTCTTTTGAAAGTGGCGTTTCTAAATGTCATACATCTTTTCAGCAATTGAAAATATAATGATAGTAGGAAATTTCCTTTACAAATTACCACAGCATTTTTTCCTACTGGAACATCTTTATCCAGTAAAACTGCAGAAACTTTAGGACTATACTAGTTCACAGATCTTTATCATCTTCCCCAAAAAACAAAACTCTTAGCCTACCATAATCACCATCTTTGGCCAAACACAGTGAAAGCGCACATACCTGCCAGGAGGACAAAACAGTGGCATTTGATGATATTTTAGATATGTTGACTGTAGCAGCCAACTGGGTGGAGTTTGGACTTTTCACAGAACACACAGTTTCTAATACTAGGTCTGAAGCCTATAAATCTGTGAGTCAAATGTTTAGGCATGAGCACTTCCTTAAGAACAGAAGTTTTAAAAATTTTTGCATATTATTCCTACACTTTATTGGTAGCTTCTGATAGACCAATAGAAGTCTTATGGAACCAGAACTATTTTGTTCATAAAATCCAGGACAGTCTCACACAGCTAATGAAGCAGCTGATGCTTATTCTAGTACAAACAGAAGTTTTTACATGGGGCATTGTGAAACGTTTAACTTTGAGTTCATTGAGGTTGAAAAGAAGACAAGAGCACAAGAAGACAAGAGAACATTAAAACTTAAATAAATTAGAGTAGGTTTTCTCATGTATCAATGGAGGCAATTTCCTGAGGACTTTGAAATCTGTTTCGTAGCATTAATTCTTCATAAGTAGCCTTAGAATTCTTTGTTTCCACTTCACTTCAAAATATATCCCTGATGGAGCATCTCCTCAAGTAAACGTCATTCTGATTTTATCAGTAAAATGTACCAGCCAAAAAAAAAAGTCTTTTAACTAATCCGTACCTTTGGCAGCTGAACAAATTGTTTCATGTTGGAAGGACAAAACCTTGACAAGTATTTTTAATGATAAGTCAAGGCCTGACCTCAGTATCTACAAATGTAATATACATTTGCAAACTAAATTATGAAAGCAAAATTCACTAACTGCATCTCCAAGTGCCTGATTGATATTTTTATATTAAGAAACAAACTAATATTTGTGCAAAACTGTGGGCAAAACATTAGGTCACATAAAGAAAGTCAATATTCATTTCAATATTTAACTCCTTGCTGGACAAGTAAGTCTAGGGATTTAATGCCCAATCAGCATGCCATCTTATGTATAATTGTTAATATTAACTTCTGTGTTAACACCAAAGTATGTAACGTGATAAATCTGATTTAAGGTCTTAATACACATTCCTACCTTTTTGGTTAAGCAATATATTGAAGCATGCAAGGTTACGATATTTGTTATTTTTGGCAAAGGTTTGTTATGTGTAGTGAATTAAAATGCAAAACTCCTTAGTATAATAAAGGCATATGTATATTATGCTGAAAATTTACCCAAAGTATAAAAATAAGTGAATAAATGGTTGCATTCTTAACCTATTCACTGAATTTTCCACTTTTAATTTACTATTCTCATTCATGCTAGAGGAGTCATTTATTGAAAGCTCATTTCATAGTGAAGACCAAAACTATTAAGGAAGCAATTCCTTCCACTACTTTGAAAGACAACAGCTTGACATGTTGTGTATACTGCCTGAATTTAAAGAGATTTAGTTCGTCTTTCAAAGGAAGATTGTGACAAAGCCGTCTTAACGTAACCCATCTTTTGATCACAAGTTATAATAATTAGCTACGATATTCCTGGCCTGTTTCTACTGATTGTATTTAATATAAAATGCATCAGTCAGCCATGTCAGAAAAATCAGGGTCCAACTCCCATTTGTCTGCAACATCAAATCATCTGGTAGCTCAAATAAAACCACAACACATCACAACTTGAAGCTCAAGCTTTGGACTGCAGAATAATGGTAGGAAATAATAACTGACACTTTAAAGTTTATGATAGTTCCAAAAATAGTTAATGCTGCTTACTGTAAAGAAATATTAATAAAGCAGGCCACTTAAAAGATCAGAGCACCTCTGCTTTTTATCACTATGATTTGGCATTATATACTTGCATATCAGTGAAATACGTCACCTAAGATATACTGCTATTTTCTCATATAGAAGCAGTCTTTTTCATTTAATGTAAACTGCAGTTCAGCTCATGGTAAAAACTGCTTACCTTTCTGCAGATTTATTTTTATGTCCTGTTATAGCTGATATTTTACACTGTTAGATCCTTCTTTTCTCCTCCTCACCCCATTTTCACTCTTAAAACAAGCATCGAATGAGTAGAGCAAGGAGCATGTGAGCAGGTTACTTGTCACCAGAGCCATCAAACCTGTTTACTATGATCAGAGTAATTATATTATTACCCATGTTAGTTCATTAATGATGAATGATGCAAAAGGAGAGAACAACTGAGTTGGACTCTCAGATCTCCCTTCGAATTTCCGTGAAGGAAGCAAAACAGCTCTGTGAACAGTAGAACTGCTGAAAGCAGGTCCGTATGGACTTAATGCCCTGTCTTTCAACTATCAGGTGCCCAAAAGTGCAAATTCTCACTGAGCTTCTTCAGTGAGACAAAATTAAGAGTGCATTTCTCTGTGGATGCTCTGCTGTCTAATAAGAGCTGGACTGCCAATAAACTCTTCCATTGAACATGCAGCATTTTGGACGCAACTTAAAAGTTACAGAACTATAGCATGCCTTACAAGTTATCTTTTCATAGCTTATACTACATAAAAGAACAAGCTTTACCAATAGAGCATCCATACACTGCAGAATCTCCCACTCTTTCCATTTCTTTCTAAAATAACATTTCAGCAGGTCCTTGCTGAAAGCTGAACATATGTATGCATTTTCACCGCAAAAAAGATCATATCAATCATTCAGAAAAACGATTGATAGAATAGCATCTTTTCATCAATTCAGCTACAAAACTGCAGGACCACCACTGACCTGGTGAAGACTGTATGTCTCATTCATTTATGACTTTGAATCACTTTGTTGTTTTTTTTTGTTTTGTTTATATTATGCAAATTAGCACCAAAAATTCCATTCTCCAGCAGTTACTCAGACCAAAATTTTCAGTGGATTTATTACTACCTAAAGTGTACCTCTGAAACTGAGACTCTTACCTCCTACAAAGTGTCGTGTGGATTCTGATGACAGCTTTTGTTGACAATTTCATTTCCAATACGTTGTCATTGTTGGCAGAATGGAAACTGTTTCCCACTGAATTCGTGTTCAATCCTCCTATTGTCTTGCCAAGAACTTTAAAATAATTAGATAACATTTCATATGTTAGAAGTCACATTTCACCGATTTATGAACATTAATAACAATATTAACTTAAAATTTAAGATTACATATATATGAAGGTGTGTGTATGCAAATTTTTATATGTAAAATTTACACACCTACAAGACTGAGTGACTGAAAATTACATGCATACACATATAAATGTATAGAACTCACATGTATGGACATAGTTTTCCTCCACAGCTAGAACACCGAAACATAAACCCATTTATAATCATCCTCCAAGCACAAGAAAAGTTTCCCATAAATGTTGTCATTTGACCTTTTCAGAAAAGGTCACCAAAAGGCCATCGATCTCTCATTGGATTTTGATTACACACACTTTGAACCAAGGATCTTTACATTTACTGCTCTCATTTATCACAGAACATTGATTACAGGAAACATCCAAATTCTGACATTTCAAAGGTCAGTTTAAAATTTTTAAAAATTCCCCTCCATTATTCATTTTACTGCATCTTCTGTTCACGAGTAATCCACTAGAAACACAAGTTTACTCCTTGAGGTAAATAATTTACATCAGAAGCTCAGGTTTGAGTGGAATTAAAAAATACTAAAATGAAAGACAGCTGATTACACTAGCTATTCATCATATTTTGCTCAAGATAAATATCTTTAAGTTTGTTTAGATGTGAGGGTGGTTGACTGGATTTTTGAGTGGGAAAGGGATTGCTGTTGTTGTTACTAGTTCTACTCCAGTTAAAGGAGTGACACCAAACTTGAAAACAAACACTGCATATTGTTTTAATTTCTGAGTTACCACATTGCCATGTACAATGTCAGCAGCATTACATCTCCCCAGCTTCCTTGAATTCTTCAAGTCCATGCTTAGGCAAAGCAGCAGGCATGTCTAATCAGCTCCTGTATTCTGTTTCAACATTTCAGTGGAACACATTCCCTTTTTAAATGCTCATAAAATAATTGTCTTCTACCATATATTTTAGTCATTTGAACTATAATAAATGCCATTGATTACACAAGAAAAATTTAGAATTTATCCAGAATCTTAATTTGGTGTTCTGTTGCAATAATCAAGCGAAATAAATTTTGATAGTTCTGAGCATTAATGTGATGCTCAGTTTAATAGGAAAGGGGAACACTCATCTGTGATTTTTTCTTTTTTAATGAGACACAAAGGTACTTGCTTCCCTTACCAATAGTTTAATCAATGGGATCTTTGCACGAAGGTATTTCTGATTGAGCTTGAAAAACTCACTGGTGTACATCTCCATATAGACACAGCCACTGTAGTGACCTGTAAAGGGATATTAGAACATTAATTTTTTTTTATGCACTTTATCAACTATTTGATAAGCACAAATACAATTATGTATATTTGCAAGATCACTTCCAGGTTTTCCTTTCCCCACCCCGCCACTGTTGTACCTGCCCTGGGATTTTGCCACAAAATTCTATTGTCCTTTTAATTAACTGGGGATATTCAACTTCAAGAGAAGGCCCCATAATTTCTGAAGTGGTAGGTCCCTTGCTCCATAACTACTTCACGCAGATGAAACCTGTACAGCTGTTGACCTCAGCGGCCCTGTTTGCTAAGTGCTCTTACACATAATTGGTCCAGAGCAAACCTAGTGAGGTCCCCTGACTTGTATTAACCAGGCATTTATATGCATCTCAGCAGGCATTAGCCTGTTCGAAGAAAAGCTACAGGACTGCGGTAGAAAATACACCATTCTTAAACTTTGAGAGTAACAAAATATGAAACCTTACAAACTGTCTCGCAAAACTATGCTCAGGAATCCTAAAGTATATTGCTGGTGCACATTTTCATAGGTTGAGTTGACCTGTGGTATTACATCTTGACTTTATTTCGAGCATATATATACACTGATGTATATTTTGATAGAGACTATATGGGATATCGGGGCTTTGCATAATGCAGTGTACCAGAGTAATGATATACTTAATCCTGAATAGCTGAATAAATACCAAACAAAATCAATTTCATAACTCTGGTATTGCCCCAGGACTGCAATAACATATGTCCTTTCCCTTTGGAATATTTGTTCAGTGCACTGTAAAATGCATAAAACAGATATGCCCAAGAGTGGTGTTAGGACTTTTTGTGTAGGAAACAGCTTCTGTACCAACATGCCATGCTGGCTGCCATTCCTGAAAGCTATTTTTATGTGATTGCAAACTGCACAGTTAAGATCCAGAATCACTAAAACCTCTCAACTGTTTTAATGCCATAGAAGATGATAACAATTGTGAAGCGACGTGACCAAACAGTGTGCAAACTGTTGCTTCTAGAGACACAGACTCACAGTTGCAGGATCATACCTTTGATGTGTCCATGTAACTTGTCTGCTACAAGGCATGGAAGAAAACTTTCTGCATTAGTGAATTCCTACATGTTAAATATAAAAATGAAAGAAAAAATAAACACATAGTTTCTATTCCCACAGCCCAGACTTTCTTTGACTTGTATTCTCTGGAGAGCTACAGCATGTCAGATGACTGCTCATGTTTTAACCAAGGACTGAGCTGGTCCCTCAGGTGCTTCAGATCTGAGAAATGAAAACACACTTTTAAATTACTTCCTTCTCCCTCACTTCCATGACCTGCACTGATTATGGTTTTTCCCGCTTCATAATTCAAATGAAAGAAGGGAGAATTCTAAACCACAGCTGGCAGGATATCGTACTCCATTTCATTAGTCTTTTTAATACAGATTAATAATATTCTCTCATGTTTTGATGAGATGATCACACTTCCTTGTGCATCCTGAGAAGCACTTTCTCTAGTCTAAATTCCAACTAGTGCTGTATGATCATCCAGGAAGAGCTATTAGGAGTTCTTTCATTTCTCTGTGTTTGATAGACATCTGGTAAGTATATAGCAACACAGTAGGGAGGCCACATGCTGTTCTCTCCTCCCATAAATTGTCCTTTGCTTTCCTCCTGCACTGAACCATGCAGCCCAGCCCAGTGCATCGAGATCCAGGGAACAGAACAGAGACATCAGGGAGGAGATTAGAAAATTGAAAGAAGCTGCATTTTCCACTTGCAGATAACATATTATCCACACAGATTACCCAGGATGTGCTTTACATGTAATATTTTCTCAGTCCTCACTCAGAAACATTTAGGATTTTGTAGTGTTTGCAGTGTTGCTTAGATTGCTGTTAAAGTTAGACAAACACTAAAGAGCTATACCTTCGTTATGGTATACATGTGAGCAATGTATTTATACCTAGCATTACAGCTCTTAATTATGCATTAGACTGAGTAGTCTGGATTTACCAGCAGCACCTTGACACTTCATGAAAAGTTAACTTTAGAATTGAACTGGGCAACTATATTTTGTCTGAACTAATTTGCCATGTTAAATGTAATTGAGCAACCAGAACATTACCTACATTTAATATTCTAAAGAGAATTACAAATGCAAACTACCTGAAAGGGCTGTTCAATACTCACCAAAGTACTGCATAACATTTTCGTCTTGCTGAAATGTACTTACGCACTAAACTGGTTTTAAGGTTTTTTCATTAGTATGTTTGATAGGTCCTGGCTTTGATCTCATAAATACCTGCAGCAGGAGGAGTTCTTTGGAGCACCGTGCCTCAGAAGATGTATTACAGACTACAGAAGATCAGACACCTAAGTGTCAGCTGTAAAGGAAAGAAAGGAAAGCATGCAATGTTATAAAAAGGATGAAGTACTCCAAAAATACCATGCTGTCTAACTGAGCTATCTGATCTCCCTGTTCAGTTTCATATAGTTCCATTTCACCATTATTACAACTAAAAGAGTTAGGACAATTTTAAAGTCATGTAGGTACCTTCAAGTTACACAGCTGTAAGGTACAACCAACCAAAGATGGAACAAAAATCCCAGTTCTCCAGACAGATATAGTGTAGGTCTCAACTGCAGTACAAGTCACTACCGATTGTATAAACCCCAAATCTGAGTTCAACTACACAGTGGAATGTCCGGATCTGGAGTTAAATCTCTGAAAGTCTCATTTACCTCCATTTCCCTCTACTACAGAACCATACAGTGAAACTAGCTACACTGAAAACTGACTATACAGAAGACATTTTCTTATTCAATGGGGTGTCCCCCATTTCTCTATTCAGAACAGAATTTCTGATGGCTTATGAAATCGATATTTTATTTTAAAACAGCAGTAAGTACCACTGAGACAATATCCTCAAGGAGAAGGAATGGGCCAGACCCTCGGGAACATAATCTATTTTTACAGTTTTCAAAACTCTTACTGGTCTAATAAAATCTGTGGTTTAAAGCGTATGTATAAATGCAGACATTTCAGTAAGCTTTTTTACAATCCACAACGGGTCAAACCTCTCAGGAAACCTTCATTCCCCGATACAGGCACAGAATCTGGCCTAATGTTATCACAAAGAGGAATTTATCATTAACCATTTAACCATTAATATTTAGTATTTTGAACATTGCTGGCAGTTTATAAACACATCCTATATATTGTAATTCCAGGTTGCTTTGTTTTGAGAAAAGGTCTAGCTTCTTACAACCACTCCAACTGATTGTATACCTTTCACAATGACCTTTAAAATAACACAACAAAATATGCCTTATTAAAAGAAGGAAAAAAGTTCTCATTTATAAAATTCCTCTTTATCATAAATTAAGTCCTCATAATAACTTTATAATCATACATCATATAGCTAAAATCCATTCTTCACAGTCAGAAGGCTGTATACAATGTTCTAATTGCATTTAGGCACTGCTTCAGGACATGACAGGTGTATGCAGGGGTTGCATTCAGCAAAACTCCTACATGCCACTTGAGTTAAAAACTTCTTTTCTTTGTTCTTTTTCTTTTTTTTAAAAAAAATAATTAGAAGATAGAAACTTTTTGGACTGGCTCACTATTTCTTGTGTGAATAAGTATTTTTGAGGCATGGACAAGTCCCCCCACTGTGATATCTACAATAGAGAACTCACACGCATAACAGAACTTGCCAACTATTAGTCTAGCCAAGGTATTAGCTCTGTTTGTACCAACAAACACCGAGTGCTAGCATTAGATAAAGTACTGAGATTATTGTGGAGGATAGTCTTTCATAATGCTGAAAGCAGACAAGTATATCAAGACTGAGTGTATCTTTCAAACCCCACCACTGTGTAACTATCCTTTATCTACTGTATGCTCTCCTTATGGATTTTCTTTTTACAGCTTCTCATCTTGTGCAGCAGACAGGAAAAGCATTGAAAAAAGAATCAAGCTGAGGCCAAAGATGGCTGAGCTTTGAAAGATGAGAAGATATTGGTTCCAGTGAAGGCAATTCCAGAATTGTCTTTAATGGATCTACAATTTCAGAATTTAAGTACCTAAGACACTGGAAACACCCATGGACTTAATTTGAACTTCAGTGTGGGGTTTGAATCTGTGCAGGAAATTTTTGAGAACAGAATCGATCTGTCCTACTTATTAAGCTCGAAACATTGTTATAATTGCTTTTTTAGTGATCCTTAGGAAACTATTCCTTCAATAAAATGGTAAGTTCTAGGCACTAGCAGCCCATGTGTTACTTACTTCAGCTGACTATTGGCTCACTATGAAACTCAATTTCAGCATCTAATCAGGAAAATCACAACTGCTTTGTCACTGAGACAGGGTTCCCTTCTGAAAGGCCAGCAAGAGTTTCATAGCCAACATACCCAGTTTCAGAAGATTACAAAGAGAAAGATCAGATTGCGTGTAAAGATCAGATTTCCAACGAACTTTGTAAGCTTTTTGTGTTGTGCTTGCAGTCTTTGTAAAGCAAGAGAACAAGAAAATGTAACTGTAACCACAGACAACTATAGGGGCACGCAACACAACCATAATATTACCGACTTGCAGCCATACCTGTGCTTCACGTGTGCCTATTGATACTGGTGTCATTTTTAAACACGAGCTGTGAAAATTGCTTAATGGCAGGTTAATTTCATTTATTCTTATGCAGCTTGCTATTGTAAAGGAATAGCAGTAGGCCTAAAGTCAGAAGGGTGGGTTAAATTGCCTGCTTTTTATGTAATTTTTTTTTTCCTGACTGGAGATCTGTAGTATTTCCTGTGGTTCAGCCTTGTTACACTCTTCACTGAATGTAGAAGTCTGTATTCAGATATCCCAAGAACAAGGCATACTAGGCACTTTGATCATAAGGCCGTCTCCAATACAAGGTGTCTATATACTTTGGCTTTCAACTCTATTCAAGTTTATTATAAACAACCCTCTATAACACTCCCTCACAGTGAGAAGAAAATTACTGAGCTCAGCAGAGCAGTTTTTGGGAGATGGTGTGCATACTTCAACCAGCTGAGCTGAACAGAGTGGCTCGTATGTTTGTGGCTCTTGATTGTTTCAAGGGTACTCATGGGCTGCAGTACCACTATTTTCCATTTTCACTAAAGGAATTGACACAAGAATAGATTCACATTGTGCCACTTGCTGTTCTCAGTCTTTGTCTGAAAACTAAATGCTCAAGAGTACAGTATCTCATTTGTTGGGAAATTGGTTGAAAGGCAGTGTACTTTCAGCTTCACCAATATTCTTTAGTTTGATTCTCCTCAGTTTTGGGTTGGTTTAGGTTTTTGTTTTTTAACGGCTACAAAAAGAAAATAAATGGTAATCAGAAGGAAATTAAGATTTCATACCACAAAATACCTTGCACATGAATGATTTTACAGTGGTCATGATGACAAAGATTGCTCTGGTAGACAGTGGGGAAAAATGAACAACAGTATTTCTCTCCTGTCTAACAATTTCCTCCCTGATCTTCTCCCTTAGGGACAGTCTCTTCACCAAAATGAAGCCTATTCTTTTATCAAGGAATCTCACTCTAAAACCATAGTTCACATGTAATGCTTAGTCTTCATATGCTGTCAAACCAAGATAGGAATGTAGTCCATTAACTTTATGAATTGATAGTAAAATAAAGACCAAGGTACAATTAGCTAACATTCAAAATTAATAGCCAGTATATTTTTAGAGCAATTTATGCTATACTAATCCAAGAAAAAAATAATTGACATTTATTCAGATTTCATGTCCTGAATGAACCAAACAATTGTAGAGCAGAGGAATGTGAGTTGCTCTTGGATTGAGACCACACAGGCAAAATTTAGCCAAAATAAACAAGAGGCATTTGTTCACACAGAAGAGGCATTTGTTCACACAGAAGAGGCATTTAGGATGCAAAGATGGGTATGGCCTTAGGACATTGACACCGATCTCAGTATGACAGTGATGGGACCACATTCTAACAGTGCACACATTAGCATTAGCCAAAATTAAAACCTCCATAGGATGGCTGGAATAACCAGTGGGCTCACTTATGCATTTGCATTTTAATTGCATTACAGGAATTATTGCTGATTGGCATGAAACTTCTGGTCTTGTGGATTGCCAGGGTGAAAGAGCAAGAAGCTGGCAAGACTTTTGTATTCTCTTATCTAAAAGGTCCATCAGGATCTCTAAGACCCAAAGTTCCCATCTTACAGGAGCAGACTTAAAAACCTTACACCAGCTTATCTGAAATCCCACAAAACTGACTGCACCTCTCCACCTTTTCTAGTCATTCCTATTGTTCACTTGTCTCTTACTGTAGATATTTTTGTTTCCTTCCTTCACTGGCTCTCAGAATAATCAAGTAGCCTCCAAATATTTGCTTTCAAAGTAACCTTGAGGCAGAAAAAAAAAAAGCACTGACATTTTATGGACAAAGACACTTTTAAAACTTTCTACAATAGTTTGCATTGAGCTTACTGAACCCACTGTCTCTCATGTGACTGACTCAATGTTTCCCATCAGTAAAAATGATTTCCAATATTTTTCAGAAAAAATACAATGTCAGTAGGGTGCAGTCAAACACAATAGCTGTGAAGAACTCAATAGACTGAATTACTTTTGCACGATTCTCTTTGCCCTGCAAAAAAAGACATTGCAGTATCAATTATATTCAGCAAACATTTCATTTAAAGTAAAAAAAAAAGAAGAATAATTAATTTCTTAGGAGTATGTTGGCAGCATAGGTTACACTGCATCTAGAGAGAAATAGTCTGAAAAAATAATTTACATAAGAAATTGTATCAGGTGGACTGTTATTAGATCTGATCCTGTAAGAGCTACCACTATATGAATTAATAATTCTCATGGGCAACTCCTCATTTGAATAAGGGCTATTTGCAGCAAATTATTGCACTGGGCTCAGTGACTTGCTAGGAAGGGTCAGTGAGAACAGAAATGACAAATACAACGGACAAGTGCCGAGTACTCAGGCCCAGTGAATTTCACACCCTAGCTATATATTAAGCACTAATTTGCTGAGAAAGGAAATATCTGGATCTTAATGTATTTACCTAATCCTGCTTGTGTATCTTTAGTTTTGGTTTTTCATTTAGTACAAAGTTACCCTTAGCACTATATTAGTAAATTGAAAATGTATACATGTACAGTCATATATTTCTAGTTCTTACAGATGTCAGGAATCTCAAACAATGCTTTTTAAGATAAGCGTTGATGTACAGCTTTCTAAGAAAATTTAAGTAGGGAGGATGATGGAGATGGTAACAAATAGATATGTGCAAGGTTGGCATTGTCAGTCTTTAGCCTCTGGAAGGAACAGCACAGAGATACAGAAAGAAATAAAGGTGGGTAAACTGGGAAAAAAATAAGTGAAAACCATGAGCTGAAGAAAGAAGGTTCAAGAGGCACAGCAGCAACAAAAAATAATTTGGAACTGATACAGATTCAAGGACACAAGATGGATATCTTGAAGTTACTGGGGAATAAGAGCCCCTGGTAACATCCAGATATTAAAGTTTATAAAAGTATTTGTATATATTATATATTGACTCTTTGCTATGTGTCTTTTTAACATTGATATGAAAGCCTAAGTGGCAGATCAGTTTTACTGCAATCTCATCCAGACCAGATTTCTGACTTCAGTGGCCATTATCAAACTATTCACTAATGGACTAATAACTCAGGCACCATTCCTAAAAGTACCTCCTGCAGGCAGCTTTATATAATGTCACTGAAGTGATAGAAAAACCACAAAATTACTACACTTTTGAAAAAAAGATGTGATTGAAACACATAGCCCACCAAAATGGTCCAACTGTCAGTGTATGCCAGACCTGATTACAATAGTCACATTAAGTTCCTGGTTAGGATACCCGGGGACAGCAAGACACCATAAGCTTTGGGGGTAATAGCTGAGAAATAATTAAAGTTATTAAATACTAAGACTGATTGGAAATGTTCCATTTCCTAAAACTGAGGTTCTGAAAAAATACCATGGAAAAATCTGTTTCTACAAAAAATGAACACTCATCCGAAACCTGAAACTGCTAAAATAGTTTGCACTCTTGAACAGGTATCACAAATGACTTTTAGGATTCCTCAGAAAACTTAGGAAAGTTTGGATTAATATTCAGATCTGCCCTCTTAATAGAAGAGTCGATTTACTGGCATATGCACACATATGCACATATCTTGTATCTTCTTGTGTCCTCAGGTAGAATGTTGAATCCTACAATCATATGAACCAACACTGTTATTCCAGTTAGTGGAATAAGTCATAGGCATAAACCCATTGTTTGACTGCAGCTTCCCTTAATAAAACTGTTCCCAATGCAGATGCCAAAGTGAACAGAGTGCTCAGAACTGTTAATAAGTACACTGAATTAGAAAATGTCTCTGCATGAACAATGCATCTGAGCTAGCCAGATTAGAGGATTATGTTTCCCATTGCAGCAATTCATATTATGGTGACACAGAAATGTCAAGTATAACAGAAGTTACTTGCTGAGGCATTTGAAAAATTGAAACTAAAAACTATGATTTAAAAAAAATAAAAGTAAAAAAATAAATCAGAAAACAAATTAAGCAAGACATTGCAGAAGTAAATAAATCCTGAGTAGAAATTATTCAACTGAATTGAAAAAAGTCATTAAAAGGTCAGGTCTCATACCATTCTGTGCGACACACCAAAATCAGGGGATGCATTTTCTAACCCACAGAAAGGGACATTTAAGATAAATTTCATCAATTTACCCCTTAGTAATTCAAAGTTTTCTAGAAGCATACTTGCCTCTAGGGAAAGTTGCAGAATGTCTCTCTGTGAGAAAACTAGTTATACATCTTGTTTTTCAAAGCTTGGAGGTGGGATGGGGGGGTGTCCTCAGAGAAGATCCTCATGTAAAAACAAGCCAAATTGCCTAAACACATCTTGCTTTGAAACCTTAACTCATTTCCTAATACTATGTTCCTGTTTGTTTGCATTGTGGTTACCATAAAACCAATATTTGTTCCATCTTGCAATTATTTTTAGTAATAACTACACAATACATTGCACATTAAATAACCACAACAGCAGAGTGGGCTGCAGGAAGATTTACTGTGGCATGATCCAGGCAGAGCAACTGCCAATCCAGAAAAAAGATATTTTTAACCCAGGCTCTAATTCTGGAGGCTTTTTCCTAAACTGTCATGATGCTATGTATCGACTTACCTTGTAACCACTAAGCACACCCTGCTCAGAGCAGGAGTGGCATCACCACATATTCAGGATGAACATACAAACTCTAAACTCAAGACAGGTTTATCTAAGGATGCTATATGTGATAGTAGCAGCTTAGGACTGTCTTATTGCTAAAAATGCAGTGTGAAGGAACAACCCACCTGCAGTGTTAGGTATGACTGCTCAGAAACTCCTGTTGTCAATTCACAAACAATTTTTTTCTGTTAAAACAGAAATTAGACTTTTGTAACAGATCAAAAACCAGAAGAACACGTTATTTGTTATAATTCATTGAGAAATACTACCATATCATACAGCCACAAAAGAGTAGTAAAACTATTCAAAGTATATTACATTGCAAAGAGATGATAAAAAAGGGAAAGAGCAGAACAATGCTGCTTGAATCTTTGTTATATTAGGGTACTACCCTGTGACTAGGCAAAGTCATAAAAGAGAGAGAAGAATGTGATGGTTATTGTTTATGCGGAATTAGCAGAGCAAAATTGTTTGTGATTTAAAGTAAAAGAACGATACTGTGTGAGTCACAGCAAAATGAGCAATAGGAGACTGGGAAGACAGATGAGTCAGAGAAGCTGTTTGTATCAGAAGTCTGAAGAAAAGTTAGAGAAATGCTGAAAATAAAGTCTCAAATGTTAGTTTAAATCACACGGTAATAGTTCATGTAATGTTACAGTGTTCATACTTTTTTTTTATTTCTAATGATCCTAATAATCAGACAAGCATAACTTTAAAAAAAATATTTTCAACAATGCAAAATAAACTGTTGAAAAATCAGCTCTAAGAAAACTGAAAACAAATACTGAATTCAGAATAGGCTATGGTAGTTCGGTGTTTGGTTATCTTGTTTATATTCCATAATTAACTTAGTAAAATACAGTATTTCCCACTGTTTTGAACTAAAGAAGTTTCCATGAATTGTGGAATAGATTGATATTTTTTTAAAAAGGTGAACTAGTGTTTCATATGTTTTCTAATCCCAATATTAAAGTCATCATCTAGTTAAGGTAGAACAGAGCAACAACAAAGCGGCAAATAAATTATTTCCCCCCTCGTCCTTTGTCTGTCAGAGATGTAACACAGACCACTGTCATAATCTCTACTTCCAACCTTAAAAAGAAGGTTCTAGTCTAGCATAGGAAAAGTCTAGGGTTTGTGACTCTTGACTACATTACTTTCTGTCCACTGATCTGAGAAACAGATTTTTTTAGTTTGACTCGAGGCTGAAAAGCTCATTGTCTTTGCTGGGAGTGGAAACTTCACAATATGATTTTTTTCATATTAAGAGGAAACCGGAGAAATTTTTATTAAAAAAAAAATCACATCTGAAGCCATTCCCTCTATGAGCATTCCTCAAATGTCTGTCAGTGAAATGAATTTATATTATAACTGTGCTTTCTAGGTGTGATTTTATACTGTCCCACATGTGTTTGTTTATATGTTTGGGGTTTTTTTAACTGAGTGTAAGTTGGATGTATTTTGTAAGTTGCGCTGTCCCTCAGCGAGACACCCATTGCTTATAATGAAACAACATCATGCTCTACCTCTGTGTGTTAGAAGTTCGTATTAATCCATGAACTGAATTGCTTTCTTTTATTCTGCTGAATAAATATGCTATTTTGTTCCATTCTAAAATCTTGGTTTATAACTTTTCCCGCAGACGTGGCAAATTGCAGTGGGGTTTTTGTGGCAGCCTGATTAGACCTCTCATTCCTCACTTGCAGCCTGGTGCATCAGTGCTACATTTTAACTCTTGTACATGAAGAGTCACAGCTGGGATGTGAGCTGTATGGGCCAGGTGCCTCTTGGCCTTACTCAGCAAAGGGACTGCTGACTTCAATGGGATTTTTGCTCAGTTAATGAATGTAAAATGCAACTCTGTATTTTACCATGGTTTCCGTTAGGATCATGAATACACATATGCTTAATCTTATGCATATAGACCCTGATTTAGTAATGTAATTAAGCATATGCTCAACTTAAAATACATGAGTGTTCTCAGTGAAGTCAATGGAATAATTCAAGTGCATACAATTACGTGAACACATGAGTGTTTCCAAGGTTGAAGCTGATTTTCTTTTTCAGGTAACAGACACAGCAGAGGTAGGCTTCTAGGACCTTCTCTCTGATTGTGCCACTACAACCTATAGACAAAGCAAGAAGGAAATCCATGACACAACAGGCAAAGGCTGAAAACAACTCAGCAGTGTTACTTTAGAGTCTGCAATATCTCCAGTCGATCATAGAAATGGAAGAACATACTCCTCTAAACGGAGTTATACTTTAGTATACTTTATACCTAGCCTGTTCCTAGTCACTGCTCATAAACCATACATCAAACTTTTTGACCATTTGACAGGGACAGGAGAGAGGTACCTGTCCAAAACTAATGTTTTCTACAATGTTCTTTGTTTGGCACTAGAGATTTCTTGGACTCAGTTAGACAACTATCTCTGAAGGCTCATGGCTGAAATTCTGCCCCTGTAAGCAATACAGGGTAGAGGGATATCAATGGGAACAGAGAATACAGCTTTTCCAAGCTATCCTTCTCAAGGCAGGCTTGTTTGAAAGATTGAGAGAAGCAAGCTCAAAAACACTTATACATAACTAAGCAAGAGCTGCAAGCACTACATTCAGCGCCGTAAGGACCTGGTGGCCATGCTCTTCAACCTGCCAACCTTACTGCTGTCTGCCATCTCACCTGCCCACATCAAATCACCAGTCAGGGAGGCATTCAAAATAACTCCAGACATTTTATTCTGCAAGTGCATGGCGGTTTACAGGCAGAAGTTGCCTTTACTGAAAATTCATCTAGCCAGAGTAGCACAATACATCCTTGTCCTTTACAACAAAGCTGCAAATTTTATGTATACTTTTAAAGCAATCTTTTTCTCTCTCACCCCACATACACTGTTAATATAAGAACTAGTTTGTATGAGGTTGGACTACAGACAACTTTGTACAAGTTGGTGTGAGCTAGGCACCCCGTGAGTGGATACCCACTGATAAAAACTATCTGCTTACATGTAATTTTGCACAGCTTAGCTTTTGAACTAGAGATAACCTTCTACCATTGCTATCCTATTCAATCTTTCATGAACAGGGTACGAATATATCATTACACTCCCCATCTGAAAAGATTCCAGCTAGAAAATCTTTCAGTCAAGAAGACTTATTTTGCCAGCATGATGTCATGTCAGAATCCTTTGTTTTCTAAAAGTTAGAGTCTAAGGCTTTAGGTACAGGGATAGTGAGACAAATTCTCACTGAACTGGGATTGCTTTAAGCTTAGAAAAACAACCCTAAAAGGTAAATCCATCTATAGAAGGAATGAGCATAGGAAGATCATCAGCAACACACAATCAGGACATTAAGCTTTACCATAGTCATCGCCTCTACAGCTGACATAAGGATGTGGCTAAAACAATAGGGACCTCCCTGGGATTTCTGAGAAAGTCTGGTAACCAAACCTTGTCCTCACAGCCCTGTAGGATCCCTGACATGGACATGTGCCATTTAGAGCAACATTTAAGCTGCTCTAACAGCAGAATCCAACTGATTAAGGGCAAGAACTTCTGCTCAGCTGCACTTTTGATTTTTCCTTTTGCTTCTGTTCTTTTGAAGTTGGGTATAAATACAGTTCTGGAAACTGTCATTGCTGCCCAGTCATCATCATACCACATAAGTTGCGGATACCTCCTCAGCCTGTCTGGAGAGGAGCAAATATTTCTGCTTTTCCTGATGTTTTTAAGTCTCTGATGTGCTCTTCCAATTAATGCCCTGTTGATGAGCTGTTACCAAATAGATCTGGTCAGACGCCATGCCAGTTTACTTTCACAGACTCCAGAAAAGTTACTTCTCATTGTCTGGCATGAAAGCACTGTAGTCAATGGAATTACACTGATTTTAGAAAAGAATCAACTTCCAAGTGGAAGCAGTTACAGAAAGCCTAGGAGGTATAAAAATGGATAAAAGTAATAGGAGTTAGGTTCACTACATGTCACGTGAGTATAGCCTGTAATAATCTACTTTAAAAGAAAGTTTTCAACCAGGATGAAAATACAATTTAAAAAGTCAATCTATTCATGCAATTAATCATCAGTCTAGAGAAAGCGCTTCTTCCCAGGCAAAGGGGTTGGAGCAAAACTACTGGAATCATTTAGCAAACAATTAGATGATCCTATGGGGAAAGATGTACTACAAAGGTAATGAGCCACCTAGTACTTACTTTCATAATAAAATTCTCCTGTTGTTCTTACAGAAAGACTCTGGGGAATGAAATATTCAGCAGGCACACCACGATTCCGAATACGCTCCACAAAAGCTAGCTGGCCTTTTCATACCATAGGTCCCAAACGTATAAAATATTCCATCTCTATTTAGAAACAACACACTCCACCATGAACATAATTTAAAGTTCTATTTGACTTTTTAGAGATGTAGGTATATGCTAAATGCCTTTCTTTACACTGCTGCTCTTCTAAACTGAAGAAAAGCTGTGATCAGGCTAAAAAAATGCTTCAGATGACCAAATAGACAAAATAGCTTAGCCGGCAGCTGCCTGGGAAATGTCTGTGTTCTTTAGCCTGTTAGTACGTTCACTTATTGCTAGATTGCTTGTTCCTTCCTCAGACAATGCAAATAACAAGTTTTAAGACACTTTCTTCTAAGGCTGAAAGTAAATTATTTATTCCCCTCTGCATTTGTTTTTCTGTGTACAGCAGAGGCAACCCCACATGGCAAGTGATTTGTTGTAATAGGTGAGAATTTGAAGAACCTACCTTCAAATCTTGGGATCTATTATGAACAGGCATCAGTACCTAAGGGACAAGAAACATCACAAATGTTAGTGAAGCACAGCAAGTATTTTATGTAGGGCATAAATCAAAACAGACTGACAAGAATGAATTTTAATCTGTGTTTGCCTGCATGACAACTATGATTGGTTAATCATTACTAAAACTTTCATGGCTTCAGGACATGACTACAGTACTTTGCCTTATTATTTAAACAATTTTAGTGGGGAAAAATACAATACTGTGTTAATTTTTAAATGACAGTATAACTACAACATATGTATACATATATACATATTTTAAATAAACCCAGAAAGGAGTTTTAAATATGTATCAAAATCACATTCATAAAGATAACATGCAAGCAAATAAGAGAGCAAAAAGTTTATTTGTAGTTGCTGCTTCATTTAATTTTATGTAAAATAATCATGTATTTTCTAGAAGTATCATCTGTCATGAAGAACAAAAAAGGAAAGTGAATTTTACTTCTGAGCTTAGAAGACAAACATTTTTGATGAGCAAAACAAACATCTGCATTTCACTGATGTTGTGTATAGCTCAGCAGGATTTGTTTCACTGTAAATGGAAACATTTATTTACTTCACTGCATACCAATTTCTTTTTGTTGTGATTATAGCACTGAAGTCATCCAAGTTATGATAAGCTTGTTCTGTGTCTCCGAGTCGTTTCAGCATACCATGGGTCTGTATTTTTCTTATAATGGTACCAGTGCATCTTGGTACCTTTTGCGAGAAGCCCATTGCCTTGCTTAAAAGTTAGCTGTACTAACACTGGTCTGCTGTGCTTGGAGAGGAAGGCTAAAGACTGACTGTCTCTAAGGGAGAAAGAAGAATTGCCAAAGAGGGAAGAACTCCAGTGTCTGTTACAGATGGGAATATGTAGTACTACTCATCTGTATTGATTGGATTTTGTATCCTTTAAATGTTTGAGACATGTTCGGCTCTAGTGGAGAGTGGAATTTAAACTTCTGTAATTTAATAGTCTGACCCAGATTCATTTGTGTGTGCATGACCCGCTGCCTTCAGTCAGCGCATGTGGGCATATGAAAATGTATGCAAAACAAGCTTGCAAGATTCAAACCTGACACTTGGTTATTTCACAGCTGTCAATACAAAGTAAGCGTTTTGTAGCTATAGAAATTGACTTAAAATGAATAAAAATTACCTAGCTTTAAGCTTAAAAAGAGTCCTTTGGTATTTAGGCATTACTTAAAAAGTGTCTCATGTTTGACACATGATTAGCTGCTGGAAGAAGCAAGTTCTTTTACATAAACATTACTATATGCTATTTGTAGGGTTGGGGGGTGTGTATGTGTAAATCTTCAGTTGACAGTTGCATGAAAAAATAAGTGGCTCACCACCGTAAGCCAACAGAGTCAAAGCTCTCATTCACATCATTGTGAAATGTAGTGGAAAAGGAAGCCCCCTACAAAATGACTTCTTGGTAGAGGGTTGTGCCAGACTCCTGATTGCAGTACATAGGTTCACACAGTTATTTTCTTTGACCTGCCAAAGTTAGATTTGAAATAGCATGGAAGAATGGTTCAAGGAAATGAAAGTATAATTGTTCTGTCAATTATATTTCTGACTCTGGCAATCACATGCATATTGTGAGAAGCAAGTTCTACAGTCCATTTCATTATTTTACTGCTTTGGTTTTTCCTGGGAAGGAATAATGATGTCTCATTTGCATAATTCACTGTAAGGAAGAAAAACACATTTTTAATAGGAAACAGCAAATTCTGAATCAGTTCATTTCATAAATACTCAGCAGTGGCTGCTGCAGGATGAGGAAGGAGGAGGTCTTGAGAACTATTTGGCAGAGCACTGCATAGGAGATGGTTAAACATTATCCTCTGCAGAAGTCTACATCTATGACAGTGTCACAATGCTCTCAGGATAACCCAACAACTCTAACTTTTCATAAAAAAAACCCGCACTTTTCAAATGAATAATGGATTTTGTTTTAAGGAAGAGCCAAGCTCAAAAAGAAAAAGAAAAAATAGAGTGCTTATTGAAGCATTATTTTGAGCAATGTTTTCCTTCATTGACAAATAGGCTCAAGTAAAACAATAACAAACTTACTTTGAAACAGAATATCTTCCTTTTTCAACTTTTCCCTTTTCCAAGAGAATCTGGTTTGTTGCCATTTAAAAAAAAAAATCAAATTTGATGAATGTGAACTCTGCAAAATAGAAACAACTGTGAAATGTTTCTCAGCTATCTCTAACCACATTCAGACACTAGAAGACACAATCAAAATAGTTAATAGCAACTTTCCTTTAGAAGAAAACCAAGATTTTGGTGATGACTAAACTGCCTTGGATTAGCAGCAATTAAGGAAAACCCACCAGCACAATGTATTTTCCTTTCTTCCTTCACCTTCCACACTAGAAACACTTCCCTTCATTATTAGGATGAAATACCTTTTAAGCAGCAAAAGCCCAACCTCTTGATGACATATTGTCAAGTATACCATAACACCTATAGTAGAAGTTACAACATGGGATCGAACCCATTCGAGTAGTTTGGGGAATGAACCCTTTTCTCCTGGTCGTTTAAAGCCTACCAGGGCACTGCAAAGCTGGTGGCATTGACACTGGAAACTCTGCAGAATTTTGCCTTCCTCTCACCACAAGCATAAATATGTTTGCTTGGATTGTCGTCTTTTTATAGTCTAGGTGTAGGAGTCTGTTTATGTTTCCTCACAGTAGTTCACATTAATTTTTATCTTTGACTTCAACAAATGTATTTTTGGTGTAACGCTTTGGGGATTATTGTGCTTCAGGGCAGGGGGAACTAGGCAAGAGGCAGATTAAACTGCATAAACAGAAATAAATCTTCCTAATTTTGTTCAGATGGTTGCAGAAAGTTATCCTGCAGCAAATTATGCTTCAGCAAATGCCATTTGTGCATTCAGTTTCCAGTGGTACAATCCCAGAACACTAGGTATTGGTTTCCAACTTGAGAAGCTCCAATTATAACAACCCTAGCTGAATTCAAGGTTTGTTACAAGAACCTGCGCCTCGCACTGGTTCCACTCTGATTTTCTGTATCTTACTAAGAAAACCTCCTTGGATCCCAGGAAAAGGCTTTGTTCTGCTACATGATAATACCTGATATACTTGGTCTGAATGGAGACTTCAAACTCTTTTCTCATACAAATGACTAAAAGCTAAATAAAAATATAAAATATTTTCTCCCTGTATGGTCCCTGCATGACCAGCAGGTTGAGGGAGGGGATTCTCCCCATCTAATCCTCTCTCATGAGACCCCACCTGCACTATTGTGTCCAGTTCTGGGGTCCCCAACATAAGAAGGACATGGGGCTGTTCCAGCGAATCCAGAGGAGGTCACAAAGATGCTCAGAGGGCTGGAGCACCTCTGCTCTGGAGACAGGCTGAGAGAGTTGGGGTTGTTCAGCCTGGAGAAGTCTACAGAGAGACCTTAGAGCACCTTCCAGTACCTGAAGGGGCTACAAGAAAGCTGGAGAGGGACTTTTTACAAGGGCATGGAGTGATAGGACAAGGGGAAACTGCTTTAAACTGAAAGAAGGGAGATTTAGATTGGCTATTAGGAAGAAATTCTTTGCTGTGAGGGTTGTGAGACACTGACCCAGGTTGACCAGAGAAGCTGTGGCTGCCCCTCCCTGGCAGTGTTTAAGGCCAGGTTGGATGGGGCTTGAAGCAACCTGGGCTGGTGGGAGGGGTCCCTGCCCATTGCAGGGGGTCGGGCCTGGATGAGCTTTAAGGTCTCTTTCAACCCAAGCCATTCTATGATTTTCTTCTTGCTTTTCAAAGGCGTTATCTAATTATCCACTAGTTTAGATACTCTAAAACAATAACATGATTTAAGACTATATAGCCCAACGTAGATTCACTGCTGAGTTCTTTAGCAAATTATTTTAACTGGCAATGAACAAAATTTTAAACAATTGTTAAAATTAGTGGCAGGCAGATTAAATATATGCAATATCATAAGAACTTGAAGTTCTTAAACTTGGAAGTGCCACTTCCCCCCCAATTAGCTGCACATGCCAACAGCCTCATTTGGATCAACTTCAGCTCTACAATGTATCTACAACATTAGTTGACAAAACCAGATTGATGAACTACTTGGCTTTATTAGCCATTTTCCAAAATTTGCTACTTAGTCTTCTGACAACTGTTCTGATTGCTGTAAAAATAAGTCATGCAATTTGTTAATACATAATATTTCCTGCTCATCTTCAATTCAGTACTCTCGGGATTGGCAGGTGAGAAGCCTATGTTGCAAATCCATGCCACGGTGGAACCCTCCATTCAACACAAGATCTCTGTACAGGGCTAGTAAAAATTTCATTAGACAACACTATAGGACGTCTTGCTGTAGTTCAGAGTAATTTTAACTGCCAGTTAAAAATCTCTTCCCATTACTACCCAAGACTGCCAAGAATTTCTGCTTGGCCATCCACAAAGAAATTATTCTTATGCTTTCTGGACCTGAACCAAGCATTAAGAACTGAAGCCCCCGGCCTTCCTTATTCTCTACCTTTAATCCTAAATAAGGATTAAACCCATCAATCTTGCTTTTTACTAGATATTTCAGTCCAAATTCTTGTTTCAAAATTCTGTTTGAATGCTGCAAGAGCTTATCATGAGGCTGTAAAATGCCTCTTGACCACTAGCTTCCATGTTTCTTCCTACCTTTTGCGCTTCTAAATTGTGTCAGATTTTATAAGCTGGACGTCAGATACAACTAGTGTTATTACCAGCAATGTTTCATGGGTAAGAGGGAGTTTTCTTAATCTCTTTTGATTAATTTCCATCTACCATGGAAAATGGATGTAACAGGAGATTCCCTTATTACCTATCTACACTTGTTAACAGAATAAATCTCTGCTTCCTTTTCCTCAAAAATTTCATGGAAAACATTCATTTTTCACGTCCTTTGTATTCTACTAATTACACAGAATTTATTGAGGTATTTCTCATGTGATATGTAACAGGTTTATGTCCTGAAAAAACTATGGGGCAGGGGGGGAGAGGGAGAAACCCAAAGACAACCAGAAGAAACACTACTGAAAATGTTTCCCAGCTCACCAGGCCTCATTTAACTTACTTACTTTTTCACTGGTTGAGACAACTTTGCTCTTTGCATGGAAAATCTCAGGGCTCACTTTGACTTTAGCAGTAACTTTCCTAAAGGTTTCTTATTGCTGTTGTTAGTTTAAATCTTAAAAAGTAACTGAACTCTAATGCCTTTCTCTCCATGAACATAAAACCCACAATTACCTGTCAGTTGGTTTAAGGATTTAAAATTCTTACAAAGGCTTTGCCGTCAGCTTTTCACATTACGTTTGGGACTTAAATTTAAATAAATAAATGAATAATATAGCCTTTATCACCTTCTGCAATGTAATCAAGTGACAGAAATACCTTTCTTGGAATCCTTTTTGCACAAATAAATAGACTGGAGTTTCTGTTTCCAGTTCTGCTTTGACACAGGCAATGCCCAAGACTTACCAGCTGGAAGACTACCAGAGCTTCAAACTATTCTTTCTCCTTCTGGTTGGGTGAGTCAGCACTTGCTATTAAAGGTAAAGAATTACAAAAGAGGCTATTTTCTTCAAAGTCTGAATAGGAGAGAGGGGAGCTGTGGGTTTTGGTTTGGTTTTTGTTTTCTTTTGTGTTTTATTTGGAGTTTTGCTTGTTTTACACACAATAAGAAAATGAATATTTGTCCCTTGAACTGATGTCTCTGACCCCCCTTGGGCTCGCTGGCCTTTTTCTTAATCTGTCTTTAAATAAAGAGTACGTGTAGCATCATATAAGAAAGGGGAGAAGGGCACTGACAAAAACTGAAAATCTAATAAACAGGCATTTATAATGCAGACATTTCTGAGCCACCTTGTTGAACACCATTAAATTCACCTTTATGCTGCAAATCCACCATACCAAAACATCTGAGACATGCTAGCAAACTGAACCAGTATCTGTCAACACACCCAGGCCTGTGACAATTAGCCTAGTGACTGTTATTTATATTTTAAATCATCAACAGACATAAACCAAATTTATTTGGTGCAATGTAGGCAAACGTGTTATCAAACACTGGTGCCTTTCAGATTTCAAAGCACGTATTTTCTTGTGCTGTTTTCCACATAATCTAGCCTTCAAATAAAGGCATCAGTAATTTTGACTTGATTACACTATAATTATTCAAATATCTTTAATTTTATACTCTGGACTAATCTCCATATCCGTTGTTATCATTAAAAGAGATTGTTAGAGATAATGTATCTCATGTATTTCCCCCTAATTGAAAAATGCAGTTCTTGAACAATGACAGTTATGACAACAACAACAATCCTGTTTAAAGGCTACTTTAGTAATGCAGCTGTAATTATTTCAAACAAACTATGACAAGCCATCACAATTAAGAGCAGAGCAGAAAGACAAGCTGCTGACAGTTAACTTTGTGCTTTTTGCCTAGTTTCTGTTTGTTCACCATGATCCAATAGACAAGGTTGGAACTTTGCTAAGGAGCTCACAAAGTAAGCTTATTAAAACTCTAATATCCAGGCTATACCCCAAGTAAATTTTGTGCAGTTGCCTTGTACTGGAGACCCTCCAGAACCAGAACCCCTCCAGCTGGACCTTCTAGCAATCGGTGACAGCTAGCACGGCCCTGAGTCATGGGGCAGCATCATCTTCTCTATTATAAGGTATTCTTTCCCCAAATAACCTACCTTGTTGGTGGATTCTTGCTGGATATGGAAAGTGAGGAGGGGTAGAAAAATCTCACCAGAAAAAAGGCAGCTAGGACAAATAAAGAGAAGAGTTATTTCTTCCCAGATCTTCCACAAAACAGGAAAGAGAACCAAGAGGGAAAATGTCAGACAAAAAGGATACACGGAAAAGATAAGCGTGAGAAAGGCTGAAAAACAGAGACTGAGACAATAGTAGAAATAGTAGAAAAGGGGACAAGAATGTAAAAGAAGGGGGAAATTAACTGTGAGAAAAGGAACCAAGTGCTCAGGAGAGGAAAAGCAAAGGCTAGTCAGAGGCATAAAAGAGTGCAGGTGCATTAATTTCATATTTGCCAAACACCAACACAGCTCTGAGGAAGAGGTTCAGGTGCCATGTACTGGAATAAAAGAGAGGATGGAAATATCAAATGAAATGGTGAAAATGAGAAGAAAGAACAGTGTGAATAAAGAGTGGCATTAAGATTAAAAGCCCTTCAGGGGAAATGTTCCCTTCAGGAACATTTTTATTGTGTGCTTTTGCAGAAGTGAGTAAAATAGGATTTTTAGCCTCTTTTCTCCAAATACTATTTCAGTACAAATAATTAATAACAGTCAAAATAATTCATAATACTAGTGACTTTACAAATTATTGTGTGATGTTCTCAAGGTTAAGTGCTCCTTTCCCTCGACTCACTACCTGAAAGTCTCCAGTGAATCTACCTACTTCCTTTGACAGGTCATCTTATCCTTCTCCTTTCCTTATTTCAGCTTGAATTATGGGCCAAATTAATATACTTTCTACCTTATAAGCAGAGCCAAAGAAACCCCTAACAGTTAGCTCTATGCTGAAGCTGACTGCATGTTGTGTTGAATTTGTAACGAACACCCTACTTCTGGCACTCAGCACTGCTTTTTCAAAGCCAAGTTTTTTTGATAGGTAAATAACAAATGCTGGATTTGTCAGATCTCTGGAACATTGGCATTTTATCATGGATATTGCAGTGTCTGATTACCACACTGCAGTGTTAATATCTCTTTTAAAATGTATGGTCTCAAGAAAATGAGTTTCCCTACAATCACATTTTATCATTAACTTAAACTTACAAAATACGGACCAGATCCAGCAGAGCCTACTCACTCTTTCTTCATATTGATGTTCTTATCTTCCATTACATACATTGGACAGATTTTTTAGCAAGAACAAAACTGCAGAAAATTAAAGCGCAGAGAGTGTTATCCAGTCTGTTTGCAGATGTGAGCCATGCTCTCAACTGTCTGGATGTGAATCCACTCCAACCTAGAAGCATGCATACATGGTTTTCCACACATGCCAACAGTTCCACCTGCATCACAGAAACCAGTGCCTGCCATGGTCTGCCAAGGTCCACTCAGTAGCACTGCATTTCTGGCAGTCAGCTGTCAGCTGATCATGGGAATGATCCTATACACCTGCTATGCATTGTCTTTGTCCATGTTCTAGCTATCCAACATCACTGCATGCTGTGAGAAAAGGGAGAATTGGATAACCTTAATGTTGAAAGCCTTTTGTCAACCTCCCGTAAGCTCCTTCTAATTCCTTATCATCTTGATTTCAAAGTTAGAATATTCTAAGTGCAATTTCTAAAAAAAACACCCAAACCAACCTCACAAGCCAAAATCCAAACACCAGAGTATTTCACCACTTTCTCTTACAGCCCATTTGAAGTAAAATAAGTGAACTGGCAAGGGTTTCTCTTTCTTTAAAGTCATGGCACTATTGTGCATATGAATGACTATCTTCCCAAATGCCAGTTGTCAGATAGCACTATTGTATTTGATCAGTGCAATTTTAATTTCTGTAGGTGGATTAATCGTAATTGAAACAGAATTAATACAGATTAGAAGGCAGGCAGACTGCTGGACTGAACTTCTCCAAGATCCTTCACAGTTCTCTCCATCCTTCCCCTGTTGTTACCTATTGACTAAGATGTAAGATACAAGGGGAAAATGGAAGGCAGTGGGCATTTACAAAAATAAGTTGGTTTTTTTTGTCTGTGCATTTTCCAACCTTGCAGTGTCTCAATTCTTGAAAAACTGGTGGACATATTTTAAGAGAATTGGGAAAGAAAAACTAATTCATGTCACCTTTGTCCTGGTTTGCTGCTAATATTTTCCCTTTCTTCTAGCTGTGACTCCAGCACATATATATTGTAGAGCCTTTTTTTTTCCCAGAGGTAGAAAAGAGTCTGAAATTTCATCAACTCTGTGTATAAGCAGAGGCTGAAACAGTAGAAGAGACATCAATCTGTAGACAGCGAATTTCCTTAATTCATAGAAAGTGTCTTGAAAGGATTCAGAGGAATGTCACTGTGCTGAAGGTCAGTTGCCACCTCCACTGTTCCAGGGCCACTGCCATCACAAGTGTTTTTTGGAACTTCATGCATTTTTCAGACACAGATTCATTATTTCTAAGTAAAACCTCACCAGTATCTCTAACGAATGCATTTTTGTGCTAGCAGCAGCTACATTTGCAATAGTATGAACTTTTACTGATGCACATGCTGATCGTGTCTCAGCACTTTTGAACAAGCAAGGCTTCCCTGTAATTGCAGTTTTGTTACAAATCCAATAAATAATAGCGTAACATGAAATTACATTTGCTCTTTATGCTGTCACATCACATCATAAATTCATATGGAGCAATTTGTCTAGTCTCAAACTAAAGGGCCCACTCAGCAAGCTGCTCTCAATTTTTTCCCTTCTGTGTTTTTAAATAGTATTCCCTAATACTGAAGAGAGCTCAAAATGAGCTGGGGGGGAAGTGTGTTGCCTAGGAGGCAAAATATCCACACATGTTCATAAAAATAAGTGAAAACAACAAATCTGCATCAACTTTCCTTAAATAACAGCAGTCACACAATGGCAGGCAGCAGAACTCACAGAGACAGCTGGTCCTTATTGAAATAAGGAGGGGAAAGAGCAGAAAACAGAAATCAGCATCCTTGAGTACTGATATGGTTCATTTTGTAAATTGTATCTCTAAATAGCTCCTACAATGTGGGACACAATTTTAGACAAACCTGATATAAAAACATTTCCAACTCTTCCTACATCAAGAGAAATATGATTTGTAGCAGCTTCTGGCAGTACTAACATGAGCTAGTACCACTTACATCAGGCAAGTGATTTATAGCTAAGCCAGACTGACACTTCAAGGAGCACCTTTCAGCAACAGGGAGGAACAGATCAGTTTGAGGAATATTCTTAACACTGGAACTGCTTCCTCACTTTCAAAACTACCTTGATGCAAACCTCCAGTGCGTGACTGATCTGACATGAGGTCCCAACAGTCCTTGACAGCCTCCCACATATACTGTAGGCAGTAAGCAGGCCGTTGTCTGCTCTTCGTAAGTTTGGCAATTAACAATTCATTTTGTCATGCAATATTAACAGCTGTAATAAAGCCAACTGCAGCAGCAGCAATATGAATAACAAAGGAAAAAACAAAACCTGCAACACTCAGAAGACAATTAAAAGGACCGAAATTTCTTCAGAAAAGTGCAAGTTGTTTATTCAGAGATGAAGATAGGGAGAAGGAAGTAGAAAGGCTGGAGCCAGACGAGATGCCTCCCCACACCAGTTCTAGGCTGAGAAGACAACTGGCTTGACTTCTTTGAAACCGAACACCACAACACATTCGCATTCAAGGCAAAAGAGATGCGTGTACCAATCCTGCAGCTCCCCATATACACCACAGCTGTGGTAGAGGTACCAGGTACAGAGACTACCACCTTTACCCAGCCCCTGGGGCTGCCTCACTGGCAGCAAGGTTGCCAAAGAGATCTGTTGGGGAAAAAAAAAAAAAGCAAGAGTAAAAGAGCTTAGCCAGTTGGCTCATTAGGTGGGAACACTCCACACTTAAGCAAAAATCCCAAGGAGGAAGAGGCTGAAAGTTCCCGATGGTCACAAGACTTCACTTGTTCCCTCGTTTCTATTGCAACTGCATTAACATTTTTCCTTCTGAATTTGGCAAAGGTTTTAATAAACTATTGACAGGGCAGGAAGTTTCTGGTAGTTCTCTTCAGCCTGATACAGACAGAAGTCTGAACTGGGAAAGAAGTGGTTGACCATTCTCCAATTCAACAAATGCCAGCAACAGACAAGTTCAACTCCTCAGTAGAAAAAAAAACCACAAATACAGGAGCTTAATTTTTACATATAAGATCACTTCAAGTGCCCTTTTTCAAAATACAGATGTCTAGTTTCCTCAGCCCACTGTAGGGCTCCACAGGCATTCTTGACTTGTTTCACATCCTGAACTCCTACTGGAAATTATTCATACAGACAAAACTGAATGCCAGTGATCTGGCAGGTGAAAGGCATGTTTCAGAAGGAAAAGTTTAACTGTTTGGCTAAATTACTTCAATACTTGTCTCCACAGATTAAATTATTTAATTCTGTTGATATTTGCATGGTGATAGCTGGGTTTTATGCTTTAATCTGTCTGAACTGAAGTGAATAAATTGGGTGATAAATATTAAAAAAAAATCAAGCTGGACCTCCTATCTCACTGGTTTTATCTTTCCTTTGGGACTCAATGCTATTTTGATTAGATACTTGCCCTTTTCTCTGAATTCTGTATTATACCAAATTCATTACAATGATTGCCATAATCTCTGTAGCCTTAACTATAAGCCTCTTCAATAAATCTCTTCTGCTTTTTTTCTGCAAGGTTCTGTAATGGCACTAGGACATGTAGGAGAGAACAGTCTCAAGCAAAACCCAGCCTGTGAGATCACTTTGCCTGTCCCATCCCTGCTCCAGTCCTGGTCGAGTCAAGGAGCCACATTATCACTCATGGTGAAGGCCTTATGAATGATGGAAAAGAAAAGGCCCTAACCCAAGGGAGTGACAATCATCTGAAAAACCTACAGAAATAATTGATAAGTTACTGCTCTAAGCTATATAGAAAATGCCAGTTTCCTCTTGCCTGGAAAGGAAGAAAAAGGGAGTGAGATTTTGTGAATACAGTAGCTATTTCAGTTGGAAGAAATCAGATATATAGAAAACACAGATTTTCAGAAGGGGAAATCTTAAAATATTTCCCCTGAAAAAGTTAGTTCAGATATATTTAAATAATTACCAGGCTGACTCAGTTGCCATCAGAAAAATTATTTAGAACTAGCATTCTAAATCAAATACTTAAAAAGACAGAAGAACTCTTAGTCCTGCAGGACTGCTGCCTAGCCAAAGCATTCAAAATTCAAATCAAACTATTAAATATAAAAAGAAAGAATAATGCACAGCAATTACTTTTGTTCACCACTACCAGCTTTGCTCTACAGATATAAAACATACTTAAAACTCTGGCACTTTATTATGTCTTAGATTACTTCTTGTTTATAGTGAAATCTTGGATACAGAGGTAAATCTGTCTAATTTAGTAATGTCAGAGACTTTAGTATGCGAGATTAAGACTTGATTTCTGAGTATGAGAAGAGTACCTAGTAAGTAGCACAACTCTGCAAGCCTCTGACTTGGTTCTACTCTCCCTGAGTAACTTCAGTCAATTGCTGCCATCGCCGATCCACGTTCATTGCACTAAAAAAAAAACAGCAAGTGCCTTTTGCCACACTGCAAAGTATGGGAAGAGGAAAAGAGCCTGTGCAGTAGAAGAGTCCATAAATATCCAGTGGGCTTAAAAAGCAGGAACGCTTGCTGCAATCATGCTGGATGAGGTGAAAAGCAAGGGGCTAGTAACGGATTGGTATGTGCTGACTTCCCCAAACAAACATATTGGGCCTAAATTCCCAGGAGGAGTATGAAATAAAATAATTCCTCAGATAATTGTTCACAAAAGAAATCCAGACCATCTGCAGCAACTGCATTTCACATCCATACAGGCATAACGCTGACCCAGGAGAGAAATATGGGGACTGTCAACCAAGGGGCAAAATGGCAAGGAAAGACAGGACACGTCTCCTGAGGAAGAACCAAGAAATGAAGGCATGCTCACAAACTGGATGGCCCATTTAGGTACTTTATCTCTAAGTTTACTTCCATGGAACAGCAAGCGTGCCCATTATTCCTCACTAACTTTGCCCCATTATGCCACGTGAGAGGAAAATTCTCACCTGTTTAATTATTGCTAAAGCTCCAGCTCTATTGAGTATCTATTTGCAGGTCTTGCAAAGAACAAGAAACCAGCTGTTTGGAAGAAGGGAGCACTTCTCTCTGTTCACAAAGATCACACAGATCAGCCACACATCATTCCCTCCAACTTAAATTCTAGTGTTGCTTCTAGCCTAGAAGACAAAATAGAAGGAAAGAAAATAGTGACTTGTCTTTTATTAAAGAGGGACTAAAGACTTCTCAGATTTTGTTTACTAGGAGCATCAGGTATTGATTCTACCTCTATGCAGACAAGACACAGTCAATGGGCTTCAGGCTTTGACTCTGTAACAATTATACATTGAGAAGTCCATTGGTTGGTTTTTTAAAGTATTTTCATAGTTTCCATAAGAATTCCAGCATTACAGACTACTGTCCCTTGGCCACAACTGTACAAGAGCTTATCCTCCAAATCAATCAGACCCTCAACATCTTCAATCAAAAAGTCATTAAATTGTATTGCTGTAACTAAGACTTAAGACAGCTTAGACTAAGCCTTGGGCTAATGCAGCTACTGGAGTTTACAGTTTAGAGCAGGTCTGCATCTGAATGGCTTAAAACACAAGCAGAACAATCTACGTGTAGCTAAAAAAAAGACCACAAAGGTCTTAAAGGTGCTATACATGTAAATTAGTCATAAGTACAAAAAAAAGTGAGGGAGGACTAATTTTTCTTTTGCCATCATCTATTTTATTAATCAGGACCAGTTTAGCAGGGAAGCACTTTCCATAAGCTCATGACTCAGCAAATCTGACATTGCCTTTCAGTGAAAGGCCAGTTGATGTTATGTTGCAAACAAGACACTACCCAACTAAAAAAAATAATAATAATAAAAAAAAAATCACAGAATTAAAGGCTGAAGAACGGTTCAAAATCCAGTAGCATCACATATTCTGTACCAGCCCACAAAATGTGGCAGATGTACTATTGTGCTCCCTCGTGATATCTGCGTCACAGTGAGACTTTCCAGATAAGACACCTCTTACTCCGTGACTTGTCACTCAAGCAGAGGTGTTGCATCAGTGCCTACTAAACTAAAAGATAACTATAAAACAACAAGAGCTATATTTCCTCCTACAAGAACTAAGCTCACTGCTTCTTCCATGCTTCCACTCCACAGCAGCCTAAAAAGTTAGTATTTGAACTCTGGATATGAACTTGGATCCCAGTACTCCTATTCATTAAAATAAACACTAAGTGGCCCATGGCTAATTTACCACCAAAATCCAGCAGGCACAAGAAAGTAGGTAGGTTGGTATTAAATTGAACCTGATTGCATTTTCCTGGGTTACCTAGAAGCATTTCACTCCCATTAATGCTGCATTCAGAAGCCCACAAAAGGGAGAGATAGAAACACAATTTTAAAGAGATTTAAAATATTTATAGACTGTGGTTTTGTGACTACAATAAAACCTATTGCACTTTTGGGGCATCTCCATTGTTCAGGTCTTCAGCTCTATGAGGACTTTTCCATTATTAACAGGAGGTTGGTGAGTAATTTAATGGTTCTTTTAAACACTATGAGCAATTTGTTGAAGCGAGCCCATATAACCCTGGAAGAAATTTTGTGCATGCTTTTCTAATTACAGTTCAACTCTTACCTCCAAAGACAACATGACTTTCTACTTACTCACCACTTCTGGCTCTAAAACTAAGTCTGTGTAGCTTACTCAGAAATGGAGTAATAAAGAACATAGAAGCAGCATCTGCTGCAAGGGATTCAAGCCTCTGTAGAGCTTTACAACTTCTCTCGATGCCTCAGCGTGCATTTTTCCACACTACAGCCTCTCAGAAGTATGACAAATTGGTGGGCACATTTTAAGAGAATCAGAGAAGGAAAACTAATTCATATCATCTTTGCACTGCTCTGTTACTAAGATTTTCTGATAACATGATTTCTGCTAATTGTGACCGCAACATACATACATATATATATATATTGGCAGGGATTTTTTGTTTGTTTAGGTTTTTTGGGTTAAGAGTTGTAAAGGGGATGTAATCAACTCTGCTTATAACTAGAAGTGGTATCTCAGGCTGTTCTGTCAAAAGTTGGCCAGCAGGATTTTGGCCTGCAATTTCCACCACCAACTTAGCCCTTTGATTTTGTATGAGAAGGACAGCATCAAGAACAAATAGGCAGACAGTTTATCTATCTGTACGAAAAGCAGCCTCCTAATTAATTGTAATTAATCACTATTAAGTGTGAATATAGAGATGTCTTGCCTGGCACTGATTACTAACATCAGGAAATTACTGTTTGGGGGTGGAAAGTAACTGATTTTAAATTACCAACTGTTTTTAAAATGCAAACATGCTATACTAGGAACTGACTGACCTCCTACAAACACAGTTTTAAGCAAGTCTTGTTTCTTACAGAAGGCTAAGGTGCTAAGCCCCACTTTGTCAGATGCTGCAATAATCACAGATGACAAAGACTACACTTGTCCTTTTACAGGGATTAAGCAAAGTCATGGCTTCCCTAGAAATCTAGTGCTGTTTTCAGAAGCGTTTATAAGGACATGGGAGGTATTACAAAAATGTGCATCAAAATCAACTGATTTAGTCAGAAAAAAATATAGTATCTGTATATTTTTATTTCTAAAATTAATTTTTTAAAATGTTAGCTTCAGACCAGAGCATATAAAATTAGTTAATTTAATTTCAACCCAAAGGAAACCTCAAAAGCAAAGGATCTAGAGAAGTAGATAAAAAGCAGTCCATTGCCCCATCTGCTGGACACTTTTTAAACCAAGTTCTGAAAAAGACAACACTCCACAGGTGCAGGCAGCTTATTTCATGTCCCGATCTCAGGTAGAAGCACTGTTTCAAAATGCAGTAATTGAAAGCCTGTAAAACCAGGCTTCTGCCAACAGGTAAAAGTGAAGCTGCAGTTTACCAGCACCAAAAGTAACACTCCTGAGAGCTTTCTGGTTTGATATGACAGCCCAGTACCAAGAAGAATGTGCAAGCTCCCAACCCACATTCAGCCATGCATCTGCAAAGACGACTGCAGCTTTTACCAACTGGCAGTGTATGTAGTAGATGGCAGATATAAATAAGTTTTGCATAGGTTTTAAAATTTGAAATTGTTTCAGTCTAGGCGCTTAGGAAATGAATTCTACAAGCTTACTGGCAGATCTAGGAGAATTTATATAAACTTTTAGAATTATTGTGTCAAAAAAAATCCTAGGCCCTAAAAAAATAATCTAATTCTCAAAGCCTGCAGGTAACTTTAATCCCCATAGGGTCCTCAATGTGAATCTTAAATGGGCTATATGGATGTACAGCCTGACTCCAGGACTAAAACCACTACAGTCACAGAGTTTATTTTGATTTTGCCAGATAAAGACTCAGCTAATTTCTAGTCCATAAATGGCTCAAAACTCCAAGTCCTGACACAATGATACACTAGATCAATCTACCCAAAATGCCCAAAAATCTTCTTTTAAACAGGGCAACGGAGAAGAAGGGGAAGAGCAGTGTTACACTTTTTCATTTAAATTTATCTGGTTTTTATGTTTTGGTTAGAAGATCATTTCAAGCACAAGTTTTCATATGACAGAAGCAGTGATAGCACTTTGAGTTCCATAAAAATGTGCCTCTCACCTGCTTGTTCATTTATTGCCTTTTCTATCCCTGAATGCTTTCTCAGCAAGTCTGAAAAGACACGAAGAAAGTAATTACTTTCACAGGCTTTACACTTAAATTTGGACCTTTGAGAAGCAGGTATTGAAAGACAACACAACTAATGAGGAATAGGAACAGAAAAATTGCTTGAGAACTCCCTAAGAATATACCATAAAGATTGAAATTCACTGTAAAACAATTTAGGCATCATAACAATTGATGCTACAGATAAAGCCACAAGGGTTGGCTTATTTGGAAACTCATGCAATATTTCTCCCTTGTATTTGTCTTTCTTGTCCCTAACACTGTGGTCAGGTACTCAAAGTCAGTTTCTGTTCAAGCACCCCATTATTCTCCTTCTAGACTATGGGGACATCATGCTTTCATCAAAACCACAGGTATAGAACTCAATAGCTCTGTATACTACAGGCCAAATAAATAACTGAACAATGCTAAATACTCTCTTACACTGTTTTTCAGCAACAGTAGTACCCAAAAGCTACATTTCCTTTTCTCTTGGAGAGAGAGGCTCTGAAGAGAAGAAGAGCATCCTGCCTGGCAACCCCAGGCTATTCTAGAAGATGTCACTGAAATAACCTCTTCCAGCTCCAGCCTGTAATTTCATTCACCTACAATTCAGCTGACACCATTGCCCTGGATTCCTCTTCCTTGTTCGACATTAAAATGGCTGAAGTCAAACTTGAAATACAACACTGCTTCAAAAATCTGTTTGGGAATTCAAAACCCAGGGACAACTGGCTTCTGCAATAGCTCTTATACCCTACTGACACTTTAAAGTCCTTTTGTCCCTCTATCTCAGCAGTAAAACCAGCTTTAAAACATTTCTGTATTTTTAATGCAGTTGACTGATTTTCTGCTGAGTGTCTGCCTCCTTCTCCCTTCCTCCTTCAGCTGCACCAAGGTCACAGGCAGAGAAAGAAGGTAAAGCAAGAATCTGAAATCTTAGCTCACTCACTCAGCCTCATGCGGACAAGGTGTGGTGGTGCAGACCCCCCTGCTCACTGAGCCATGTTGCAATGTCAACGTCAGCCAACATTATTCTTGCTTTTGCTACAAGGGTGGTGGGCCCAACATTGTTCTTGTTTCAATAGCAAGTGCAGTAGGCTGAGGCTATCTGGCGCTTTCTGACCTTGCCTACTGGAGCAGTGAGTTGAAACCATCATTTCTTCTAGTCCTAGCACAATTGCAGTGACTTGGGGTGATCAGGCACTCCCTAACCGTACCCGGCACTCTGTTGCCTGGGAAATGTACCTGAGGTCCCTCCTGCCCAGATCACATACCCACTCTGAAAGTTGCCAAAGATGATCTAATTCAAACTGTGGTCATCATGGAAAAATACTGACAAAAGTCAATCACCTTGTGACCGTACAAAGATTGATGCTGAAATGAGGACCTTTGAGCTCTGCGGGATCGCAGCAAGTTGCGCCCCCCCGTCTCACAAAGGAAGTAAGTCTATCCAATGGGAAAGAGTAAGTAGTTGGCTACTTCTTATATATGTGCTGAATGGATCAAATTATATTAATTTACTACCATTTGATCCCGTGGATGAATCAGTAACATTCCATTGCAGCTTCTTTCCATGCAGTTCAAGGATCATTAGATACCAAAATTTAACATCTTAACGTAAGTTAATCTCTGTATCTGTCTGCATATGTGCAATTTAGTTTAGAAACTTTGTTAAATCTTTAATTTAATCCCTGTATTTGATTATAACAAATTGTTGATTATTAAGTATTGCTAGAAAATCTTATCATACAATTTTGTGATTCATTATAATGTCAATCAACCTCAATTTGCTGCTATTTCAAATCACACCAGGCACATAATTATGTGTTAAAGCACTACACTGAAATACTTACCCCTAAACTCTTTAGTTATAAATTGTTGACCAGGTCTGGGGCTAGAAGTGGATTTAGCCACACCCAGATTTCTCCAAGAAAGAGTTTAGAAAGAAAAAGGTTCCATTCTGAATCTTACAACTCCACAGGAGGGCCTCCCTCATTCTTTTCCCTGATCCCTGTGCAAATCACTCCAACCCAATCCTGACTCTCTCCCACCTATCCCTGTATAAATTGTTTCCTTTGATCCCTGTGTAAGTCACTCCAATCCAATTCCAACCTCTACACATCACTTCCACATAGCAAGCAATAGAGTGAAACTTGCCATCAAATTCTGTTCAGTCACACTTTCATAAATCTATATTAAAATCACCTCTGCCTAATATCTTTGTCAGTGATTCTTTAAGTGACCTTAAGAACTTCCACTCCTGTTTAGTGACATAAGGCAGGCATGAAAATCATCCAGAAAATTCAAGTTTCAATAACTTTTCAAGCACCTCCTTGAGAAACTCCCAAGTAATCAAATTGTTCCTAGATCTGCTGTTAAGAAACACCTCTGTAAGCAGAAACAAGACCTCTCGGCTGACTGCTTTTTCTCAGTGGAGAATTTGTTGGGTATGGGTCCTAATTGGCTTCTCCATAATTTAGTCCTGACTCCAGCTGCATATATGGAGAAGTCTCCAGAGGCTGAAAGACTCTACTGTTGTTGCAAGCACAAAACAGCTTCCAGTGTTTACAAGACTGAGGGCACTCAGAAGGGATTTGGACATCTAACCAAAATTGTACAGCCATGAATCAGCAGTCAGGAAGTGCAGGACCTCTAGGAAATAAACTGGATAGAAATAAGAGCGATTATCATTTCAAACATCTTTTATCCTGACATCTCTTATGCGTATATCAGAATACATGGATACAGTTTAGACACTAATATGATCCAGGTAGAAATCAGACAGAATAAAATATGAAGTAGTTTGGGCTGTTCTGAGCTGACAAAGCATCGGTTTGGGCTTAATAAGTAGGTAGTCAGCTGGGAGGCTGGAGACCTGGGCTCCCCATTCCCACTACCGACTTCATGCTGTAAAACAGAAGTTTTAAGTACACAACGTATTTCATTAGAATAGATGTCATTGTGGATACGGGTGTAAAAAGCCCCACTTGACTCTCAGCATGCAGCACTGTTGCTGGAAGACAAATTTAGTGCTAAGGATAATGGGGAAACACACAGAATCACAGCTCTACCACACATAAGAGCATCCCTAACTGCCCAGGAGAGACTTGAGTACCAAATGCTGCCCAGCTATCTGGAAAAAAAGACATTAATTTCTTCTCACATTTGCTCTAGCTGCTGGCCAAGAGTTTGCTAGCAATTTTCACATGGATTTCCGCACTTCCTATGTTTTAATACATACTTTTTTATATATCTAATCTCAGTGAACACAGTAAAGTGTTTGATGTGCGATCAGCACTGACCTGGAGGGGAGTCAGTTTCCAGAGATCACAATACATGCAAAGAAGTCTATCTATTTGCGGTAGAGCTGCAAATAGCTGTAATTCTCTATTGGAATCTAATATGTACATAATATACACACGTATGTATGATACATAAATAAGATATATATGTTTATAAACACAGAACTGGTATTCTCAGCAGCAGCAGAGTAATTGCTCATCAACTGAATTCTTACAAATAAAAAAATTTACTGAAAGGCATCCAAAGACCATTGAAATAATAAAAACCTCAAAGTGGTTCCAGAAGGAGATGCACTAAGTGCTTGGACCCTGTGAGGAAAGGACAGGTTTGAACCTTGTTTCATTGCTGGGGCATGTGTGCATTGCTGGACTCTTGACAGATGGCCAACAACCAGAGCCATTGTTTGAATCCTTTCAGTCATGCCTTGGTTGTCTCTAATCTAGGGAAAGCAGAGCCATAAACATACTATTACAATAAATCATCTACTGTTTTCACGAGGGAATCTCTACACACAAATAGGCTGAAGAAAGATGCAGATGGGAGGTCGTATCGCTAGAGCAATGTAGTTGATGCGATGCCATTTTCCACGCACCAAATGGTAGCTATTTTTTTTGCCAACTCAGACATTTGGATAAGACACCTTATTCTGTCTTGTGATATAAAGCCATTTATAATCACTTACCCACTAAAGTATGGTAAAACAATAATCCAATTAAGATAAATTATTTTGCTAGTGTGAAAAACAGTGTCCCAGACCTTTATAACATAGCTTAAAAACACCAAAGATAAAAAGCTACTCAAGAATCCTCTCCAGAGGACAAAACTTCCCTTTTCTTATCCAGCAAAACAACAAAAAAGAAATATACCAATAGAGTTTTCCAGAAATGGCTTGCCATACTGCCCTTATTTAATTCCTTAAGGTGACCCAATTTAGGCTAGAAGTACCAATACCAATAGATTACCAGAAGGAAGGAATAAAAATAGCACAGAAATGGTATGTGCCATTCTCCTGAGACTCAGGAACACAAAGGACAAGGACAGAATCTTGCACTCTGTTCAAGCGAAAAAAGAAGAAAAAAAAAGTAGCAGAATCCAATCCCCAAAAAGCCAGGTCTTGTGAACAGATAGGTTTTGCTTTCTTTAACAGAAACTCTAGCAGGATTTTAAATTAACCTACAGATTTACAAAAGTGTTGTTTTGCTAAAGCGTGGGAAGGAATTATGAATCATTTCAGAAAATGATTAGCATGGTCTGAATACTTCATATTTAGATCAGAAAACATACTAAAAAACACCCCAAAGTAACCTCCCCCAGAAACCTTTTTTGTGTTGAAGCTTACCTTTTGTTCCTTTTGGAATATCCAGCACTTTTTGCACTCAACTCATTTTAAGTATACATTAGTGAGGCAGACAGGTTTTTTTCAAGCATTTTCTATCACCATAAGGGACACAACAGCCATAATGCCAATCACTGTTCAAAGTCTTTTTTCTACTGGAACCACTGATGCCAAAAAGTGGCAACAACTGTGACTTCACCAGTAGTTTGTTTTAATTTCCAGAAGATTGCCCTTTCTGTAGTATCACAGAGAGAAAGAAAACAGAACAGGAAGCTCAAGAGAGACAAGCAGCTGGAAACAGGCCCTTCATACTTCTCAAACGTAAGGTGGTTAATAATGAGAGAAATAATTTTTTTGCTGCTATACATCCAGAAAGGTAGATCAGAGTACAAAGGCGATATGGTAAGACCTGGTTTTCACTCTCATTTTTCACCTGCAGGAACTTGCCTCACCCTCCTGTGCACAATGAGCTTCAGGAAAGGCATATGGTGCTCTTCATCTCCAGCCATGAAAAAGAGTACAAGTTGTAAGCTATCGCTCCCACTGGTCATCTTAAATTATACAATAAGCACAGCAGAATTTGATGTCATGCACACGTAGAGGAGTGTCAGTGTTAGGGGGAAGCTTTACATAAATCCCCCAGGGAAATTCCCATAAAGAAATACAGTCAAGTGCAGCCCTACCTTAAGTAACTGGGCTTTGTCTTTTGTCTTTAAACATCACCAGTCTCCTGAGCATGTAGTAGGACCTTGGGAAACTGACTCCCCTGCAAAGTAAGTCTGTGCTGATCAGACTCTCAACACCTTACTGAGCATCCTGCAATGCCCCACATCTAAGGGTGCCTCGCTGTCAGTGACACTGCTTCCAGTGCAGAAAAGGCACAGACAGATGGCAAATTTCTGTATGTGTACAGTGCTCTGCCCACTCATCATTTGAACTTGATTGAAAAAATACAGAAGAAAAAAAACTAATTAGTACTTGCCATAGCTACACCAACAAAACAGGATTTACAAAATGCAGAAAAAATGCATGTACTAACCTGCATATGATTGTACTGCAAAGCACTTCATTTTGTGTTAAATGCATTAAAATATTACAGGCTTGCATTTAGGCATATTGCAGAACTTTCTAGCCAGCAAAATCAAGAAGCCTGGATGGAAATAACAGGAAATTCCTTCTTTGCTTTCTTTTTGCAGTATTTTTTACAGAACAAAAAACAACCCTTGGAGAACATCCTGAAATCCAAGAATAGACATAGCTTCCCTAAGGATTAAATCAGCCTTTAGATATGTACACACTGTTCACTCTGTTTTTCATAAATACCTAGAATAACAGCCCCTAGTGAGAGTTTTTAACCATGTTTAGACCAGATTTTGCAAAACAGAGTGCAAGTTCAGAGTAAAACTTATTCCAAGATCTAATTCTCCAGGTAGTGGGTTTGATTCTCATCTTGTTTGCAGCAATAATTCCACAAAACCCACTTCATTCCACTGATTTGTAAAACAAGTTTAGAGACTTCATAACAGGTTTTCAAATAGAGGAACATATATCCTGCACACTGCCCTCATGTATACACTGAATGGAGGATTTCTCCACTAATTACAAGAAAGCTTGGTAAGTCAAAGCAGATGAAAGTTATGCTATTAAGGAAATTATATTTGCATGGAGCTTTTCATTTGTTTGTGGAGATTCACAGTTATCTAGACCCAGACATTTTTAATACATGTAGATAATGCACAGTAAGAGTAGGAAGGATGAGCTTCAATGATGTGTTCACAGCTAGCACACACTGATACTTCCATCCTCCTGTGGTCTTCTACTATACTTGCTTAAATCAGCAACATTAGATGATAAAAAAAGCACCGCACAGAACAGAAACCTTCCAAATTGCCACTTCTGTGAAAACAACTGCAGTTGATGAAGCCTGACCCAAATGACCAGATGAAATTAAAATCTGAGTAAGCTGAGTGCAATAGATCAACTTCTGCATACTACAGGTAAAATACATGCATGTATCTTTCACTTTTTCATTTGTCATTACACACCCTTTCAGTTTACCATAAAAAACACAGCATGTATCACCACCACATTCTCATCAGAAAAATTAAGTATATACTCAGGAAAGAACAAAAAAAATGTGGTCAAATGACAGAGTTCGGCAAGGCAAGCTGTGGTGAACACTGTTGTAGGTCAAGTTGGTCCATCTCTGGTTACCCAACCTGCAGGCTGCAGTGCCGCAGGGCAGGTGCCCCTCTTTCATAGGGCAGAGCTTTTGCTTTACCACTATATTGCCTGAGACAGTTTAATTCACCTCTTCACATCTTTTTTTCCCCCATCCCTTCTGTCCCTCTCATGCATTTTGATTTTTGCCACTGGTGGAGGGATGGCAGATCCTTCGGTCTGTTTTAGCCCATAGCCCTGACTATAACAAAAAAAATTCATTCTTAATGATCGCTTTTACAAAAGCAAATATGCAGGCAGCAAAAATGAATTATTATCCCAATATTCATATTTGGTTGGTTGGTTTTAGGTGCTTTTAAGTAGAAAAGAACTGCTTAGAAATTACAATAGTCACAACCAGAAATCAGAAAGTATACATATTTTCAATCTAGTTGAGTAAGAGTCAGTAGCCATGAAGTTCTCCTCACCTATCCCCTGTTTAGGTTAGCTCCTGGCATCACTGGATTTGTAGCACAAGAAGCTTCCTGAGAGCAGGAACAGGCTTCTCAGCCATTTTTCTTTTTTTTTACACTATTTCAATACTTAGTAAAAAAAAAAAAAAAGATCAGAATTTACTGCCACCTTAGTCATTGCTCTGTTACCCAACATGAATTGTATCTTCTACTTTTACTTACAGGTTACTCTGTAGAAGGGAGGAAATTTGGTCAAAAAGTGACTTATGTATGAATTTCTGCTCTTCAGTATGCAGCTGAGGTCCTGAGTGTGATAAAGAAATAGCTTAGAGAGAAATTCAACCATGAACCTGTTATTTCATGGAGTTATATATACCCAATTCCTTAGGAGTTATAAAAGTTTATATTTTATTTTAACTGGAAGGGCAACAAAATTCAGAACAGCATCCTTAAAATATCACCACGAGTACTTTTTCTCTGAATCAGGAGCAAATGAGGGAAAAAAAAATCTATAGTGAACTACTCATTTTGATCCAGGCAATAGCTACTGTGTTTCTTTTCCCTTAAACACACAGAAACAAAAATAAATGGCCCCTCTGGCCAGTATTTTTCCTCTTTTCTAAAGAACTCTGAGACTAATATGTCACTTTCAGACAAAAGAGACTTGGGCTGCGGGCTTTTTCAACACACAGAAAATTACTCCTTCACTTCTGGGATTTTGTTAAGAAAGCAGCCTGCCTCTTTCTATTTGTCTCTTCATTTTGTTGTTTCAAAATAAACAAGCAAACAACTAGATCTATGGTCTACTACTGATTGCAGCCTCTTTGAAAGGAGTGAAGCATGAGCTCTTCGGTTGCAGTGATAGACCTGAAGCCTTCAGTAAACACCAAAAAAGAGGAATACTGTTTCACCACCAACAGTCCTCTCCTGAGGTCTTTCTGTAGCCAACGTCTGTCTCAAGAAGGCTGACAAACACAAAATCCTGGTGGCAAGTTTCTCCTCCTTTACAGATCAGTATTTCTAACTACAATGAAACTAAAGAGCAAAATGCCTTTTTGCCTCCACCACCACACCCGCCTCTCAGTACTTTTTGTGCTAATTTTAACCAGCTAGCAAAAAGGTTTTCAAAGCTTATTTTTTAAGCTTTTTTTGGGGGAAAAATTATTCTTGCCAGATTGCTGTGCTATTTCAGGGCTCTCCTCTCCTGTTTGACAGAGGCCTGAGGCTATAGACTAAGTGCTCGCTCTCTGCCACTTGCATCAGAACTCCAGCGAGCTCTTGGTTCTCTACAGTGTGACCATAGATGTGGGCAGTGCCATACTCCTTCTGAACGCTCTTTGAGAAATAAGAATCTCAACAATAAGATTTTATCCAATGTCTGTCAGTTCAAAGGTTCCCCGGAACAACATCAACCTATAAATCCAGTGATGAATAGCATTTTCATAGAACAGCAAGTATGAAACACATCACATCATGTCACAGAGAAGAGTACTTTCCATAGGTGAAATTGGCGTAGATACCTGATGCATACATTTACACACACTCATATAAAAAAAAAATATATGAAAAATGAAAGACTGAAAAGCCTTCAGTCTGCCCAAGAAACAAGCAACACCCAAGTTCTTCTTTATCTACTTTGCCTGGAGAAAAAAAGGCTATAACTGCTGGATTTTGAATTTATGGTTCTTAAGAATTTAGGGATTAAGTTATACCGTGAAGAAGAAACTCAGTCATCTCAAAGCTTAAACCCAAGGAAAGTTCCACTTCTCCAGGGTGGTTTATGTCAAAATATTGAAAGTCCTAACACCAGGTTTTGCTGTGGATTACTACAGTGAAAAATTCCAAAGGAAAGATGTCCACCCACCAGTGCTTTAGTATCTTCGAAAACTGCTACCCCTACACATGACTAATCCTGCTATCCCTACACGTGCCCAATACCCTCCCACCGCCCCAGTTCTTGTATATACTGGTGGGAGAGTACCCATGGAAAGGAGTTCAATCTTCGCACACTACACAGCATCCTTACTAAGCAAATTAACACCACAAACCATTTGGACAGTTTAGCTAATGGGAAAGCTACAGATGTTATAAAGCCAAAAAGAATGAGCCTAGTGCATCTACTTGGTGACAGGTCACAGCAGATCCAATTTCAGTAATAGCAAGAGTATTTTAACCTTAGATTAAGAGGCTTTCATAGCCTCTATATTTGGAGCACAGAACATAGGGCGAATTGATTAATCTTCATCAAACAGTAGATAGTACAGAAAACAAAGGAGTAGACACCCTCCATTTTAAAGCTGATCGTTTTTCCTGGCCTTATTATAAACTAGTTACTCCTAACCTGGAAAAATCATGAGATATTTGATGTCAAGCCTTATAGTACTCATCTATTAAAAAATCTAATGAAGTTTAATTAAAATATGTCTGAGTGTTTTCTGCACCCGTGCTTCTGCAGAACAAGCATTTGGATGTCCATTCACATGAATAATATGGGAAAATGAGCTTTGAAAATAATGGCTATGGGATTGCACCTACCACCATTCCAAATAAATTCCAAGTTTGCAGTAGCTGGAGTTCACTATCCTCCAGATACACTGTGTAGTTTCTGTCCAGTTAGCTTTAGAGTTGCATCTTTATTGTGAAAAATATCTATACAGCTTTGACATTCTCTTCTTAACCCTTGATATTCTCTGACACAACACTGACTGAACTGGTTATATGGATCATATCCTCTGCTCTTTACTAGTGATCCAAGACTAAAGACACTTCACCATGGATGCACTGAGAAGCTCAGTTTTGTTGCTCATATTGGAACAAAATGAGACTTTTGCTCTATAAGAAACAGTCACACAAGTATGACTGTTTGCTTCTACCAGTTAAGTACCTCAGTTCCTGGCATCTATCACTGCAAGGTATTGGTCTTCTCAAACACATGTAGGTTAACTGTTGAGCTCATACTCTGTTGCAACTTGACTATTTTGTGTTCTCAGCTCTTCAGGATACAGTGTTTGCAAAAAGAGACAAACACATTATACATAAAGAACAGGTGAGTTCCGTAGCACACAGCCTAGACTTTGATAATGCTCAATGTCTTTGGACCACCTCACAGAAAATGCTTCTTTCACTATGGGGTCAAGGAAAGGCATCCCAAAGGTCATCAGCACTACATTTCTGAAGTTCATGTACCCTATCACAGCAGCTAAACAGTAATTATAGTGCAGTGCAATAATCAGTAACAGTCATAAAAACCCAACTAAACCTTTAATTCCTACTCAAACAAAAGGAGGAAGGAGGCTGATTATTTTAGCATTTATAGCAAAAGCTGCTGGACTATTTATGGTAATTCTCATAACATGATTCAGACACAGACTTCATGCAGGAGGTAAGTTTTGTTGGCACTTCTAGAAGTTACTCTGAATTGTACAGAATGAGATCCTAAGGCAAAGCCCTAGGGCAAAAGCTAAGGGACTTCTTTCCTCCGCTGTAAATAAATGTGTATTGTTCACTGGGCCCCTGCAGATATGTTGTAACCAGTCATGTCTGCTTCTTACTTCTAGTATTCACAGTTCTCCCTACAGCTTTTCAGACAAGTTTGTCACATTTTCAAGAAGCACCTCAAAGGTAAGCCTTATTTATTATAAATCATCATCATTCCATCTAATGCAATGAAGCTGCCTTGAGTGGCACAGATGAAAATTCTGCAGTTTCATCTGGTCTGCTTTTCTATTATACCGACTTATTTCTTAGCATGCCATGTTTAAAAGTATTATATGCAAGTTGTCTTTTATGCAGTTTCTTTGATGTTTTTCTACCAAAGCAGAAAATTAACTCCTCTAAGGAACTGTATTGCTCTAACTTTTTCAAACCTACAATGCATACAAGTCTGTTTCTTTCACCCGTGACAGCAAGAAACTTAGGAACTACATAACCAATTCACTACTGTTAGTGCCATACAGAACAGTGACGCGAACTCCAGCCTAAGAATGAGTGCAAGGTCATCCCCAATCACATCTCAAAATGGAACAAAGATACCCTGACAGAGGTATTCTGACTAAGAGACAGAATAATGTATTGATTCATCTCAGAATTAACATTTTTTCCCCGCAAGACAGAGTAAAAGTACCAAAAATGCAATTAATGATATCTAAATACTGCAGTTCTTATAGCTCTAACCACAGCCCCTGCTCACTCAGTTCCTTAACATGATTTTCTTTTCACTTGTACATTTATAATATTTTTGTAATTAATCAAGCCATTTTTAGTCAAGCTGACAGTAGAAGTGAACTGTGAAATAAACTGGTTTTCAAGGCCACTAAGACAACCCAAAAACAGTACAGAGAGAAAGGTAGTTAAGTGCAGCCTTGTAAGGATTTGCTTCATTAGAAATCAAGAAAAATAGTGGCTGTTAATAAAAACACCAAGTAAATTGATGTTTCATTAAAGCAAAAAAATTCCAGAGGCACGAAGGACTAATTTAGGTCATAACACACCACATATTCACTGCTTATTATTACCATAGATAACAGCTAAAATACATCCCCAGTCTGCTTGTATTAAACCTAAGGCAGCAACTTTGGGATGTCGGTGTCCTTTAGAAAACAACAAAAACAATTACCCCATCTTAAAACAAAGTTACTTGAAAACCAAGCAGCAATATAAATAGCTTTCTTCATAGGCCATAACCTCAACCTAAAGACAAGTGATTTTGGAAGTTTAAAACATTTACCTTTTGAATATTTTCCTAAATCAGAACCATTGTTCATAAAGCATGAATTCTCAGTTTGCCTACAGTATATTTCGGCATTGCTTGAAAGACCCCGGAAATTGGAATAGTTGTTTCAGAAAAAGAAATCAAACCTAAGAAAGAAAATAATAGGCATGAGATAGGATTAAAAAATTATGTTACTCTGCTCTAATTCTAGGCTACAGGCTAGCATAAAGAACTGCTGAAGGGCAGTATTAAAATATGGTTTAAAACAACAGCTATAGTTTTCTTTGACCTGTTTCCAGGCTGCTCAGTACAGTCCATTCTTTATTCATGAAGTAGGTCACCTTTTCCTCCAGTTTAATAAAGGCTTAAAGGACAATTTATGGACTTCCATGAAAGCTTTATTTCAGTAATGTTTCTAGTTGTGTCTAGAAACTTCCACGATAGTGACACCCCTACACAGCCATGGTAAGACCTCATGGATTTATGTATTTGGTTGGTAAACTGCTAACACAAAACTGCTATTATAGTGATCAGAAATGTCATCACTGAGTTTTGAAAAATAAACCAGAAAAAATAAAATAAAAAAAAATAAAGTAAATCTGATTGTGCTAGGTAGCTATGGTAAGATGTACTTTATACACTGGACATTTCAAATTCTTTCCCCAAATAGTCCACCATATTTCCACTATAGCTTTCAGGTTTCTTCTACTAACCCTTCCACAAGAAGCAGGCTCATAAATAGCAGCAGTTAATATGAAAAGGGGAAGCATGAAATTAAAATTTGCAGTCATCTCTCACATCTTGATAGCTCACCTCTCCATTTTCCAAGTCCTACTTCCCTAGTAAAGGGATTTTTTGCCCCTTTGTCTACACATAAATTATACACATATTATGCATGTAATTATGCACATAAATTACAATGATTAAATAATTTTAATTGCTCTATCTGCTTCAAAAAGACAGATACTCTATTAAGTATGCATGCCCTCCCTCCATGTAAGCAAATATTTCTCTGCACTGAAATTAGCTATAAACAGCTTGAAGTTGTATTCTCAAGTGAGAGAACAGTAAAAGCATGAGAAAAATTAAATAGGTTTGAGGCTGATTTCACCTGGACTTAGCAAACAGGTTCACATTGAAGTAGGTGGATAAAAGTTAGTTCAATTAACCCTTTCTCATGTTTAAGCTTTTACCAAAAAAAATTACTTATGCCTGAAAAAAACACTAAGTTCCTTATAGCCATACTTACATAACTGAGAGGTGGCTGCTATTACGAAGAAGGAGACACACATACAAACCATGTTCTTCATGGAAAGGTTGCCTGTTAACCTACTTTGAGTCACAGCTACTTATTTTATATGTTTTCAGACTATGAAAGTATGATTGTCACTCAGCATGATTTTCTCTACATATTTCCCAAATAAAGCTTCATATAAAACATTCTGGAAACAGATTCATTCACTTCCCCCCGCCCCATTTTACTGAGTACTTTGTGATCTTGAATCCATCCTGGATATAGGTAGGCAGTTACAAAGCTATTTAGCAAGAACAATGGCAAACCTCTGCTTTTAGAGATTGCAGATCCGATTTCCCCATAGAGCACAGTCAGCAGTGTGCAAGGACTCCAGGGGTCAAACCCTGATCACACAGGAGTCAGTGTTTTACCAACAATTAGTTTCAGTGGTGGCAAAATGTCTTGTTTTATCTAAAAAACACTGTAAGAGTTTGAGAAAAAGCCAATAATCCAGGACATAAATATTACTGGAACAGCTGGAAATTAAAACCCTTTTTTCTCTTTTTCTCTTTATTTTACATTTGATGTATTTTACTTATTATAATGCTGCCCCTTTCCCCTATATCATGACTACTTTTGTCAAACAGTATCGTTATAACAACTAGGATTTATGTGGGGCCATAACTGTGCTGGGAAGCACAAGAAAAAGTTATTCGTCCAAGGATAAGTTGAAAAAATGTTAACATTGTATTCCAAATTGATGTTATAAAGCACAAATTATTCTTTGAATTTTCAACCTCACAGTACACTTTAGAGATATCACTTCATATTTTAAGAAATACACAAAATTTTTCTTCAGAGATCATTTCCATTACAACATCACAAATGAAGACTGCCACTTTCCTAATGGATAATTGTTGACAAGAGCCACTTAAGCTGTCACACACGCTAATAAATAGCCATGCACTCTGTAGGCATTTGGGAAAGAAAAAAATAGATGAAAATGCTTTTAAGCTATAGGAGAAACTGAGCTGGGTAGAAGTGGGAATAGCTTGTTTCCAAGAGCAGGGCAGTGTTCTAAATAAAGAGTACTGCCAGCCCACAAACACAGCGGGACAATTACATACTGTGGTGAAAGTGAGGAGTTCAAAGTTGGTATCTAGTGCTCAAGGACAACTGGAACTCTGCTGATGCAACCTTCTTAGCTTTAAAGCATATTCTGAAAAACTGACCTCCAAGAGCTCTTGAAGCAGCTACTGGTACTGAAAATTTCTATCCATTTTTTTTTGTCTCCTGCTGCCAAGGAGTGCATCAACTGAAAATAAAAGTGCCGCACAATATGTCCTTCAGCATAAAATCAGCAATTATTATTAGTAACAAGTACCTTTATTATTCACAGGACTTTCCATTCTGATGCTTTTAAACTGAACGGGGTTAACTTGCCAAACGGTGTCCTCAGTTTCTTTTTTTAAATTTTGATTCTTAAAGCTCACGGTGTTCCCAGCTGATGAATATACAGTAACAGTTTTCATTTTCAGAACCAACATTAGTTTGCTGCACCATTGGTTGAAATCCAAGCATTTAGTCAAGCTTGTTTCCCTTGCTGCCTGGCTTAGCACACGTAATGAGAATTATGTCTTTCACGTTCACGCCAAGTTGAATACATTAGATGCAAGAATAACATAGTCAGCACTATATCAAGATAGACAGCACTGCAGAAATTAATCCAAATGCATTCTTACCCAGGTGGCATTCCAACTCCAAATGTTAAAACTAATAAACCATAAAGAGCTAATGATAGAATAGAGTTTACTTCTACAGTCTAACCTTGCTTAGTTTAAACTACTGCTGGATGCACTTTTAGAAGTATTACCTTGAGGAAGTATCCTGCTCTATACAGGTTAGGTATTGTCATAACATTCCTTAAGTAATAAAAACAGGCTTTGGTCTTTTTCACCTCACACTCAGACTGCAAAAGAAAAAAAAAAACAACTTAATTTCAGCATAAAACACTATCTTTTTGCTAATTTTCACTAAAGACTGGATTCAAGTATCTGCTTTGTGTACACTATTTTGCAAACATTTTCATATCTGAAAACTACAAAATAACAGGTAAATTTTTCACGTGAATGCATGTAAGCATATGCAGGATTTGCACTGTATTACTAGTACAGTAAACACAAATGAACAAAAATGCTTATGTATTTTCTTGGTATCAAAAAGTTTATTTCAGTTTAACATATTTCTGATTTTGACTGGTTTTCTATTTAGAAAGGCATAAGCTAGGCTCTAGGCTTCCTGTAAAGACTAGACTTAAATCAACACTATTTAAGCATATGGCTTATGGATGGAACACATCCCTGAATAATTTGCTAAACAGAGATACCATAAGAACTTCTGTATTCCTTCCTTGAACTGGCATCCTTATTCTCAGACTAGATGGACACGAACCTGAACTAATCATTGCCAAGAAATAGTATTATCCAGTATTGTTAGGCTGTTCTACAGTATATGTTCAAACAGCAAATAACTGTTGAATACTGCTCAACTGTTTAATTTCAATAGTATTAAGGTATAAAATACACAAAGATTCTATTTAATCAATACAAGACCATACTAGAAGAAAACCTTCAATGAATTTACATCACAAAGCAGAAGAACACTGCATTTTAATAACCAAAAACATTCAGTGGAATTGAAACAGTGTTGGGTAGCAAGTTTGCTGTCTCCCCATGACAGCCTTAGTTGTGAATCATAATGGTCCCAGTGCCATCTTCCTCCTCTTTTTTTTTTGTAACTTTTTTCTCTTCTGTGTGTTTTGGTTCTTTTGCACTAAGTTTTCTTAGGATGTAAAACACGGCATAAAAATCTACGTGTGGTTGAATGACAATTTTATATCTGTATATATATAGATATGGAAAATATGTATTTTTATACATCAAAAACATATAAGATCACTTACCTTACAATGGTACCCTCAAGAAACCAGCCTGATACTCACAGTACTTGCCAACCGGTTAAGCCAGACATGACACAGCAGAACATAAGTCATATTTTCAAAAATAGGTTTCCCATTTTCTTCAACATAAAAATATTTTAAAATGTAATAAATTAGTACTTTATTTTTATAAACTTACCTTGTATTTCCATGAATAGAAGGATCCTCTTCCAAGCTTTAAAAGAAGGACAGCCAATTAAGAAGTTAGCTGTTCAACTGCATTATGTGACATGGGACAACCCGACAGGCTCATTAGGTTAGCACCATTTCACTTTTCTGCAGTTTGACCGTGCCTGGTAGGGAAGGATTTAAAAGCAGAAACTACACTTGGTTATGAACTAGTCAAATACCTCACTTCTGAATCTGGGACAAAAGCAGATTTCCCTTTTTAAAGTAACATAATAAATTTTGTAACATAAATTTTTAAACACCAATAATACTGTGAATGTTTCCTCTATTTCACTAATATAAAAAGAGTTAGACTATCATCATAAAATAAGACCACTGAAACAAACTTTTCCTTTAATTCAGCTTGACACTGAATTGGTAAACCAACATCAGATTGTCTCTGTTGCTCTGCTTTAGACTTTTCTTTATTTTTGTTTACTGTAACACCCTTACCCAAGGGGCAACTCTGTGAATGTACTCAGTCCACTGAAGAACAAAGTTCTGTATTTATTCATGGTGATGCAGAAGCAAAAGAGCTTACATTGCCAACATCTGATGAAAGAAAATATAAATGTAAATCTAGGTGCAAACACAGTTTAAATTATTTAGCTCAATTTTGTACAAAGTTAGTTTATTTGAAGAGAACAGATCTCAATTATCCCTTCTACACCCATCTATGTCCAGTTCATTTTTTTTAAACACTACGTAAGAATTTCAGTTATTTGACTCAATTCTTTAGCTCTTCTAAATGATACAAAACCCGCAGTCCAAAATCAATCTAATATCACTGCTATTAATAGGACCCAAATCCTGAAGTCAATACAGTAATTTTAGATTTCAGTGAATCAAACTTTTTTGAAGTCATCATCAGACACAAAGTGACACCCTCTTCTCCCTCATATTTCTAGTGGGTAAAAGCAAGACTAATGTGTCTGACCAAGGGAAAAATGTGCAAGCATAGGCACTCAGTTGGCAACACTACGCCAAGCAGCACTGGTGCCTCAAGCCACTGCCAAGAAGCTATCTTATACTTCTAATCCCTAGGAAGAGAAATACTATATAGTAATACAGATTATTAAAAACTGAGGGGGGGGGGAGAATGGAAAGTTTGATGTATCATTTCTTTTGTCACTGAAATTTCAACCCACCAAAACATTCCTACCAAACTTACATTTGCAAAAAATTAAATATTTTATGCAAATATTGGGTTATACATCATTTTGTAGGATTGCTTGAGCATTTAAATCTCAAACTGACAGGGCCTCTGTTGGGAGAAGAGAACCCCCAAGCTTTCTTTCCCTTCACTTACAAAGCTGTATTACGTAGTTAATACTTCAGATAGGGAAGTATTTTGTCTTCTCTCTCCTGTATAACACAAGATTTCTTTGTTCTCTTTTATTGAGAGATTTCTTTCGTTTCTGCATGAGGGTAGGACTTAACCTTATCTGCTACTGCTCCGTGACACACCAGCCCTCCTTTGCTATTTGCATTCTCTCTGCTATTATCCACAAAAACAGCTGCATTGCAGTGGCAACACTTGTGTACAGCTCTTAACTTTTAGCTGGTAAGAGGCGCTATAGCATTTTAAGATGGCAAGATGTAGCATAAGGGCAATATTTCTACCCCTCTCAACCAACCCGGCTTCCTGTTTGCAAATCCAGAGCAAGAACAAAAGCAGGGGGAAAGAGGGGAGCAGGCACTTCCACTCTGTAGGTTTATGCAGTAAAACAGAGGATGCACTAATATAGCCTTAGCCACACTTTTCTAGCAGAAGCTATGCAACACCAAGGTCTCTCAAAACAACAAAATTTACTAGTTTCATGGTGACATTAGCAATACCAGGAAGTGAAAAATTCTTTCTATTACAGTGCTAAACCAGAATCTGGTATACGTGTGTTCTGCTGCTTCAGTTGTGTACCACGTAACCATTTAATCTTTCAGTTCATCTATTTCCTCCTCTATAAAATGAAGACCCCAGTGTCCATCTATCTTGCATTTCCAGGCTACAAGTTCTGCAGAGCAGTACCTACTTCTTCCAAAGCGTCTACATAGTGCTTACAGAAGGCATGGTGACAAGAATGGGAGTCTAAAACCAGGATAAGAGCACAGGTGTCAGAACAAAGAGTTTTGTGTTCCAGAAGGTCCCAGACATCCATGCAGGATTTGAGACATTTATGTTACCAGAAGATTCTGGGTATTTGTGCTAAGGACAATTTTCAGCAAATAAGAGAAGAGATGCCTGGGTTCCACACAGATTCTACTGCAAGAGGCAGATCCTTTCCACTTAATAATGAACTAACTCCAGAAACATACGACTTCATGGTAACCTAAAGCTTCCAGTCCATCATGTTGCATATTATTTACTGTTCCCATACTTTTTCTCTCCACATCAAAGATTACACAACTTTTTCCCTGCCTAAAATCTTGGCAGCTGAAGTGTACAAAAAGAATTCACCAGTTTATCATATGAATTGCCAGGTATCGGTGTCTCCTTACATCAAGGAAGGCTTTTCCTGCTGTGCCAAGGTCAACCTGAGATATGAGAACAGATGTGAACAGTGAATCTCTGAATACTGATGCAATACAAAAGGAAAAGGTTTCCTATGCCCATTGAAGCACCCTTAAGAAAGTGATAAAGCCAGTGCAACGGTGAGCTACATTTTCTACTGTAGAACATTTATTATATTCCACAGAAAGCAAAACGATTTCTTTTGAACCTGAGCATGCAATAAATTGTGAAAACAGTTATTTTTATTGATAACGGAAGGACAGAAAATTGTGATGAAGAGGAAATCATGATCAGCCATTCACAATAACAGCATGCAGGTTAACAAATCCTCTTCTATTTTGCAATTAGCTGTAGGGAAAGATGTTCATATTTAATCCCAATGTATGTGAAACTCTAGATCCTGCCCAGGCAAGCACTCTGACCTAATATCCCAGATAGGGTGGCTGCTTGAATTTGTTGCAGTAAGCCATATTAATTTCTTTTCCTTATAAAATGGCTAGTTTTATATTCTCCTTGTATTACTGAACACAAAGAAAGTCGACACCATTACCTCTAACAGTGCTGGGCTGCTGTTGCAGAAAACCAAAAAATCCAACAACTCAAAAAATGACAAAAAAAGCATGCAAGATGCCTAAAAGTTTACCCCGCTTCTACTGAATTTTCTTTGATGTCATTAGTACATTTGTTTGTATGAAGTTATTAAAACAATAAGATACACCCATAATTCATTTAACACCCTGCCAAATTTACCAACTATTCAAGTCTCGCAATTACCTAGCTGGAGATTGCAATTTTAAGATTGTCACTGACTTTACGAGACAAAAGTTTGAGAAAACACTTATGATTAAAAACACAGAATATAAAATACAATATTCAAAGAACTGATAAAAGAATAATTCGATTCAGAGTTGAAGTAAAATGAGTTTTTGGCTCTTAGTGGCTTCAGAGAACAATTACAGCATACTCTGTAAATGAAATTTCAAATGCAGTGAACAGTAAATGATCTGGTCAATGATCAGTCCTACCCAAAAATCAAAGTCTCTACACACTACTTGCAATAAACAACTCTTGGGGTTTGGCTGGTGGGTTTGGTTTGGGTTTTTTTTAAGAATAACAGTTTTCTACTCCTATTGACTAACTTTTGTGGTAGCGTTCCTCAGGTTTTTAATACTGTATCTTCAAGAACTCCCTCCTGCCATCACATCACATCCTCAGGTTTTTTGCCTTACATTATGAAAAAAAAATTCTTTAAATCACGTCAGTAAACCATTGTATAAGTTTACCACAATATAGCATTTATATATATGTAAATAGAGTAAAAACACAGGATCTTATGGGGACCATCACTCATGTTTAGTAACAATATTTAACTTAAAGCTAACTGCCAGATGTTATTTACACTGGTAGCCCAAATTTCAGTAGGCTAAGATACTGGTGCAGCAAGGAAGCTTGTAGAGCTTCGGTTTCTCTCTCATTAGGAGGGAAACAGTGTTTTCATGTCTGATTAACAGCTAGCATGACCTCATTTCTTCCAGTTCTATAACAAAGCTGGCACATGTGCCAGTGGAACCACTTTCTCCCAATTCACAATGCAGAATTTTTGAGAAAGGAGACAGAAAAATCTAACAGAACCTAACACAGATTGTGGAATCAAATCCCTACACAGAATTTTTTTCCAGCCCAAAGAGTTCATACAAACTATGTGCACAGTTGTTCCCAGTACATCCTACGGGGACTCAAATGTCAGCAATTCCAGATGGTCAGAGAATGATACTCACAAAACCACATCTAGTTGTTAAAAAGAAATCCTTCATCCAGGAAATAAAGACCTGGCACAGTATGACAATAAAAAACATTCTAGGTAGAAAGAACACCACGCATTTCTTTCACTACAAGCATTTACAGCATTGCTATGTCAACCATATTTTATAACACAGTGCAGAGGTAGCAGTTTTTTCAGAAACAGAGGTGGCAATTTTTATCATGCTACTTTAATTGCACAAAAAGCAGCAGAGGAATTCTACTGAGAAAATGCTACTAAACCATTTCTTGCTCTCTATATGCTGTGACATGTCTAAAAGCAAATGACAAATTTATGTAACCTTATTTTTTTCATGCAAGGTGTTAAGGTTCAGAGGTAAGTGCACTATTGTTATAGTTATGTGTCAAAGTTAAATTTAAGCCAAGAGTTTTAAACTTTTCAAACGCATCTGGAATACCGGAAGATATCATAAGCTTCTGATACTTGTTGTATCTTACAGTAGTTTGATAATAAATATTTGTACAGTAGAAAAGTTTCCCAACAACCTTTTTCAATTGTTCTTCATGCCTTACAAAATTTGTTATTCATTTTTGAAAAAATAATTTGGTTTTGACCTGGTCTTTGTCACAGAATGTATTCCATCGATGATACCCTGAAAATCTGCTATACAAACATAACAATTCTCAAGGTTCATTATATGCCCATCTACAGTCAGATGCCACAAAAGTCTTCTAGAAATAAAGAAGCTATGCAGCTGCTCCTGCATCACATTTTGATAATACTAGTACAGCTTTAATTCATCCAAATAAACTTGTTTTCATCTCCTGGGGCACAGAATGCCAGCTGCCACCACTGTACTATGACTAGTAATAAGTTACAACATGTACTAGGGCCACAGTTGCAGTGACGGGAGTTAGACTCCATAATCCTTATGGGTGTCTTTCAATCAAATATATTCTATGATTCTACACTATCTTTCAGGACCTTTTCCAGTGGCAACTCTATATATAGAGCTTAAAAAAACATTTCAAGACTCAACTAGTAAGATGCTCAGCAAGAACTAAATGGCCAAAGCTGAAAAGATAGTTACTACTGCCATCTACTCCACTAAAATACTAATACTGCAGTTAATCATTGTGCATCTATTAAGCTAGCTGTCTCCGTAACAAAATAATTACATGTACATTTAAAATTCTTAAGTATGTGTCTGTGAATAATTTTTAAAAAGATGCTTTAAGCCTTCAAGTCAGGATGCATACTCAATCCTATCCCATTCCTACAATTTACCTGGAGTGGAAGCTGTTTGATAGTTCTCATTCTACAGAAGCACCACATTTGCTAGAAACTGGAAAGCTGTAAAGTCTAAGTAAGTGCCTAGGAATCACAATTAATGCCCTTGTCATGGTATTACTGCGAGGACCCAGAGAGGGGGTAGAGTTTAGGACCCTGAGTGAGGGGGTCCAGGGCGGGCAAAACAGAGGGATCTGTATTCCCTCCTGCTTCCTGCCACAATCTATAAAAGCCAGGAGAAGAGGAAGTCCTTCCCTTCTTTCCTGCTCTCCCCCTTCCTTGCCTCCTCACCATGTTGAGACATCTTGGTCTTGAAGAAAGATTCCTGCCTTTGCCATCAGCTCGCCACATGCTCTGCAGTATCTGAATCCATCGGGTGCTGGGAAGAGCCTTGGACCCTTGCCCCTGCATCGGCTTTGCCATGAGAGACTTTTTGGGCACTCATATCAGCAATCATCAGAATTGGGTTTTGTATACACTTGTATACTTTGTTCCTTTTCCCCCCGTTACTCTCCCTTCCCCATCCTATTAAACCTGCTCTAGTGTTCTAGTGTTAACTTCCACCTTTAAGCTTCTCTTCCTTATTCCGCTTTTACCTTCCCCCAAGAGGGTGGAGGGAAGTAACAGAGAGCAATTCTGTTCTCTGGGTTGTGGCTTGCCCTGACCATTTAAACCGAGACAGTCTTTTTTTTCCAGTTTACTGTAAGCAAGAACAAAACCTATACTATTCAATATATATGCAAACTCCATTGTTAATGCTGTCATCTGGAAAAAATAATGTAATTTATTAGACTGCTCTCTAGACTGTATATAAGGTTGACCTCTGTGCAATTTTTATTTTATGACTTTCAGTCTTCAAATGAACCTTTTCATATGTTCATGAACACAATTCAATTACAAAGAGAAATTGTGGCACCTGAAAATCAATAGCTCATTATAGTAACCTATGATGGACAATTTTAACTGTAGTTCACCTATTGAAATGTGATACTACAAGCTAGCATATTGCATGCTTGGAAAATATAGCAGGCCACTGATCAATTTCACTGAAGTCTGATGATCTTATCCACTGGTGTGATCCTACACAGTAAACAAATCAAATTTGCAAACTTTAAAAAGAGAGCTCACAGCACTCAGTGAGAAAACCCAGTAAGTCAATGTACTTGTCAGCTGAGGAAGCACGTTGTGCAAAGAGAGTTCATTACTTTGCAGACAACACTTTTTTTTAAGAGGAAGTTTCATTAGTTTCATGACTTCATGGAAGTAATGTCTGACATCTGTTGCAGTCTGGATTGCTAAGCATTTTTGAGCAGGAGACTGGAAATTGACATTAGCTGAATTAATAATGTATGTTACTAACATATTAAAAGTTCTAAACAGCTTAATAAATTAATTTTACAGTGCTTTATGCCAGGACAGTCAGTGTTGCAGCCATGTTTCTTCCAAGACAACTACATATTTAGTTGCCAGGAGGAAACAGGGGTTTTAGCAAAAGAACAACCACCAGTTAGCACACTAGCACTCAAAAAACCCCACAGTCTGGGTTCCAACTAAAATATTCAGCTACAGCAGTTTATTTGATAACCAATCTTGGACTATGTTCAGGTTTCAGAACAAATAGTCTACTAATAATAACTGGATAATCCACACTGCAGAATGATCATTTCCAAGATCTCCACAGATATCCATTTGTCAGGTTATCCTTGCTTCATGTGTTCAAGGTTACCTTCCTAACACCAGAGGGTTGGAAAGATCCTCAAAAAGGAAAACAGCAGGTTTTGGAACTTAATTCTGCAACAAGAGACAGACTCTCACAGAACACCCAGGGCTCCAAAGGCAGCTAAACAAGATGCTAATTAGGTGGCTGACATACACAATAGAAAAGAAAATGTATTATTGAAAAGTTCTGTCTTTCATAGTGAAAATTCAGTTCATCCTTACAATGAAAGATACTGTTCATGAACTGATTTCTGCAGTAAACTATACCAAAATCTGATGCAATAAACAATTGAGCAAAATAAAACAATGACTGTCCAGAGTAGTATCTTAATCTTATGCTGTTTCTAATCAGAGTCTCCAACTTCACGCACAAAAGGACTGTAATGAACAAAAAAACAGCACTTCATCTACAAAGACCAGAATTTTGGGGTCAGTTTAACTGCATCTTCCTTACATCAGCAATAAACTCTTTATTTAAGCTGAAAATTTACTTACAAAACTGAAGAACTTGAAGAAGAATCAAGATACTTGATGCAATTATATAGGACACAGGAATTTACAGCTTCTCAGACATGCTCTTGTGGAAGTGAGTTTTACTTGCAGAGGAGTTGAAAACATGACTTTGTTGATAGAAGCACAGTTTATATGCATTACACAAAAACATACTTGAGTCAAAGGATTTCTTAATAGAAGGACAAGAACATTTCACAAAGTTATTAATTATGCCTTCATTTTAAAGGTAACTTCACCAACTAAATTCCAATTTAAAACAGTAACAGAAGTTTAGCAGTCAGGACTGTTTGCACTTTGATACTTACTGAGAGACATACCACATCACAATAACACCTTTTACTCTTGTCCAAGCAATTTAAAAAAAGGCATTACCACAAAGCCAGGGGGTTGCCAGAGGACTGATGTTTTTACTAGAGAACTAGAATGTCTATTCCAGAGCCTTCTCACCTGTAGCCTGAAATTCAGTAAACCAAAATGGAGATGAGTGAATACTGGTAAGTTTTTAAACAAAGTTTAAGAACTATTTCATTGAAACAATATTTAGAAGTCTGAATTACTCCTGAATTAAGATATCTATTAAACTCATATTTGTTCTTTCTTTTATTATAAAAACACTTTAACTAAGAATCATTTGTGCACTGCTACTTTCTCACAGTACTGTTTATGCACTTCTTAACTAAAGCATAATCAAGATACCACATTCCATTCAGTATCAGTTGAAACTCTCATTAAAGTTCTGAAGAATTGCCACACGGTGGCGGTAGATGCCTACAACTTGAAATGAGGCAGACATTATGTACTCTTAATATTTGATCTTCATTTTGTTAGTGTACACGAATTACCCAAACAAATACCATTCACTTTGAAAGTTGCTAGAAAGCTAAACTGAGAAGGGGTGGGAGGGAAAAAGGAGGACAAAAACAAACACTAAGTTTGAGAAGTCTTTACTGAAATATATTAAAGTTGTAGTGAAATTACCATTGAAACAATGCAACAAATTCTTCTAGAATTTAAAACTGTGCAAATCCATATACTAAGAGAAGTGAATTAGATCCCTAAGTAACATGCAGATTGAGGCAGACAACAGAAAATAAGAACTCATGACAGTTTTATTTTAAACTAAAGCCATAACCTTGTGAAAATGTAGTCCAGTCTTACAAGAAGCGCCATACAACTAAAACCAGAAATCAGTTTAAGTCTGTTATGCATCACTAGCTGAAGTCTGTAACTTTTATTTTAATCATATCTAGCTACAGCTAGAAGAGAAATCTTCCTTATTGCAAAGCAGCAGGTATATAGTTAACATACAAGGAGAATCAGATTTTTAAAGGCAATTATGCTACCTTACAGCGGGGGCTAGCCTTGACAAGGTGCATTTGAAGACCTTCCAAGTGTTTCTGACATTCTTTGCCGGTTTTCTTCTCAGTATCCTCTGTCCTTTCACACATGGCCCCTGTACACTCATATAATTAATAATGATATTATGAGGAACACATTGCAACAAAGCTGTGCAGTGGTTTGTGCAGTGTGGGACTAATGTTCTCAAACTTCATAAGCACACGTCGCTGATACCAGGGTTTAACTAGTGCTTGACACTAAAACAACATATTAAGTGTTAGCAGCAGTCCTTGCCAGTAGAAGCCATATGAAGATAATTTCTTAATGACACCGTCATTAAGTACACCGATTTTTATGTTCTAAACCTTTTCCTCCTATTTACTACCTCCAGAGCAAAGTAACCAACATCTACTACTCCCAAGTGGTTTTACTCTCCAGGAAGTTGCTATGACCTATTAGCAAAATCATTCCTAAAGCTATTAGAAACAAGAGATTAAGGTAAACAACTGGGGAAAAAAAAAAAAACAACCAACAAAAAACCTCCAACAATTTAGCACTATTTTAAATCTGGTAATTATTGGTAAAGTAGGTCAGCCAAACTACTGACTTTGGCACTAAATCCTATACACATAGACTCATAGAACTTCATTACAAGTCTGAAGAGCACCAAAAGCGTATTTTGCAAACCAGCTAGCAAAACAAGAATTTAGCTGAACTACCCATATTCTTTCTGAAGCAATGTTTTTCACCAAGAAAAAGCCAGATGTATTTTGAGAAAGCACGTTCAGATATTTATGAGGTTTGAGCAGCTCCCTTTGATGAAAAGCAAATAGATGAGTAGCAACAAATATTCCAAAAGCAAGTCAGCAAATACACTAAAATGCATCTCAAAAATCCCCATCTGCCCACACGTAGGTTACTTCTAGAGCATACAAGGAAGCACAAAGTGCCCTGAGGTAGAAATCTCACTTCTCAGTAAGTGCTTTGGGGGGCTTAATCCTGTAAACTGGATGTCCATTAGCATCTGAGGGACATTAGGCATGCCTCTGGACTTATCTTTCAATCTTAATTTCATCAGAGAAGTGCAGTTAAAGAACTTGGAGACCACAGTGCAGTGTGAAGCAAAGCATGACTGGATATTCACCTGACCAACACACTACTGACCCAAACTAAAATGCTGGTGTTGACCCACGGTAACACAGCCACAAAAAAGTAATAGTTTCATGTAGTTTCTTAAGTATTGGAGATAAAATTGCTCTCTTCCCAGGTGAAAGAGACCTTTCTAAGACTACAAGCTTACATGACACACAGTAACTTGAGAGGCTTACATCCAAAAGGACAGTTCAGGGAAGGGGGGGGAGAGAGAGGGGAAAGTTCAATTTAAAAAAAAATAAAAAAGAACATCACTCAGCCAATACCTTATAAAGAACATTTCTTACAAGTCTTGAAATGACTGCAGCTCTGGTCACTGACACATTGCATTTATCTATTCAGCTATTTCAACTCAACATTTTATAGCTTAGAATGCTACACTCTGTCACCTGTTAAGTGCACACTGCTACAAAATACCCACAGAACCCACATTTAAACATTAGCTAGTTTTAACATCGGCAGCATCTGCACTGCTGGTAACGCTTTAATAAACAATAGGCAGCATCATACTTAGCAGTTAAGAGTACTACAAATAGATTTCCCTAACAGAACTCATACTTGTTTGAAAAACAACCTAAGAAAAACTTAACTTTATTTAGCTTTATTAATAAAACAAAGAGTTAAAAGGTTGCTTGACATTTAGAACATGATGCCAGAGATAATTATAAAACAGCAACGAATCCTAATAAAACATTAAAATCACATATACTAAGAACAGTTCCTGTCCCCGGGAGCCAGCTGTGCATAGTGTCCTTCTTGCAAGTAGCCCATCATCTCTCCAGACAAATAAAAAACAATAAAATTAAAAGTATCAGTAAATAAAGCTGTCGCTTTAAACATTTCCAGATCACTGGGAAGTAATTCACAGAAAGTAATTAGAGGAAAAGTCAGTGCTGGTATTTTTTCTACAATCATGCGATCAGAGCACAAATGGGAAAAAAACCACATTTACACTTAATCAGTTTTTAAAACCGTGTACATTGCCATCATTTAAAGTGCAAGCTACATGTCTGCTGAATTAACTGAAGGCATAACAGGTGAGATGTAAGTTAAAATACTGCCACCAAGTAGTTATACAACTAACCACAGATGCCAGTAGCATATTTCAAACCCTGATCAACTTAGTGTGTTACTTCCTCTTGTATATTACCAGCCGAACACATATTCCATTGCTTTAGATACAATACTTTCATCTTTCCTAGGAGTCTGTCTGTCAGAAAGCACCTAGAAGGTGAGGGAAGAGGGGAGGAATAAAAGAGAAAACGAAGAGAATCAGTCCATATATAGCAATTTTTTTAATACTAATAATTTTTTTTTCCTCTTCTTGTGTTATTATATTTTGACAAAATAGGTTTGAAAGATTTTCAAAACAAGCCCTTAACCTCTGGTAAAGTGATAAGTCAGTAATTTATTTGGTTTTATTATTTTTATTTTAGAGATTCAGTTTGTACTCGAACCACATCTTTAAAGAAATGACAGAAGATAAAGGCCAAGGTCACATAGAAGTTAATGTGTGTATAGCCTCATACAATTAAGGAAGTTAGCACAAAGAAACACATGCTTCTGTTTCCCTTAAAATACCTGGTAGTCACTAGTGGAAGCTTTATATGCTGTTGCAAGAGGTCTCATTGTAGAAATCCTTGTAGTATTATTTGCAGGTTGCACTGGTGTGCTGGCGGATTTTGTAGGTGGAGTGAAAACTGAAGAGGATGTAGAGCTTCTTTCAAAGTTTTCCATCACACTCTTAAAAAGAGGGTTAATATAATGTAAACAAATACTAAAAAGCAGCATTTCAACCTTTGTTAAGTAAAATTGTTTGATAAAACATGCTCACATCTTAAAGTGGAGGAAGACCACAGGTAAATTGCCTGCCAGTACAGAGCACACAAGTACACACCACCACCAAGCATTTTTGTCACTGCAATCACTTGCATGTCAGATTATGCTATTGCAAAGCAGTGCAAGCTTGTAATCTGTTCACTGTATGTACTAAAAGTCAGCCAAGTTTGAAGCAGTTCAGAGAAAATAAGAAATTCTAAGACGTGCGGCAAACCTCAAGAACTAACTTTTTTTCAGGCCCAGCTGAACATAAGTAGCATAACAACCTCTATATAAATAACTTGGAAGTATTTTACGTGATCCATACAGGACAATCTCCAAGCCTTTACCCACTTGCAGCTTTTTGATAAGATTCAACTTGCCAAGGAGTTTCATTCAGTCCCCTCAGCAAATGCTAAAGGAGTCAGAACGCTCCACTTTGTAAGCTTATGTTTAGAAAGTAATGCATGTAGAATGGAAGAGGCAACAAATGACTTGATGGGAACCACAAGAACCCAGAGAATAGAAGATGACAAATGACAACCAGCCTGGGGTGACCCGATTTGCTGCATTTGGACTCAGTGGTGCACAACATTCAACCAGCAGAAACTCTGAAGCACATCTGGCAGGAGACAGCTACCCAAAACACAGGATAGGATTGGCATCCAGTGTGGGCAGCAGCTGACACTCTGCTCCGCACAAGGGGAAGCAACCCGTGGAACTAACTGCTACTTTTAAATCATAAGCCTAAGCACTCTTGTCAAATCCATCATACCTAGTTTTTGATTGCAAGGAAGAGTTTTACAGGCTAATGCCAAACCCTCAATGGTTTAGTCTTCAGAAATCTTTCATCTCCAAAAATACAGGTTAATGATTATGGGATTATTTATTGATATTTGAAAGTGGACACTATCCACAAAAGACATAAGGAAAATTCAAAAGCAACAAAGATCCGATTCCTGATAATTAAATGTCTTATATCATCAATTCTAGAGTTTCAGCTTATATGCAATTCAGTCATTGACACAAACTGGACACCAAAATAATAAATAAGGTAAGAAGAGGCTGAAAGCCCTACCATCAGAAGCCTACAGATGAAAGGGGCAATGAAGAACATTTGTTTCTGAATTTTAATCAGCATAAGAAATGTTTTAAACTGATAAAAATTGAAGTAATTACAAGCACAGTTTCTAGGGCTGTCTTCTCACAACGGTTTACATTTGAAAGCTTACACTGATCTTTAGCAACACTTATCCTTAGAGAACATCAAAAATAATCTGTGAACTACAAAAGAATTACTGTAATTTGCTTAAGTTAATGTATAGTACCCAATGCAAAGTGCTGCAAGAATTAATTGTCAATGCCTAGAAAATAACAGCTTATAATAGAATTAGACTGGAATACAGCCATGCCTACTCCAACCACTATTTACAAGACAGGGGCATGTTTTTGTGGTGGCAGGTGGGAACACAGTATCAGGACCACCTTGCTAACAAATTTTCAGTCCCATGTACTAACATGAACAGAAAGCCAGAATCAGATACATAGTCACATAAAGAAGAGGGACAATTAGGAGCTATAACAGTCTTAATCTATTTTCTTAATCTATTGAAGCCCCTACATGCCACAAATTCCAGTCTGGGAAACTCTTATCTCAATTGTGCCTTATGTTAGGGTTTCACTTATTATCTTGCACAGCAATATAATTCTGTGCATTGGAACTTCCAAGGAGCACAGAGATTTCCCATAATTATCCTTCTCGGCAGGAAATTCTGTCTTTAAGGGAAGCTCATGTAAGGTATAACAGACTCTACCTGTATAACTGAACTACCTATGCTTTGCCAGTCAAAAAGAAAAAAATAAAGAAGTCAGGGAAATTAAAGAGGAAGCCCAAAAGCAGAGTATCTTATGTTTAAATAAAAGCAGCTGTTAACTTACTTTATCTATACACGGCTTAACACCAATCATGATAGATTCCCCAAAAATTCTTCCATCTTTGCTTAAGGCTTTCCGGGCTTGAAGCTTAGACTGATATCGAATATGCATCCAGTTTCCTGTGTTGGACATCTGTATAGTATAGGATTAAGTGAAAATTCTGAAATTCAGCCTTTTAAAGAATGAGACAGAACGTTTTCAGAAATAAGTCTAAGACATACCACATGTTTTAATATGTTTCCATATTGAGCAAACTGTAGAAGAATATATGAAGCTGATGCTTGAGGAAATCTAAAAAACAGAAAAAACCTCAATTATAATTTAATTTAGTTTAATAATTCTGGTGCTAAATACAACCCTATGAACAGGGTTAAGGAATCCAAGAAAGATCAGTGTGTTAATGTCATTTTAGAATCAGTAAGTTGAGGATTATTATCTTCCAGGCATTTTTACTTCACCACACACCTCAATGGTAGCTTGTTGCCTTTCTAACTCGAAAAAATTAACATGCAGCTTAAGTTAGGGTGCTCCACTAATATACAAGCATTTGATGGCTTTGACCACAGTTGGATTTCCTGCAGAACCCAGGAATGCCAGACAACAGCAACATCCAAATACTTCTATCCATATGTTGTAGAGACTTCACCCACATTTTTCTAATACTTTGGAAATCAACTTACCCAAATACAGTTACCCATGTGTCATCAAGCTGATCTTCTGAAGTCAGGGAATCACCCTGCGTATAGAAAGGATCTAGCTGAGCAGGAGATAGAGTAGTCTTCCTAGGCTGCCCAATACTTGCAGGACTGAACATACTTGAAGCTGTTAAATTGAAATGGAGTTGTTTAACAACTTACTTTTCCAAGACAGATAAGCTTAAGAGGCAAGAGTAAAAGAATAAATTCACTATCAAGCATTTCACTTTGTATATGGAAGAGTTTGATGAGAGATTTGCAGACACAAACAGTAAGTCAATTTAAACTTCCTGCCTACAAGCAAGCTTGTAAGTTTCATGACTAGCAACCTAACTTTCTCCTGGACCTCTAAACACCAGCAACTTAATACAGAAGCCAAATAGGAACAGGACAGCAGAATTAAGCTTAGCATGAAGCCAGGGCTTCATACATAAGATAAGAAGCCTTATGAAGATGGGAGGCAACCAGTTTCAGGTGCTTCACTCAATTACAATCAACTGTGTGCTCAGTTCAACAACAAATTTTGAGTAAGAAGTTGATTGAAATTCAGTCAGAGTGGAAAAGTATTTCCTATTCATATCCACATATCTTTCGAAAAGCTAGTAAATAAAGATGTAAATCCTTCTCAAATTAGCACGGAGTCGATGTAGCTTGAACAGCAATGATTTTTGTGTATTAAGGAAAGCAGTAAGAAAGGAGATTATATATCCTGACAAGACATCTACCTGTTCCAGGAGTTGATGGCATAGCTCCAACCAATGGGCTCTGTGTTAGAGAAAAGCTGGCCTGCATTAAAATACAAAAAGTAACAAATCATTCTTACAGGTACACTTGTCAGCTCAGAAGAGATCACTTTCAGCGAACTTACGCATCAGGCTAGAAAATTGACTACCTAAAGTTACTCCTAACTTTTAAACAGTAACAACATTTGCATGTATATTTAATACAAGATTATTAAAAGTTATTAATGAAGTTATTTGACAATGTTTTTACATTCTAGCATGCAGCCTAGCAGATAGCCGGGACATCCAGTAGGCCTCAATGATTGCATTCTGGAATTTCCAGCTGATTACTAAGACTTAGATAAGAATACCAGCATCTGATTTGCATTGTATAAAGGGTTTAGAAATAAAGGGAGCATAACCCCCACTTGTATTTTTCTTCACTAGACTTACTTTCCTTCTCAACTACTTCCTGCAATTGCACTGAAGGAAAGTATACTTCAAGTTTTAGCTGCTAGTAGTTATTTTAACAGAAGGATTTCAATATCCAAAACAATCTTAGTGTATTTTTAGCTTGAATCATAGCAGCTCTTAGATACAAGATCAAACAAACTGGCCTGAGTGTAGATCTAGCAATATGTACTCTGATAGCTGCTCACTATTATTGCTTTTTAAATATCCAGTCCTTTAAGACAGTATTGGATTCTGTCCTTCACAGAGAACCTGAACTTTCAGAATAAACTTTTCAGAAGGCAACACTCAATAAAAAGACTGCTCGTTCAGTGAAAGGCCACCTCCTTGCATCCAAAGAACAATGTTCACTGAAAAAAAACCTAGTAACGCTGCTGAGCTAAGTAGTGGTGCTTATTATTAGAACGACCTTCTAGAAATGTTACTGTTACTCTTTCAAAATTAACCCAATCTCCCTGCCCAAATATTGATCAGATATTTTACTCAGCACAAAATTCCTTTTGTTTCAGTAAGTGCCTCTATTGCCCACTAAAAGAAGAGAACGCTCATCNTTCCCTGGACTCCTGGTTTCGGGATTTTGTAAATATATTTATCCTTTTTCCCTCCAATTCCCTTTGTACCTGTTCCCTTTTTCCCTGTTTTATTAAATTTGTATGGTTAGTTCTTTAGAAACTCATAGCCGTGTGCTTTGTTTATTTTCTCCCTTTGGGGAGAAGTAAGCAATAAATTAATGTCTTAGAACAGTTCGCCCTAACTGTATAAAACCAAGACACTGTCCTTCACAGAGAACTTGAACTTTCAGAATAAACTTTTCAGAAGGCAACACTCAATAAAAAGACTGCTCGTTCAGTGAAAGGCCACCTCCTTGCATCCAAAGAACAATGTTCACTGAAAAAAAACCTAGTAACGCTCCTGAGCTGAGGTAAGTAGTGGTGCTTATTATGGTAACGACCTTCTAGAAATGTTACTGTTACTCTTTCAAAATTAACCCCATCTCCCTACCCAAATATTGATCAGATATTTTACTCAGCACAAAATTCCTTTTGTTTCAGTAAGTGCCTCTATTGCCCACTAAAAGAAGAGAACGCTCATCTGGACCCTTCTGGCAATCACCAGCCAAATAAACTTACAAGAAGGTGAAAAGGTGAAACAAGTCTGCATTTGTCACATCCAAAGCACAGCAGAGGCAAGATTTGCATTTTTCATTTTCTACAGTACCAAAAATCAGTAACGACAGCAGATAGCTCCACAACTGCAGCTCTCATTTAGACTGAGCCGGAACAGGCACACCAAACACCCAGACTAAGCAACAGCATCATCTGAAGACTCACCAGCTGGTTTGCTACAGCAGTTTATACAACCAAGTTAAACAATTCCCTGAAGCAGTAAGCTACCTCACACCTTCTTCCCCTAATCTAGACCCTTCTGGTGAAGGGTCTGCAGCACAAGTCTTGCGAGGAGCTGCTGAGGGAGCTGGGTCTGTTTAGCCTGGAGAAAAGGAGGCTGAGGGGAGACCACCTGGCTCTCTACAACTCCCTGAAAGGAGGTGGGTGTTGGTCTCTTCTCCCAAGTAACAAGCAGAAAACACAAGAGGAAATGGCCTCAAGTTGTGCCAGGGAAGGTTTAGATTGGATAGGAGGGAAAATTTCTTCACCAAAAGGGTTGTCAGGCCCTGGCACAGGAGTGATTTAAAAGACGTGTAGATGTGGTGCTTGGGGACATGATTTAGTGGTGGCTTTGGCAGTGCTGGGTTAACAATTGGACCTGATGATCTTGAAGGTTTTTTCCAACTAAAATGATTCTATGATCTTCTGCTAAGAACAGGCCAGTACCTAAGCCACTTACCGGTCTTCTTGAGGTTAGAGGTGTTGATCCAGGACTAGATAATTCATCATATATGCTTCTAACTGGTGGAGCACCACTTTTATCTTTATGTGTAGGGACTACTGGTTGTGGGGGAGATCCTCCTATAATTAAAAGGAACAAATGAAGAGCATGAGAAAAGCTAGAAATGTGTAAGTGACTTTTTAGAATTCATTGCAAAGAAACCAGTAGCTTGCACAAGCTGCATTTAGACTGCCAGCAGATGTGCCTGTTTTAAACAAAGAGAAAACACTGTATGTGTAACTGCCTTGTAAAGAGCTGTATAAATTTATTTTGTATTAAGAGAGGTTCATATTACCTCCCCTGTAAAAGCAACCTTTCCAAGTACCAAAACTGCCATGTTTAAAATATTTATTAAGCTTAAGTCTACTTTGAAGAATTCAGCCAAACTTCATTGAGTACACCTGAGTTCACTGTTTAGTTCATTTAGAGCAAGTTATAACACTACAATAATTAAAGTCTGCAGAAGTCACGTAGAGCAGTAAGACAAACCAAATTTTTACTTTCAGGACAATTTTTCAGCATTTACCGAGTTCTGACCTGCAAGTAAAGGAGACCTCATTTCCATCACACCGACTGAAGGGCCACTTAAAGCACGTGGTTGCGGAGTCACTGGCGCAGGTAAATCGCCCATCAGGAACCCAGGAAGAAACTGAGCACTAGCTCCTGGTTTTGGAGATGTCGGGGAGCCAAGTGTCATCGGCTCAGCTCCTGTGGTAACAAAAACAGAATTGAAAAACGCAGAAGGCAAGCTATCTAGCTGCTTTCATTGCTCAAATAGTGCTTCTGTAAAAGAAACTTACACCACCGCACAGTAAGTGACTAAGGCAGTTCTAATGAATTTTTTTCCAAGTAATAATTACCCAAAGTTTATTACAGTCTTGCATTTTGTTGCAGCTACAAGAACTGCCACGCTGAGACTTCGTTCCTTGGTTACAGCTGGATTTCGGGGTTCAAGGGTAGTTTTGGCTGTCGGGTTGGTTTAAAGGAGTTTCTCGTGCGAAAGCGATCGCACCAAGGCCAGATTCCCCCAGCCCGGGGAACGCGCTCCGACAGCGCCAGGCGGGCTCAGGCCCGCCACAGCCCGGAGCCGCCCCCGGGGTCCGGGGAGCTCCAGGCACGGCTGTTGTGTCACAGAGCACCGCGGCGGCGGCCGGTTCCTCCCCACGCCCCCTCTCGTTCCCTCCCCAAGGCGCTCCTTCTACCGCCGTCTCCCACCACCCACCCCAGCGCGGCCCGGCGGCGCCCGCACTCCCGGAGCAGG